>JAJAGP010000114.1:0-312500 GCA_025084515.1 Ancistrus triradiatus | reverse complement strand
AACTCTAACAAGTCACTAATTACAATAAACGTTAACTGCGTTGTCGATGTTGGAATAAGATTTTGGATTACAGTTAGGCTTAAGGTTAAGATTAGAGTTAGGATTAAAGGTTTGGGTTATGGTGGTTAGGATAAGCATGTTCCCGTGCCTGCTCTTTGTTATTAGCCTGGTGCATTAAGGTGTAAACCTAATAAATCACAACTTACATGAACTGTGTTTTAAACCCTGTGTTGTTAAAGTGTCTGCTTAGGGTTGAAGGGTTTAAGGGGTTAAGGATAATGAGGTTAAGTTTAGGGTTAGCATGCTCACAGGCTCATAAATTCCACCCATCTACACGTCCTACAAGTTCTGGGGCGCAGTCACCTCACAGCTCTGAGATTTCCGGTTCGATCCTGACCTTGGAATCCGTCTGTGAGGAGTTTGTATGTTCTCCCCATGTCCATATGGGTTTACTCGGGGTGTTCTGGATTCCTTCCACATTCCACATTGATTGGTCAATCTAAACTGTCCCATAACCTGACATCTGTTGATATAACCTTGTATCTGTCGTGAATATATAACCACTGACACAACGTTCAATAAAACTAATAAACAAACAAACAAACATCCTGAGACCTAAGTCTAAAGGCCTAGCGAGGTTCTGATTTGCATACTCTGCATAGCGACAACTAGAATTTATTACACTAGAGAGTCTATTACCCAGCTGGAGGAGGTACCCCGGGGGATTATGGGAGCTGTCGGGGGGGTCATGGGGCAGGAGGGCTGAGAGACTCTGAGGTCCTGTCACAGATGAAGTCCGCATGCAGCTTTCATGGAACGAGCCATTAAGCATAATGGCTTGTAGGTGTAATGGAATGTGCATGCAACATCTGTGAGGAGAGAGTGAGAGAGAGAGAGAGAGAGAGAGAGAGAGAGAGAGAGAGAGAGAGAGAGAGAGAGAGAGAGATGAGAGTGTTAATGGATTAGCAGACGCACTGTAAGGAGAACAAAGGATTTTCCTTCTCCTGTTTTCCTGCTCCAAGGTCCATCTGTGCCCTGTGTGTGTGTGTGTGTGTGTGTGTGTGTGTGTGTTTGCGCTCGCCCGTGTGTTGCATTGCATCACCGGATGACTGGCCTGGCCATTAGAGACGACACATGCATTGTGGATTTGCTAACACACTCCGATGAGTATTCCTCTCCATCTGCACTCTGCAACTGTGTGCATCAGTTACACAAGCGGAAAATAAGCTCTCACTGAACTGTACTCACGACTACAGTGTACAGCCGTGCACAAAAGTCTAAACGCCGCTGGTTTTTCTTGCATCCAAACCATGTCCTGTGCCCAAACTGTGACATTTGCCCAGGGGTGCTCAAACGTTTGTGTCACATAGACACTTGTCTTGGTCCACCCAAGGTTTCTTCCTCATAACGTTTAGAGAGTTTTTCCTTGCCACTGTCGCTCTAGGCTTGCTCAGTTTGGGGTATTACAAGATCATCTAACATTGTAAAGTCACTGTGAGATGATGCTCCATTGTACAACGTGCTATAGAAATAAATCTGACCCAAGCCAAGCTTTACTCTGCAGAGATTGTTGAGTCAAAACATACAAAACATTACAGCCTTCCTATGGGTGAATCTCAAACAACACTCTGATGAACAGACTGTGGTAGCCCAGTGGTTAAGGTATTGGACTATGGACCAGAAGGTCCAGGGCTCAAATCCCACCTCTGCCAAGCTGCCACTGTCCTTGAGGAAGACCCTTAACCCACAATTGCTTGGATTGTAAGACTGTATCAATTGTAAGTCGCTCTGGATAAGGGAGTCTGCTAAATGCTGTAAATGTAAATGTCAATGAACGTGTAGTGCACTATGTATGAATTTCCTGGGACTTTGCCACTGCTGGTAGACCCGTATGACCGTACGCTTCAATACGCCTACATATTCAGCTACTTCCTTCACACTATGTCCTTTGGAACACCTGAATGCAATCACTCCTTTTTGCCAATCGTAAACATCTGCTTTATGATCCATTTTCCACACATCCAACGAGACATTCACAGCACTGTACCACCTCTTCTCAATCTACGAATCCCGTCGCACACCCAGCCGCATCCTCGTGCAATGCCACCTGCAGGGGCCTGAAGTTACTACCACCCTAAACATGGAAGGTGACTCATTTTTTGTCTGGAGAGTACAGGGATGCCAGGGCATTTCTGTTGCAGCTCCAGAGGATGATTCCCCATTTGGCCTCTTTTCCCTCAGGGATGGCCAATGGTGTTTGTGCAATGGCCGGATGCCTCTGGCTGAATTCGGCTTGACTACTTCCCAGTGCATCCTGGTGCCATCGCTTCCCCAGTTGCCCACGTACCAGACAGTCCACTTGATGGAAAAAGAAACAGGACTCATCAGACCAGACCATCTTCTTCCATCACTCCAAAAAGTGGAGGTCAGTTGACAGTTGCTAACCTAATGTAGGTTTGTTTGTTTATTGATTTTTTTATTCAACGTCGCCATCTGCATCAGTGGCCATGTTCAGCGACATACACAAGGTCACATCTACGCACAAAGTTACCTCAAGACATGCATGTCTTTGGACTGTGGGAGGAAACCGGAGTACCCGGAGTAAACCCATGCAGACACAGGGAGGACATGCAGACTCCACACAGAAAGGACCCAGGCTGCTCCACCATGGGACTGAACCCAGAACCTTCTTGCTGTGAGGCGGCGGTGCTACCCACCGAGCCCCCGTGCCGCCCATCCTAATATAGGACCTTTTGATGGAGGTAAGGGGTTTACATGGTGAGCACTCTGACCAGTCTGTGACTAGGCAGCCCCATACTCAGCTGGGGGCACTGCACTGTGTGTGCTGGCTGATTGGTGCATACGTACATAATGTATGTACAGTATAATGGATAACCGTTGCCACCTCCTTTATGTTTAAGTACTTAGATCAGGAATCACGAGCCACAAAATCTTGGCTGGAGCATAGTACTTTACTTGAGTACCACTCATGTGTGTGTGTGTGTGTGTTTCGGGTGCATGTTTAACCTCATTCATCGTTTAGGAGCTGATACTGTGCCAAAGGACCGCCCACGAGCCGCCTCGTAATAAGTAATAATGTGATATTTGCTTTCATGCTCGGAGCGGGTGGAATGTTTGGACCTCCCATTTAGGCACAACAGGAGCTTGGCACCGATTGTGCACAGGTGCAGAGAGGCAGAGAGGGAAAAAAAACCTCGCTCAACATCTGTGGCACTGGCTGTTGCTGTCTCCCGAAAACCAGAGAGAAGCTGCTTAAAATAGCTGCGCCACTTGGTGCCGGTCCAAGCATGCATACCCCAATTGAAAGGGTTTCATAGGCATCTCTCTCTCTCTCTCCCTCTCTCTCTCTCTCTTTCCCTGGCGGCACAGCTGCAGCTGAATGGGGCTTTGCCGTTGCTGTGGCTGCCTCACTCCACTATCTGCTCGCCGGTGTCCCTCTGTGAAGGTCCATATGCTGTGCAGCTGGTGTGTGTGCGCGTAGGAAGTATGTATGTGTGAGCTGTCTGAGGCTGAGGACTTGTCATCACACTTTCCACAGACGTCGAGAGCGTCTCAGCGTCTCCGAGAGCTAGAACGTGCGCTTTACTGTTGTTATTCTGCTGTTGACGCCTTAACACATTCATTGCGTGTGTGTGTGAGCGTTTCCCTTCTACTCGTTAAAAAGTTAACAGCTGCTTTCCTATTTCTTGTCCAAACTCATACAAGTATATGTGTCTAAAAGTATTTAGACACCCTTTCAATCTGGTGCACCCCACCCCACCTTGTAGCTGTTCTGTAGAATCGTGAATCACACCTCACCATCTGGTCATTTAAAGGAGGAGCTTTGCTTAAGGTACTGGACTATTGACCAGAAGGTCCAGGGTTCAAGTCCATGCATTGTTAAGCTGGGACTGTTCGAGGCTTGAGCAAAGTTGTTAACCCTTCATTGCTTGGACTGTATATTGTAATAGTGCTGTAGTCAAGACAGCAAGAGCCAAGTCAAGGCCAAGACCAGGACACATCGAGTCCGAATCAAGACCAAGACTTTTAGTAGTCAAGTCAAGAGCTGAGAGCGAAGCAAGACCAAGATCAGTAAGTAATTTTTGGAAGTAAATGATGGTGATGATCCTGTTTTGCTTCTTCTATCAAACTTAGCTGGCTCAACATTAGCTTTAGCCTCAAACTGTGCCTGACAGTTCAATTCATCGGTGACGTTATTTATATATGACTATTAAATACTGTAGCTTTTGCTTCCTAATAAACCTGAGATCATGGATTTAATACACAGTATAGCTGTTACATTCAGCTAGCTGCTGCTGCAGTGCTGACATTAATGCTAGCTATAGCTTCCTTTGCTACTGCTTTTTCCCACAATAAAATACCTGTTGAGTCTTAATGAACTTCATAACTCTTTTTGTCCCACTAAATAGTCTATGTACTGATTGCTAACTTGTTTATGATTATGGGTTACACTTCAAATAGCTTACCAAACTTTAGCGAACTCGACCAAAGCTTCACATGCTTCAAAATAAATCAGTTAATTGTATAAAAGTTTCAAATGTCAGTCGCTTAGTCCAAAATTACAGATTTGATGGTTAGATTTCTGGACAGATCAGCCTTTGGTTGTTTATCTCAGCTGCCGTGTAGCAGGAGCTACAAAAAAAACATCCAGCAGCACAAACAATTAGAGTGGATGTTGTAAATGCCATCCGGTGTCTGCCCCATCACAGAGTGCTTATTATTATTCTCCTGCTCGCAGGATAAGTGGCAGTTGCTTTAAAACGCTTTTTATTCAGGACTCTCGGGATAGATCCTGAATCATAACGCTTACGAAAGCTTTGTCTAAGTCAGACGGGAATGGTAAAGCCCAGGCGCTGGTTGCAGAAGGTCATGGATTTGAGCAGAAAATTATGGCCTGTCAGGTAAAAAGTGCTGCGAGCTGCTGTGTTTTCTATTGGAGCCGGCTGCAATCAAGCAGTTTTAGCGTTACTGAGGTAAAAGAAAAAGAATCTGCACACTGTCAAACTGGCTGGCGAGAACGTGTTTGTGCGTCTTGTATTTTTAAAATGGAAGGAAGCTGATGTTGTGAAGGTCCACACCAAGCTTCGTTTGGTTTACAAGCTGTGTGCTGCTTAATTGAGTTCGTCTTGCATTTGTACGTCCCCATTTTACTGCGGCGCTCAAAGAACGTTTAGCTAATCCCTAACTTGAACAGATAAAACATTTATTGCGAGCAAACATGGCTACTGGTTTTATTCCACAGTAAACAGTGAGCTTTCTTGTATATCTTTGTGGTTCCCCTTAAAAAAGGTGATTGCATCTTTAGCAAGCGTGCTAGCAACAAACGTAAGACAAAAACCAGTCTTGCACATGCTAATTTTATGTTTCTGTTCAATATTTTAAAATGTATACATTACATTTCTATAATATATTACTGCATATATCCATTTGTTTCCTGTAGAAGGTGTTATCCTCTTTTCATATATGCTGTTAAACCTAGCAAAACCTGGAAAGCTAACTAGATTTAGCTTCCTAGGGAAAAGAGTTTGGACTCCACCAATCCACAGTCAGACAGATTGTGTACAAATGGAGGAAATTCAAAATCATTGTTATCCTCCCCAGGAGTGGTCGACCAACAAAGATCACTCCAAGAGCAAGGCGTGTAATAGATCTCTCAACTTTGTCTAATGTTAATGTTCATGAGTCCACCATCAGAAGAACACTGAACAACAATGGTGTGCATGGCAGGGAAAGCCACTGCTCTCCAAAAAGAACATTGCTGCTCGTCTGCAGTTTGCTAAAGATCACGTGGATGAGCCAGAGGGCTATTGGAGGAATGTTTTGTGAAGGAAAACACTGCATTCCAGCATAAGAACCTTATCCCATCTGTGAAACATGGTGGTGGTAGTATCATGGTTTGAGCTAAAATTCCTCCAAGGGCTAAAATTCCTCCAAGCTGGTGTGCAGGACTGATCAACAGCTACAGGAAACGTTTAGCTCAGTTATTGCTGCACAGGGGGGTCACACCAGATACTTTTGCTACTTACTAATATGTAATATTGGATCATTTTCCTCAATAAATAAATGACCAAGTATAATATTTTGTCTCATTTGTTTAACTGGGTTCTCTTTATCTACTTTTAGGACTTGTGTGAAAATCTGATGATGTTTTAGGGCATATTTATGCAGAAATATAGACAATTCTAAAGGGTTCTCAAACTTTCAAGCACCACTGTACGTCTCTGTACAGGTTACTGTAGTTCATGATGTTTCCACATGCAAGGTCATTACACATAGTAATACAAATTTAGTCTGGGTTATCTTCAAAATCTTGGTGAGCACTCTTAAGGTCGAAAACACCCTATACACTGGAAACCATAAAATTCACGAGCTCTGGGTGAAAACTTTAAGTCTGTATGCTCACTAATCAAATTACAAATGATTGAATATCATGTCGATTAGACACTAATTAACTAAATTGGACATGACATATGAATATCCCGAACTCAAAGAATCATTTAAAGGTGTCAATCTAAAAATATTACGCTCTAGTAAGACACCATGCTAAAATCATTGTCTCCCTGTCAGCAACGTTATTTTATCACTATTAACGCATAATGGCGGCAGAAAAGTCTCCGTTTAACCAAACAAATGAATCTAAAACTTTTGTCCGGTTATAATCTTATTTTGTGCTCTATGAACAAGGTCTGCTTGTACAGCCAAGAAGCCGCCTAACAGTCACAAACAAAGCTTACACATCCTAATCCATTAAACTATTCATCTAATAAGTACAATAAAGAATGCTTCATTTTTCTGTTAACGTTGCGGTGTAATTCACACCTGTAGATCAAATTCCTGGGTCACCTTGGGCCCAAGGAATGGGGAAAGGTCTTCCAAATAAAACCTCAAAGGTTGAAAGTTTGGTTTTCTTGTCTGGAGTCATCCTTAACCAACAGCTTTTCATTAAGCAGAAACATTTCTTGATAAGGCTGGGCAGTTCTGATGATAACACCCAAGGACATACCATTCACAAGCTCACCTTTCTTACTGTAATGTATAGCAGCATACAGAGAATGTAACACGATGCATAAAAATGTATATTTAATAAAGACATTAATAACTTTTCAGGTTTCTTAGCTACTCAGCTTGTGATTCCACGTATCGCTAGCTTGCTTAGTGACTTTGGATATGTTTCTGATTTCGCATGGAATAGCGTGTGTATCTTTGTAGTTGCCTGAATTTGTGGGTGTGTATTAGCGTTCGAAATAAAAGTTTCCTCAACATTAGCTGTCGCTTCCAAGAAAAGCTGAACAGCTACTGAAATTCACATAGCTACAGCACCTTAAAGAGTAGAGAAGACGAGGCACAGGTGTAAACACTCAGGTGATTAGAGAGTCTCCTTCTCAGTTACTTGTTTGTAAAGGTTTCTTTTTGTAGGCACCACACACACACACACACACACACACACACACACACACACACAAATATTATTATAAGGGTAAAAGAGAGAGACAGAGGTAGAGAAAGATCCTGAAAGCCTCCCTCGCAACTACAGTGGCGCTTGAAAGTTTGTGAACCCTTTAGAATGTTCTGTATTTATGCATAAATATGACCTGAAACATCATCAGATTTTCACACAAGTCCTAAAAGTAGATAAAGAGAACCCAGTTAAACAAATAACTGCTGTGACCCCCCTGTGCAGCAATAACTGCAGCTAAACGTTTCCTGTAGCTGCTGATCAGTCCTTCACACTGGCTTGGAGGAATTTTAGCCCATTCCTCCGTACAGAACAGCTTCAGCTCTGGGATGTTGGTAGGTTTCCTCACATTAGCTGCTTGCTTCAGGTCCTTCCACATTTCCATTGGATTAAGGTTCAGGACTTTGACTTGGCCATTCCAGAACACGAACTTTATTCTTCTGTAACCATTCTTTGGTAGAACGGCTTGTGTGCTTAGGGTCGGTGTCTTGCTGCATGACCCCCACCTTCTCTTGAGATTCAGGTCATGGACAGATGTCCTGACATTTTCCTTTAGAATTCTCTGATATCATTCAGAATTCCTTGTTCCATCAGTGATGGCAAGCCGTCCTGCCCAGATTCAGCAAAACAGGCCCAAACCATGAAACTACCACCACCATGTTTCACAGATGGGATAAGGTTCTTATACTGGAATGCAGTGTTTTCCTTTCTCCAAACATAACGCTTTTACTTTAAATCAAAAAGTTCTATTTTGGTCTCATCTGTCCACAAAACATTCTTCCAACAGCCTTCTGGCTCGTCCACGTGATCTTTAGCAAACTGCAGACGAGCAGCAATGTTCTTTTTGGAGAGCAGTGGCTTTCTCCTTGCAGCCCTGCCATGCCATTGTTGTTCAGTGTTCTTCTGATGGTGGACTCATGAACATTAACATTAGCCAATGTGAGGTCAATTACTGTCTCTAAAGGGCATCTTGGATTCAATAAATGAATGAATGAAGGATGCTATTGGTAGCTAATGTAGCTACTTGGCTTTACTGTATTTGGCTTAGCCTCTGTATTGCAGCTGAGATGCTGCAGTTCTCTTCAGTTAGACCCCGTGCTGATTGCTTAGACTTACGAATCTCAGGAGCTAAAATCAGTCGTCGCTGAAAAAGGCTTGGCTATTACAGAGCGAATGGTGTTTAGTGTGTTTTTTATTACTGCACGTACTGTCGCTGTTCATCTTTGACATGCTCCATTACAAGACGTGCGAACACAGCCCATGATTTGTTGTCATATTCCTTGCTTCCTCTATAACATCCTACAGGACTGCGATGTTTTTTCGCAGTAATAGGAACGCTCGGCTGGCGGCCGTTTGGGTTTCCGTGGGTGTAATACATCTCAGTCTGGTTAGAGGTGTGCGATCAAAGCAGGAGTTCCTCTGAGGGCACGGGGCCTCATTATTCTCCTTCTTTTCTTTATTTCTTTCTTTTCCGACTGACTGGAATTCTTTACAGATGCTCTGCTCGGTTTGTAACTCTGACTAATAGCTGACGACCCGACCTGACCCGCAAATAAACACGGGTCCGAACGGAGCTCTTCAAAGGCCTGTGTGAAGAAGTTTCATAAATCAGGAATGCTTATTTATTCCGTGTCAAGTCTTTATGATGGGAAGAGGAAAAGCGCTTGGGCTCAGTGGCCCCAGGCAGCTTGGCAGAGCCGGGGTTTGAACTCAGAACCATGAGCCGTCCTCTGTTCTGTATTAAACGTCCTGTTATTGAAACAAATTTGCGTGAACATTTATATTTACAACGTTTAGCAGACGCCTCTAGACGGACTTAGATTACGTAGAAAGTTTAAAGGTTAGTGGACCTTGCTCAAGGTCCCTTGAAATAACAACATTCTGCTTAGTGTTCCAGTTTAACAATCAAACTAAACACAAGATTATTGTTATAACTTACATACTTAATTTAGTGTATATCAGGTTCAGGAGCTCAGGTGACTCAGGGGGTCCCGGCAGTGCCTGGTCAGGTGTAACATGCAGACAAGATTGGCTGTGTCTAAGGACGGGAAGCCAGTTAGGGGAACATTTCCTGGTGTTGAAACTAGTGTTGCAGTACTCGAGTCCGTCTCAAAACCAGTCTGGAGACCATAAATGATCGGTCTCAGTCTCGTCTCGGTCTCAACCTCATTTGGACTCTGTCTTGTCTCGGTCTCAGGGTAAGGTGAACTTGGAAATCGTTTTTGAGACCAGCCGAGTCCAATAAGTCTCTCTGACGTAACGTTAATTATAAACTGAACTGTTTTTCTATCATTATTGAATATCAACAATCCATTCAAACAAAACAAATCAGTCCTTTCTCAACAAACCTCAATAAAATCTGCACAAAACAGGTTCCTGCTCTTCTCGTTCAGTCTCCAGTCACTGAACATGTTTTATATGGTATAGTCTGACGTTAAGATTGTAAGGCTGCATTTTTGTTCGCTTTACTGACTTTGTGGATGGGGCGCCAGTACAACTTCACATTGCAAACCCAGCCTGCAGGTCCTCAGGACCGCTGTTTCCAGTTACTGGCTCTTACCTCTGAGCCTCAGGAGCTGCTGCGCTGTATTAAACGTACACTATATATGGTGTAGCCGTATGCTGGCGCAGTGCAGCTGCAGCTTTTCAAGCTGTCCTTTTAATGCTCTTGTTTGCCTTCGTGCGTTTTAGGGTGTGTTTGTTTTGCAGTTAAATTGAAATATTAACGGACTACATCACGGATCTGGATTGGTCAGTGATTCTACAGTCTGTTCGATGCGTTTGAGCTTGAGCAGAGATGCGGCCCGCGTTCCAGCTGGCCTTCGTCTTCGAAAACGTCTGCGTGTGTGCACCTGGCTTGAGTCAAGCTCTATTCCTGATTACTAATGGAATGGGAGTTTGTTCTGTGCTTTGAACTGCAATTCTGGTGCTTGAAAGGCTTCCACTTGTAGTTTGGGATCGGTGACACTGTTCTTGGAGCCGGGCCACCATGTGGGCATTGTGGGCATGCTGCCTTTTAGTCAGGGTCACGGCTGCTAAGGTGTCTGTTCCTAAAGACACAGTGCACAGGCGTGAGCATGCCCTAGACAGGATGCCAACGTATTGCAGGGCTGGTTAAGGGTTGCTGTTGCAGCACTGGGGATCCCTCAACAACAACCAATTATGTCATCTGATGCCCAACCTGTCCAGGACTCAAACCAGATCACTGTGGTGGTGGGCTAGCATATTAGACTGTATCACCACCTGATTGCCTTTATAGTTATTTATAGTTGAGTATATAAATATAAGTCAGTAACATTTATGGTGGCATGGTTGCTTGGTGGGTATCACGGCACCTGACAGCAAGAAGGTCCTGGGTTCGATCCCAGGTGGTGCGGCCTGGGTCCTTTCTGTGTCCGTGAGGATTTACTCCTGATTGTCCGGTTCCTCCCACAGTCCAAAGACATTTTTAGGTTAACTGGGTACGCTAAAGTGGCCCTAGTGTGTGAGTGTGCTTGCGTTATGATGGATTGGCACCCTGTCTAGGGTTGTTCCAGCCTTGCACTCTGTGCTGCCGGCTAGGCACCGGCTCTCCCGTGACTCTGATCAGGATTAAGCGGCTAAGACAATAAATGAATGAATGAAGAAACACAAGTAACATATAATCTATCTAAACACTTTTTATTCCGTCCGGTGTGTAATCAGTAAAAGAAAGACTGAAACACGTGCATGCATCCATACACACTCAGCCTTTTTAAAAATGTATGCATGTTTATAAAAAATTAAACCTGTGTATAGCCTTGACTACTCTGTTGGCACCATCGCAAATAAGCCCTCTCTTTATAAGCGGCGTGGTGTTTGGCCTTCATGGATTTCCACTAACTCAATTTGGGGGCACTTTATTAGGTGTGCTTTATAGAATATGGCAGTAATGTTAAGTGATTGCTCTCTACAGCTCCGTCGTTTTTACTTTTACAACTCAGCCGCACATTCATCCTCTCACAATTGTCCACTCAAGTCTGACTTGCGGAGCCTTTTCTGGAAAACACAAGTGGTGGAACAAAAAAAAAAATCATTACAGGATTCAGTTTTCCTACTGCCTGGAACAAGGTATGATTTCAGTAATAGGGAGTAAATTACAACGGTTCTGCTTTGGATGGACAAGTTAATGGTGTTGTGGAGGGATGGAGGATAAAAGAGTGAGAAATGATGGAAATGGAAGGTCACATGCCTCGTCACACCTCGAGACGATTTCGCTTTTTTGTTGTGCCGGCAGCCAGCTGGGAAAATGAAAGGATACAGGTCCGCATGCTTATTGACAATCAGGGTGATCTGGTGTAACGATGGTTTATGTTTTGGATGTTTGATTTCATTTCGGTTGAAAAAAACTACCTTTGGTTGTGACACACCTTCAAATTCGAGTTTTAAAAGTACAGTCTAGCCTCATCTCTCGCCACCTGTGCTGGCAGGACGGATTTCCTTCAATGCACTTCATCTCAGAAAGCTACCAACCTCGCTTCCACGATTTTATGAACCAACAGTCGATGTACAGTCAGAAGTTTGTGCAAATGATCTGCTCTGTTATAAGACCAGACAGCTGTGGATTAACAACAACAACAACAACAACGTCATGACAACTACGAAGCATGGTGAAGGACCATCACAGTTTGGCTTTTTTGTGACTGAGGGAACAGTAATGTCGAAATTGTATTGATTCTCACAGAAGAATATGAGAAGGTTCATCACCTGGCGCCTAATAGAAGCTGGATGGTGAAACTGGACAATGGCAATGCTCCGAAGCACACAAGTAAATCAACAGCAAAATGATTTAAGAAGACGAAATTGAGTGGTTGGAATGGCGCAGTCCATCTCTTAACCCAGCTTCGATGTTGTATGAACTTTCCCATCACTTACTACAGATGTGGGTTTAGGATACTGTACAGTCCCGGCACTGAAAAACTGAAGAAGTTTTACACTGCAATCCACATTAAAATGAATTTTCTGATTCACCGCGGGCACTCATGATCTGGTGCGGAATACACGGCAATCGGTGTTGCTGAATTATGAACGAGCGACGGCAATAAATCAAAGGAAGCGAAGCGAGATCGGTTTGCGCTTTGCGGACCTCCGAGCGCTCGTCTGCGTGTAATCGAACAACCCTGCGCCGCGCACATCTGGAGGAGTGAGAAGGAGGCCAAAAGCTGGAAAGAGAAACATTTTATGGTGTTCCTCCAGCAATCCTAATAAAAACCACACGCTACTATGCACGCACCGGCCAAGAATGGGGAAACTCTTCGCGTTATTTATTTGTTTTCCGAGGAAAACCAGCACTCGCCACTATTAACAATGAATCAGAAGGTCTGTTTATCTGTAACAGGATCCTCGCTCTACACTGTTTTACATATGGCTACAATTATATCACACTTCCCCCGCGACTCAGCTGGGAGCCGTTTGGCTTTCGGACAACCGCCCTTCGTAATTTAGGGATGAATGCCTACTCGCTAATCGCTCGCCAATCCAGCTCTGAGTGGGCCGCAATCTTTTTCTTTTTGCCTTAACTTAATTTGTGGTGTCTTTTCCAGATGAAAATGCCTCCGAGATGAGATTCAGATCTGGACCCGAAGACAGCGATTTCTGCTCTTCACCCACAGCTGCTTCCCCTCTGCTGTTGGACGTGGACGAGGGAAAACATCTTGATCCATTTTATCCTTCTGTTATTCATGGAACCCGTCTTACCCCTTCCCTCCTCTTCCACTCTCGCTGGGGAGGAACACAAATAAGGACCTTTTTTTTCCTGTCCTCATGCCTTGCGGCGAGGGCCCTGTGTTCAAACAAACATGTCACGGACCTCTCGGCGGTGCGCATGGCTTCTTTCGAGTAATTGCCGCCCTATTAGTTTCTGCCCGTTGCATCTTGACAGATATGAATTGGATTGCGCCGTGCAGCCTGCTGATTAATGACATCCAAAATGGGGCCTTAATTGTCGGGGATGAACGCTGAGCGAAAGCCCATCTGCACACCTGTGATTAGGGAGCATGAGGTGCTCTTGTCTAGGCCATCCTCCCTGATATAGAAACCAGACTCAGGAGGTGGCGCGGAATGGCGGCGCCCAGCCTGGCTGCTCTGGCTAGTCTCTGTGGCAGCTCGGTGGGCTGACTGAATGGAGAATTAATACTGTGCATGATTTCACAAATGCATGGGCTATATGCGGAAGGGAAGTGACTCTATTAGAGCACAAACACCAGTAATTAACCTGGCGCTTGGCACAGCTGGCGGCCTCCACATCTCGGCCTGTGACGAGCGCAGGTGGAGCGGCGGCAGCGCTAAAATCGCTAATTGCCATGCCCTTGTGCATTTGCTGGATTTCGACGTCCTGACGTGTCTAGCTTAACAGAAGCCAGATATCACAGTCGCACAATAGATAGCTATCACTTACAGCTTTCACAAAACTGCTTCTCCCAGATGCAGCTGTGCTAGCAGAAGTGTGGGGAGGAACTGAGCTTCACTGTCGGCATGACTTCAGGCTGTTACTTGATCAGTGGTGCACCAGGACTCAGAAATAGGTTTTCCATCATGTCTGACTCATGAACTGTCAGATCTCACTTACGTTTTAACAAAGAACTGATGTTCACAGCATCACAGAGGAGTGAGAGTTAGTCATGCTACTAGGGATAGGGTTAGGACAGGGTTAGGATTAGGAGAGGGTTAGAAAAGGGATAGGGTTAGAGTTAAGACAGAATTAGGGTCAGGGTTAGGAAAGGATTAGCATTAGGAATAGGGTTAAGAGAGAAATAGGAAGGATTCAACCATTTGTCTCCAGTGTTCATCCAGGCTCTAATGGACTAATGCACTCCTAGCAGGTCTTTCCATGCCAACCATCTAACTCCTACAGCTGATTCGGTATGCAGCAGCATGTGCGGTTTTCAATCTACCCAGGTTCTCCCATTGCTGTTTCGTTCGCTGGCTCCCTGCGGCTGCTGCATCAGATTTAAAACCTGATGTTGCCTACAAAGCTAAAGATGGAAGCGCTCCCTTCTGAACGTGTAATCAGATGAAACCATTCAAGACTTAAACATGGCTCGTCCCTTAAGATATAAGAAAGTCATGTGGTGGAATAAGTTCCCCTTTTTGGTCGAATCTCTCGCTGAACTGAGCTTCACTGTTGGCATGACTTCAGGCTGTTACTTGATCAGTGGTGCACTTGGAGTCAGAAATGGTTTTTCCATCATGTCTGACTCATGAATTGTCAGATCTCACTTACGTTTTAACAAAGAACTGATGTTTACAGCTTCACAGAGGAGTGAGAGTTAGTCATGCTACTAGGGTTAGGAGAGGGTTAGGGTTAGGAGAGAAATAGGGTTAGGGTTAGGGTTACTGTTAGGAAAGGGTTAGGTTTAGGAGAGAAATAGGGTTAGGATTAGGAGATAGATAGGGTTAGGAGAGGGATAGGGTTAGGATTATGAAAGGGTTAGGGTTTGGAGAGAGATAATGGTAGGAGAGGTTTAGAGTAAGGAGAGACATAGCATTAGGATTAGGAGAGAGATAGGGTTAGGGTTAGGGTTACTGTTAGGAAAGGGTTAGGGTTAGGAGAGAAATAGGGTTAGGATTAGGAGAGAGATAGGGTTAGGGTTAGGAGATAAATAGGGTTAGGATTAGGAGAGAGATATGGTTAGGGTTAGGGTTACTGTTAGGAAAAAGGTTAGGGTTAGGAGAGAGATAGGGTTAAAGTTAGGGTTACGTTAGGAAAGGGTTAGGGTTAGGAGAGAAATAGGGTTAGGATTAGGAGAGAGATAGGGTTAGGGTTACGGGGAGATAAATAGGGTTAGGATTAGGAGAGAGATAGGATTAGGGTTAGGGTTACTGTTAGGAAAAGGTTAGGGTTAGGAGAGAGATAGGGTTAAAGTTAGGGTTACTGTTGGAAAGGGTTAGGTTAGGAGAGAAATAGGATTAGGATTAGGAGAGAGATATGGTTAGGGTTAGAGTTTACTGTTAGGAAAAGGTTAGGGTTAGGAAAGAGATAGGGTTAGAGTTAGGGTTACTGTTAGGAAAGGGTTAGGGTTAGGAGAGAAGGATAGGATTAGGAGAGAGATAGGGTTAGGGTTAGAGTTACTGTTAGGAAAAGGTTAGGGTTATGAAAGAGATAGGGTTAGAGTTAGGGTTACTGTTAGGAAAGGGTTAGGGTTAGGAGAGAAATAGGGTTAGGATTAGGAGAGAGATAGGGTTAGGGTTAGGAGAGAGATAGGGTTAGGATTAGGAGAGAAATAGGGTTAGGGTTAGGAGAGAGATAGGGTTAGGAGAGAAATAGGGTTAGGATTAGGAGAGAGATAGGGTTAGGATTAGGAGAGAAATAGGGTTAGGGTTAGGGTTACTGTTAGGAAAGGGTTACGGTTAAGAGAAAGATAGGGTTAGCGTTAGGGTTTGGAGAGAGATAGGGTTAGGATTAGGAAGGATAGGGTTAGGGTTTAGGATTAGAGTTAGGAGAGAGATAGGGTTAGGGTTAGGGTGTTGAAAGAGATAAGGTTATGATTAAGAAAGGGTTTGGAGAGAGATAGCATTAGAAGAGGTTTAGGGTTAGATTTAGGAAAGAGTTAAGAGAGAGATAGGGTTAGGGTTTAGGTTTAGGAAAAGGTTAGGGTTAGGAGAGCGATACGGTTAGGATTAGGAAAGATAGATTTAGGGTTAAGAGAGAGATAGGGTTAGGGTTAGGGTTTAGGGTTAGGAAAGGATTAGGAGAGAGATAGGGTTAGGGTTTAGGGTTAGGAGAGAACTATGGTTAGGAATAGGAGAAAGATAAGGTTAGAGACAAGATAGAGATAAGTTAAGGGTTAGGAGAAGTTTAGGTTTAAGAGAGAAATAGATTTAGGTTTAGGAGAGGATTAGGGTTTGGATTAGAATTGGGTTATTATTAGGAGAAGGATAAGGATTACGAGAAGGTTATGGTTAGGATTAGAAGAGGGTTAGTGTTAGGAGAGGGATAGGGTTAGGAGAGAGATATCGTTAGGATTGGGTTAGGGTTAGAAAGGGTTAGGGTTAGGAGAGGGTTAGGGTTAGGAGAGGGTTAGGGTTAGGAGAGAAATTCAACCATTTCTTTCTGGTGTTCATCCAGGCTCTAATGGACTAATGCACTCCTAACAGGTTTTTCCATGCCAACCTTGAACTCTTACAGCTGATTCGGTATGCAGCAGCATGTCTGGATTTCAATCTACTCAGATTCTCCCACTGCTGTTTCGTTCGCTGGCTCCTACAAATCTAAAGGTGGACGTGCTCCCTTCTATCTGAACGCAAAATCAAATTAAGCCATTCAAGACTAAAACATGGCTCGACTGAGCTCGTCCTTTAAGACATAAGAAAGTCATGTGATGGAATAAGTTCCCCTTTTTGGTCAAATCTCTTGCTGTATCCAAACCTGATTACATTCAAATTTTCTTGATTGAAGCACAGCTGTAATTTATGATATATGTAATATGTATTTATTTAAGATATATGTAATCTACTAACATATTCATGTCCTGTAAGTTAGCCAGTCAATCTCTCAGCTACAGAGGCCTGTCCTTCTTTCTAACACACAGTTCTTATACACTAAGAACCAGCGTTTTACCTTTATCAGTCTAATTCCTACATTAACATTTAGCCTGCATGTAGAAACGACGAGAGAGGAGAGCTGTGCAAGACAGATAAAGACATTTGTAGAAAGGTGACCCCCATTTTCAGCAGCTGGATTTAGCTCTCAGGGGTTCTGAATCAGACTCCATGAAGATTTTGCTCATATTTCACCTGGCCCGGCAGCAATAATTGACACTACTGCGCTTTAATATTTGATGACCGCACTGCCGGGGCTGTCTGGCTGTGAGAAGAAAAGTGGAATCAAGGAAAAAGGTGAGAGTGGATGAGAGAGCGGGCTCGCCATCCATTTTTAATTGCACTAGGAGAAAGAGGTAAATAAAAAAATCTAGCATATGCATTATTAATTAAAAAGTACAGTTTGACGTATAGGGTAGAAATAGTGGAAGTAACCTGAAATGATTCACATGTCCATCAGAGGTAAAAAGAAAAACGTATTGGATTAGACCAGTCTAGATGCCTGTGGTACATTAGGGGTTAAACAGTGGGTGGTACTCAGAGTGTAGTTATGTGCACATAGTGGGGAGTTGACACAGAAATTCTCACTCTCAGTGGCATTCAGAGCAGGTTTACCTTGCATTTGGATAATGCATGGGTTTGTCCTGTAATACAATAATATCCATGAGTCGCAGTTGAAATTGAGTCTGGTGCAAAGGCTCGGGCACCCCGGCCCTAACCTTAAACCTAATCCCACATTTTCCTGTGCCAGGTTGTGAGATATCAGCATCTATACCCAGAGAACACAGGGCAGAACCGTAAGTGTGCCCTGAGCAGAACACCAGTCCATCACCGTACTGGGTAGAGGTCATTCTTGCAGCACCGGAGATAATCCCTGTCCTGCTTCCCTCCCATCAGACATAGCCAATAATGTCTGTATGTGAAATCCTAAGTGGCCAGAGGGCACAGTTCGGACACGAGCTCATGTCCCTGTGGTAATTGGCAGGCCTGGGTTCAAATCCTGTGTGGAGCTTGCCATGTGAAGATAAAAAAAGACATTTGTTTACAGAACCCAACAATCGACTGGCATCATGTCCAGGATGAACTGTGATTCTGAAGGGTTTCCGGAACCAGACCCACCTCGACCCTCGCCAGGATGAAGCAGTTGCTGATACCACACATTTTTGGTACATTTTGGAGTCTAGAGACCTACCATAGCCTGAAATATCAAATTTTCTACTCAAAGATGTATAAAAACCTATCATTTCTAACATCGTGTTCGAGTTTCTCTCTGTAATTGGAGTAAAGACAGAGAGGGGATGTGCAGGGGGAACTGCAGGATCCGGCACTCCATATGGAACCCATTCGCAACACTGCTGTGCCTGTACGCCTCTAAGCCACTCGCTCCCATTTGCAGATATTTGTCAAAAGTAATACAGTATCTGATCAATTCAAATCCTAACATGAACCCAACAGGCCTGATCAGTGAGCAGCAGGTTCAGTGTGAATGCCTGCTGGATGACAAGTGCTGTTTCATGGATGTTATGATCTGACCATAATAGGAGTCATGAGAAGAACTTAACACAGCGAAGACCTTTCTAGGGTTCTCATGTGTACGAGCCTGGGTGTGTGATTTAGTACGAGGCCCACGATGAATGGATCCGGCAACGATCCAGGACACAGGAGCGACTGAAATGCAATGCTGCGTAACGTTCTCGGATTTTTCCCGTTCGCAGAACGTTTCACCATACAAGTTGATGGACGAGAGTGTTGCCGTGTCAGAGCAAGTTTGGGGGTTCAAGTTTCGTTTTCTGCCCTTGAACTCACGAGCCTCGCCCCTCCTGAAGAGCGGGAGTGTATCCCTGCTGAATCATCCTTTCAGCGAGTGTTTATGTAAACCGAGGCAAATCGTTCCACCAATTACCAGGTTCGCAGGGGTCAGTGCAGCCAGGCCAGAGACGAACATGCTTCAAAACATCTGCTAGAGCGGCAAGGGGAGGACAAACGCAGCTGGATCTCAGCCTCGGCCAAATGGTCCGTCCCACGTGAGGACGCTTGACTTCTTGACCGATAAAAGTGGAGCAGCTGACAGCAGGACTGGAGACGGTGTGTTTCACCAGAGCTGGCAGTGATAACAGACTCAGACACCTGACTGCACTTTAACATTTTTTAGATGAGACAGCCATTGGGTTGAGAAGAGGAATCAAAATGGTAAATAATGGATCACAGTCTTCATTTAATAACATTAAGTAATAGAAGTCATACCAAGAAAAAGTCTAGGATTAGTCACTCCATATATCTTCTATTCCAGTCTTTGTGAGCTTTAGCATATCTTAGCCTTTTCACCCTGTTCTACTTCTGAAAAGGTGGGTTCTACCCTGCCAAAAAGAACATTCCTGAGCAAGCTTCTTTGGACTGTAGGATCAGCCTGGAACCTGACAGATGCTGCTGTTGCTCAAGTGTAAGGGAGGTAACACTAAAAACTTAGCCTGTAGAAGTTGTTTCTTCTGATTTTTTGTTTTGTTTTTGTTATGTTTGTAATACTGCATACAAATTTATAAATAATTATACTGTATATGATCAATATACCATAAAGGGTATATCTGATCTAATGGTGGCCTAAGACTTTTGCACAGTACTGTATATTTAAAAGAAAAGCCCAACAAAACTGTTTTGCATGATGGACTGTTCTGATATCAGTACGGAATCCTTAATGAAAAAGGGATCAGCGCATCCATACGTACGAGAAAAGTACAAATGTTAACAGGAGAAGCCAGAATAAAGTCCTGCAAAAGTAAAATCGACCAAAGTGCTGGAAATCGTGTCTGGAACATCAGCTTTGGAAAAAAGCTTGACATTTGACTGATAAAATGGAAAAGCCATCACATTGTCGATTAGCAAGACACTGGCCAGAAACGGATGGGTGGAGCCGAGGAGATCAACGTCGTTCCAATGGACTGATTGTTTTCTCCCAGCTTCACTTCTAGCCGGCCTCTCGCGCCCTCTTTCACTCTCTCTCCCTCCCTCTCTCGTTTTGGATTCTCTCTCTCAGCAACGTGAGGGAAAAATGTGAGGAACAGATGTGCAGCCTTGAGTGCAGATGTGCACGTTTATAGGCCAAGAAAGCGCTAAACTTATGACACATACGCACATACACTGCAAGTCTTCATCTTCCGTAATGGATGTAGGAAATTACAATGACGCCAAGTCTCTCTAATAAAAAGCTTCAGCAGCTGTGAGGTTACAGGAGTGAAAATGCCATTAGTTTTTGGCATTGAGAAAAGATTTGGGTGATAACCTTTGTACCTGAGGCACCACAAGGTAGTAGATGTACAAGAATACATGTAGTTTTGCTCCTGTAGAACCCAGACGTCTGTCAGATGTTGGCAAAACAGAGTTTGAGCAACATACTAATTACAGGGATGACAGTGGGGTTTTTTTCCCATTATGTAGTGCCTGATGGGTAGCCTAGTGGGTAAGGTACTAGACTATGGACCAGAAGGTCCAGGGTTCAAATCCCACCTCTGCCAAGCTGCCACTGTTGGGTCCTTAACCCACAATTGCTTGGATTGTAAGACTGTATCAATTGTAAGTCGCTCTGGATAAGGGCGTCTGCTAAATGCTGTAAATGTAAAGGCAATGACCCAGCCAGAAGGAAGCGAGTAACTGAAACTTGGTGGGCTAGCGTGTTAGACCACTGCGACCACTGGTCAGGGAAGGTTCTGAAGTATAACCTCAAATTCAAAGGGTACAGGCAGATGTACACCCAAGACAGGGCGCAGTCTCAGGGTTCTGTATACGCAGCAGCCACCTTTCACGTTGAAAAACTGCCTTTTCCAGGAGCTGGCTCCTCTGTTTACCCTAGTACTACACTACCCACAATTCTTAAAATTAAACCTGACAATCAGAGACATGGCTGAACCCATGTGATTGCTGGCATCTTTGTGTCACGCCAGTCGAACAGCACAGAAACTACATAAAACGCTGCGTACACCCAACTACACTATAGGCTGTACATTATTTACTAAACATTACAACATCATCAGCGCATTGCATTATGGTATCTGTAGTACTTACGGTGTAAAAGTGCTTCAAGTTATTTTGTAGCGTCACCTTTTTCCAACTGTTTCCCTATTTTTACTTTGAAATATTTGATATAAAGTGGCGTTTCTTGGACTTTGTGTCTATGGGAAAAATGGGGTGGTCCCTGTTGAACTTGATTTTTTTTTCTATCTGCTTCCAGGAATCTAAAGAATGAGCTAGATGATAATCTCCCTATAGAGTTCCAAACATGCCCGAATCGACCACAATCAGACTAATGGTCTGAAATGCACTCAAATATTAATGCCTATGCTGCTCTGAGACAGCCAGCGATGGCAGTAATTAAAAAAATTGTTAAATGCAGACAAACAGGAAAGAAACTGACAGCAAAAGCATGTTTGCTGTTTTAAGTTAGGTTGTAATTTATGCAAAGGAGAGGTCATCGAATTAAATAGACGTTAGAAATGAAAGGTTTATTCCACTGTGAATAAATAAAGCTGGCATTGCACTTTATAAAAAGTCATTTTGATTTGCAAATTCTTGAAGAGACACGAATGTCCAAAACCAAGTGAAAACACACAGTGGCTCGATCTATGGTGCAAATTGCTCATCAGACTCGTACCAACCCTTAAGTCAGATCATTAACCCATGCAGTCAGAATTCTCAAAATGATCCTAACGATTATTAAACCACACTCCGAGTCCTGAATCATTCTTTCTGCATTGACATCCACGTATGTACTGGTATAGATGCTCCCTAATTTACATTGGGGATATGTTTGGACAAACCCATCGTAAGTTGAATGTATCATAAACTGAAGAGTGTAATATATACTTTCTATATCGTAGTGTAGCCTACCTGAAACATGCTTACAAAACATGCTTACAAGCCATCCTCCTCTGGTCGAGACCAGACCACAGGATGATGAGTGAATAGACAGTGATCACTACTGTACGAAAAAATATAAGATGTACACTATAAAAGGTTGGGAGTCTTTGGGTTTCCAAGTGGGTGGCCCCAGATGCAGCAGGTTCATGCACCAATGTCCAGCCAGCTGAGTTTAAAGGGTGGGATGGTCCTCCACTACAATGAATTTATGGTGGAGCACAAAACCTTAATCAGGATGGAAATGTTGATCAAGCCGACACTCCAAAAATGTAGCTAGGACAGCGTAACTGAGAAAGAGAGCCAGACCAGGGTTCCTTCACCATTATGAGTAATCAGGTTCCTTTTGTTGCCATCCATTATTCCCTCTTGTCACCCAGTGTGTAGCCATTGACCCATGTTAGTCATGGAGCATGCACCGTATGATGACAGGCTTCGGTGGCGCTGCGAGCTGTGTGTTTGTGTACGAGGGGAGTTCATTCAGCCAGCTGTCTCTGTGGAATGATCTCACTCCAGTCCAGCCCTTGTGAGTCTCCGGGACTCTCCGAGGACCAACAACGTCCCCTGATTTAGTGTCGGGGGGTTACGTTTAATAAGCAGCGTGAAGCTGGGCATCTCCTCCATGACTTTGGGGATAATTAGCTCGTTTCGACCGTAGCCTGATTGTTACGGGGCATAGGGAGCCACAGAGAGGTGCCACGTGGGAGGAGCGAGGCCCTTTAGGTTATTGGATATTTTATGGCTGCTGTTTAAAGGGGAAATTTATGACCGGTTATGTAAATGTGATTAATCAGAGTTCATTTGCGCTCGCTCTGTAAGGGATTGTTTCTCGGAGCGTGTCGGTTTATAATGGAAGCGCCTGATACGAGGCTGTTTGGCAAGCGGCGCGCTGTTGATAGGAATCTTGGCACGCTCGCCGCTCCCCTCAATAATTCAGCACGTGTGCGAGTGCAGTGGGGGGGGGGGGGGGGGGGCGGGGGGGGGGGGGGGGGGGCACAAACACACCTCGAATATTGACTGAACGACCTCGGCAGCGCAATATTGCAAGCATCTCCGGAACAATCCGTGGCCGCGGATACGTTCGGAATTTAATTAGGCCTGCTTTTCTCTTCTCGTTTTCCCCGGCATCAATATCTCCAGCACAATTGCCAGGCCATTTATTACAAATCAAGGCCACAGGACCAACACACACAAACACACAGAGCACTGGAAGGAAGGATACACAAATAATGATGAAATAAGAGGAGGAACGAAGCTCACTGGCGCTGCACATCCGAAACAAGTTAACCGCAATGATTAGTTTCAGCTTTGGAGCTCCATCTGAACATGACTCACTCCACATGGGAAATCCAGCGCACATAAAGTGCTAAACGTATCTCAGAAAGACAGGAAAGAAACGTGAGCGTATGTGCGTATGGTGACGTTTGTTTGCCAAAAGAAATGCCCATGCATGCCGTGGCTGGACTGGACAAACATTATCGTCCCCTCGTGCTGCAACAGCAACCACTACCGACCCCCACGATGGACTGGCGTCCCATCCAGGCTTGCTTACGTCTGCACCCTGTGCTGGCGCCGAAGCTCCATGACCACAAAAGATCAAGATTGAAACCTGGACCAAAAAGGGCAGAAAACATTGTGCAGGCCTAAGCATGCCCCAGACAGGATGCCAGTCCATCACAACCAATAGTGCCTGTACATAATTCACCGCACTGGTGGGACCTCTGTGCACCTTATATATACATACAGTTTAGTTTTAAAGGGGCAGAATGGTGATGCAGACGTTAGCACTGTCACCTTATTGCTCCACAGACCCAGGTTTTGTCTCATCAGTCTGGAGTTTGCATGTTCTCCCAGTGGGTTTCCTCTGGGTACGCCAGTTTCATTTCGCAATCCAAAGATATTGGCGTCTCTAAAGTGTCACTGTGAGTGAATGTGTCCTGTGATGAGCCAGCACCCTGTCCAGGGGTGGTGCCCGCCTTCCCTTTACCTGCCACTTTGTTTTGAAAATTTTATTTGGTGTACATTTGTCCTGTATTTTCTGTTTGTAACTTAATAAAGAGAATGAGAAATAAATATATGGTCATTATTCCATTGCTAAAAAAATCTATTTGTGATCTATGATTTTTTGCACATTACTGAGGCACCACTTGTGTGATTGTGATGCCACATACCAATTCCCCGCTGACCCAGGGATCCCTGATGCTTGGAAGTCTCAGGGCAAGCAGAAGTCCACCACAGAGCAACAGTTCCCAATGCTGAGTGTCCCTGCTTCATACACCACCTCTGGTGAGGTGATGGTGGGATTGTAAGTCATCCGTTTAATGCCCTAGTCCAATCAGGATTACCTGGTTCATATCTATGTTCATGTCTGGTTTCTGGCTATCCAGGATGCTAACGAGTTTCAGGAGGCTGAAATTACACATGCAGTTTTGGTTTTCATAGTAGATTTTATATTACAAAATAACTGAGTTTCTTGATTAACCAATAAACATATTCTATTTATATCTCCTCCTCCTACTGTTGTGTACTTTCTGGATGGGCCATAATTTCATACTCAAAATGGAAAATAAAAACCGTTCCCACACACCTAACTCAACCCATTAACACCTTGATAATCATCTGTTGAGTTCATCCAGGTGTGACAAATCAGGTCAGGTTTTAACTACAGCTTTTAAACATCCAACACTCCTTGAATAACTGCTCTGCAGCTCCTTCATCTCTAAACGTTTAGCAATATTGTAGCAGTCACCTTGGATCCTCTCTGCTTTGGATCCACTGAGCATTTTCTTCTTCATGAGTGCTTGCTGTTGGCTGTGAGGTGCTCTAATGAACCTCTGTCTCTTCAGGTTAGTCACGCTTTATCTAGCTCTTCTCCCTCTGCTCCAGGAACCAGAGCAGGAACTTGTCAGCCTCAGATTGGATAGAAGATAAGAGCATCAGTATAGGAACAGAGTCAAGTTGTGTGTGTTTACTACTCCTGCCAAAAACTGAAGGAATCCCCACAATGAGTTTTATTTCATAGCAAATAAACGAATCTCAGATATGACACCAAACAATTTTGCTCAATAACCTTCTGGCATTTGTGAGCTGATTGGAACATTTTAAATGATTGCCCTAGCTGTAGATATTGATACTGAGATTTTCAGTAGCTACGTTTATAGCCTTTTCCTGGCTAAACTTTTCTGTTTTCTGAATTGGATGTTATCTTGTCATTCCCATGTTGAAGAATGATTTAAAAAAGTGTGACCTGTATGTCACCTCTTATGCTGTATATACCCCAGTGAAACAGAAAGTCATGGATTACTCTAGATACTCTAGTAACAAAGTTTAATAGATACTCTCATCAACTTAAAAAAGTAAAATATAAATGGGAATAATGTTTCAGTTACATTTAGTTTCTAAACATTTCTGGAGTGGCAATAATTGCAGCACGTAGTTTTGTTAAAATAATTATTTCTTGATGAGTTTTTTCCTCAGACTAAATCTACTTCAATTAATGGTTGGATTTTTTATCTTTTTGAGTGCGAGTTAATAACCAAAAGATGAATTTCTTATAATCTTCACTGGGGGTTCCAATAATTGTGGAAGGAACTAGATATAGACTTTCTACTGCACTGGTTCAAAGTCATGGTTGAAAGCATTTTGATATTTGTTTCCCAAAAGCTTTGTTGGTATGTATATTATACTACATCTAAGACTGTATATAGTAAAGCACAGTTAGTATTAAAATTGTAGTCTTACACTGTGTTGAAATTCCTCTTCCCGAACATTACCTAATGCAGAACTCTACAAAAGTATCTAGCCAATACATGACTAGCAAGCACAGTGTTGAACAGGTGTACACAAATAAAACTAGAACTTTCTGCAAAACATATAAAAGTTAATTTAATTGCAAAGACAGTCTGTGTTTAGTAGTGACAATTTGTATTGTTTCACACCGATTTTTCGATTTTGTTTACTTAACAAAGCTACTTAACAAAGTAACAAAGCTACCATCAGTAACACACTACGCCGAGAGGGACTCAGATCCTGCAGTGCCAGGCGTGCCCCCCTGCTTAAGCTAGTACATGTCCAGGCCCGTCTGAAGTTTGCCAGAGAGCATATGGATGATCCAGAAGAGGATTGGGAGAATATCGTGGTCAGATGAAACCAAAATAGAACTTTTTGGTAAACTCATGTCGTCATGTTTGGAGGAAGAAGAATGCTGAGTTGTGCCATACCTACTGTGAAGCATGGGGGTGGAAACATCAAGTCAAGTCAGATCTATTTATATAGCGCTTTTTACAATGGAGCATTGTCTCAAAACAACTTTACAAGTTTAGATGATCTCCTAATAACTACGTCCAATCATAAATTGAGCAAGCCTAGGGCGACAGTGGCAAGGCAAAACTCCTTGAGTGTTATAGGAAGAAACCTTGGGAGGACCAAGACTCAAAAAGGGACCCAACCTCCTTGGGCGGCGTAGATGATAAATCTAAGAGCGAAACTAAAGTCATGGAGTCAAAGTTCGAAAAAAATGTGAAGTACGTACATCGGCATTAAGTGGCCCGGGTATGGTGGGGCTGGAGCTGATGACAGAAGCAGCTTGAGTGGAGCTGCAGCGGATGAACATCATGTGTGGGGCTGGAACTGGCACCGGAACACAGCTCGGAGAGAAAACATAAAATGTCATTAGTTATGGATTAAGAGCACAGTGTCTATTAACAACATCATGCTTTGGGGCTGGTTTCCTGCAGAGGGGACAGGACGACTGATCCGTGTTAAGGGAAGAATGAACGGGGCCATGTAATCGTAACATTTTAAGCCAAAACCTCTTTCCATCAGTGAGAGCCATTGAAAATGGACCGTGGCTGGAGCTTCCAGCATGACACAATGATCCCAAACACACCGCTCGGGCAACGAAGGAGTGGCTCCGTAAAAGCATTTCAAAGTCCTGGGAGTGGCCCTAGCCAGTCTCCAGACCTCAGCTCCATAGAAAATGTGTGGAGGGAGTTGAAAGTCCGTGTTTTGCCCCAAAACATCACTGCTCTAGAGGAGATCTGCATGGAGGAATGGGCCAAAATACCAGCTAACAGTGTGTGTGCCAACCTGGGGAAGGACTTACAGGAAACGTTTGACCTCTGTCATTGCCAACAAAGGTTTAATGTTACAAAGTATTGAGTTGAACCAAATTTATTGACCAAATACTTATTTTCCATTATGATTTACAATTAAATTCTTTAAAAAACCCTACAATGTGATTTCCTGGATTTTTTTTCTCATTTTGTCTCTCATAGTTGAAGTGTAGCTATGATGAAAATTACAGACCTCTCTCACCTTTCTAAGGAGGAGAACTTGCACAGTCAGTGGCTGACTAAATACTTTTTTTGCCCCACTGTACTTTGTGGACTAAAACTCTTTACATTTCATTAATGATGTGAAAATGCAGGACAGCGTTATTTTAATACAGTTAAAAAAATTGACGATAAATCTAAATTTTTATCTTCACATTAACAGACATTTAAAAAAATATCTAAGATATGAAAACAACAATGAAAAAAATGTATTTAGGTTACTGTTTGGTGTTTAAAGTAATGCCTTGGGTTTAAATATATCATACATAATTCTTCTCAAAGTCTAAGATCTAAGTCAAAGTCTAGCTTCAATTTCTTTTTTGATATATTTTTACTGTTGGCCTGCAGTTGAAACTTTTTACTTTTGATTTGTAAAGACACCTTTTATATTGTAATGTGCATTAAAACTCGAGTGACGTGCTCTTGCATGATGATGAAGATAACAACAAGATAACAACATGTAAATCGGGTTCAAAAACTTCTGAAAAGTCAGGACAAAAGAATAAAAAAAAAAAACAGTTCTTTCCTTCACTTTTGTAAAAAAAAAAAGAAGAAGAAGAAGGGAAAGGTTCTCAGAATAGTAAGTAGATAAGTGTCTGGAATTGGCATAATTAGCCGAGTTGAAAATGCAGATTTAAATATGCTTATTAATTCCATTCTGCTCATTTCATATGACTGACTGCACTTAATTAAATCAGATTGATTAGACCTTTCCCAGACTTCCCTCCACAACCACATAATTATGACAAATCGAGCGCTCACTGTAAATGGGGGTCTCTGACGACTTCTCTTCCCCGTCACCTTTAAACGTCCTGCCACTCTCACCCTCCTCGGGTCACAGCGGGGGGAGGAAAGTGCCAGAAGAAACCTTTAACACGGTTCAACTTCGGCTCCTCTTTTGCACGCCCTCGACGTTACCTGGTCGAAAATTGCTTTTAAGAGAGGCGTTTAACAGCGAGCGGCTCTGCTCCCACTGATCAGCCGAGTTTTGGAAGCCATGACAGGAAGAGATGAAATTTTAATAAGGTTATTATTGTGTTTAGTGTAGCCCGGGGTGCTGCATTTGCATGTCCTCTTAAAGAATTAGGGGAAATGGAATTTACCGTGATTGTCCAGTTATCTCTAATTAACCAAAGCATGATTGCTGTTCGAATTTGTTGACATTACTTTACTTTTACCTTACGTTTGAACTTACTTAAATACAAGGTACAGATCGTTTTCCTCTTTAAATTTTCTTTTTTTACTCTCTCACTTCAACAGTAGCAGCTTATTTGTTTACATTCCAAATTAGACTTCTTTAGTTTTCACATCTATGACGATAAATCAATTATAGCTTGTGAGAGGAAAAGCAAAGTAAAATCCTGAATTACACTTTTTTATCTGATAAGGATAGTGGGGCAGAGGAACACCCTGGGTGGGCACCAGTCTCACGTTGCTAGCCAAGTCTGGGATTCTTCTCAGGAGCTGTGTTTGTGATACTAACTTGCAAAGACCTATATCAATACGATACCGATATTTTGTAATCAATTTTGCTTGTTTGTTAGTCCAAAATAGTAAAGCCAGCACCATCCTTAACAGTTGGCAGGGTATTTTTTGGATATTTAAGATGCTGTCTTAACTTCTCTCAGATAAGCAGCAAAGCTTAATTCGACTACTGTTAACACGACCCGTGCGAGTAATAATATTACACATTGGGAGTATTTGGGTTGCCAGGTGCTTCAGGGACAGATTTCCACTGTCTGAAGTGATTTGAGCGATCCGATTTCCATCTGTTTTACATACATCTAGGGTTGCAGTGTGATACATATTTATTAGAATACTGACAGGTCAACAACTAACAAAAAGGGGAGCAGTGGCAGCAACAAAAGGAACAAAAATCCCTCCCCAGGAGCCGATGAGTTAATGCTTGATGGGTTTTTTGTTGCTGAAGTGATTCCAGAGCTGTGATTGGGATTTTGAGTGGAAATTATCTCACTGGGGGGGTGGCTTTGTCCAACTGTGAGCACTGTTCATTAACGCAGTCTCAGTCGCTTTGTCTGTTTCTAATATGTCTGTAGATAACATCCTGCAGCAGCACAATGAGATGACGAACTGCTGCATATGCTTCACACCAGCTGAGTTCATAAATACAGCGCTTTGTTGGAACCTCGCCTTATCTCCGCTCGGCACTGCTGCTGCTGCATGAAACCGTGTGATATAGAAGCTCCAGGACAGAGGCTATCAGATAACAACGAGCGAACACACCGACCACCGTCTTCATTATCATGAATCGTCATATTTGTGCATGTGTGACTTTAGAATTTGTAGATGTTAGGACGTTTTTACACTTGACCTGAGTGCTCAAGTCTGGATCCTAGGCTTGTTTTGAGGGAGGGTGGCATAATCGCAGGTTTTAGTCCCAGACTCGGCATCATTATAGGTACTGGCTCTGAGATAGTTTGGAGAAGGATGAAATCATCAAGTTCAGGCCCTCATTTGGGGAGAGCTGCAGAATCACAGCTTTGGGTTCTGGGCTTTTTTTCTGGGGGAGCAGAATCATTACAGGTATCTGGGCCCATTAGGGGAAGGACGGCATCAGTGCGTCTTTAAGTTCTTGGTAAAGGGTGGCATCGCTGAATGTTCAGGTTCTGGGCACATTTGGGGGAGTGGCATCATTGCATCTAAGTTTTGGGTTTGTTTGGTAAAGGGTGGCATCAGTCGAGGTTCAAGTTTTGGGCTCATTTGTGGAAGAATGGCATCACAAGTTCTTTAGGATCTGGGCTTGTTTGGTAAAGGGTGGCATCACTGGAGGAATAGGTTCTGGGATCACTCAGGGAAGGATGACATCACTGCATCTTCAAGTTCTGGGCTTGCTTGATAAAGAGTGGCATCACTGGAGGTTCATGTTCTCTGGATTTATTTGGAGGATGGTGGCATCATTACATCTTTAAGTTCTGGGCTAGTTTGGTAAAGAGTGGTGTCACTGGAGGTTCAGGTTCTGTGATTATTTGGAGGAGTGCTGTCATTGCATCTTTAAGTCCTGGGCTAGTCTGGTAAAGGGTGGCATCAGGATCTGCATTCATTTGGTGAAGAATGACATTAGTGAATCTAAGATCTGGGCTTATTTGGTAAAGGGTGGCATCACTAGAGGGTCAGGTTCTGGGCTCATTTGGGGAAGTATGGCATCAGTGCATCTTTAAGATTTGGGCTTGGTTGGCAAAATGTGGCATCTCTAGAGGGTCATGTTTTGGGTTCATTCAGGGAAGAGTGGCATCGTTTCATCTTTAAGTTCTGGGCTTTTTGGTGAAGGGTGACATTACTGGAGGGATAGGTTCTGGGCTCATTTGGATAAGAATGGCATCACTGCATCTAAGTTCTGGGCTAGTTTGTTAAAGGGTGGCATCAGTTGAGGTTCAAGTTTTGGGCTCTTTTGTGTACGGATGGCATCACTTAAGTTCTTTAGAATCTGGGCTTGTTTGGTAAAGGGCGGCATCACTGGAAGGATAGGTTCTGGGCATGTTTCTGGGAGGGTGACATCATGACAGGTTTAGGTCTTTGGCTCATTTGAGGGAGGCTACCTTCAGTGTGGATTTAGAATCTTGGCTTATTTACATAAAGGTGGCATCATCACAGGTTTGGATAACACACTGTCAGTGTAGGTTCAGGTTTGGACTTGTTAGGGAACAGGTGGCATGATTACATCTTTAAGTTCTGTTTTTGTTTGGAAAGATGTATCATCAGTTGCTGTTTCAGGGTGTAGACTCATTAACAGTAAGGTGGTATCATCGCAGGATCGGGTCGTGGGCTCATGTCTAGGATGGCTTGTCGTTCTTTTGTCTTGACGGACAGAATCAAGCCATGCTTGAGTCTTGAAGGGGATATAGAGAGAGGTTTGATTCAAGCTGTCAGGTAGGAGGAAGTTGGTTGAGCTTTAGTTTTCTAGGCACGCAGGAGTGTTTTAAATCTGATACAGAAGCTACGGGGAGCCAGTGAAGTGAATGCAGCAGTGGGAGAACTTGGATAGATTGAAAACCAGACGTGCCACTGCATTTGAATCAGCCGTCCAGTTTAGATATGACAAGAGACTGGATGAGCACCAGTGTGTCCTCCATGGAGAAAAAGGATCGGATCCTCTTGAAGATATAGAGCCTGTATGACAGGGTCAGGATGGCAATGTGTGCAGACAAATTCTTGCTGATCATCCAGAAGGTTGGTGTAATTCTGGAGTTGGCAAAAGTTGCTGGGTTTCCAGAAATGTAGAGTCCCCTTTCTGGTGGAGCCATGATTCCCAGGAGTGACTGCAGGTTTGAAAACACTTGCACGGACATATTATATCTTTTGTATTAACTAAAATGTAGAAGAAAACTCCTGGAGCCATTACAAGCACCTAGCGCTGACGTCATGACCTGTATGTAGATGTGCGGCGTTTCTCAAAGGTCAGCCTCACCTTGAATGTCAGGCTCCAAAAGGGACATGATGACATGAGCGCTTTATTTTTCATACTTTCCGTCTCACTAGCTCCTTGTGTTCATTTGACAATAATTGCGCAACCTCTTTGGGCAAAAATGGCTGTTCTCAAGGTGGCATGGGCACTTGGCAGTCGCACTCATTTAATTACTGAGTGCGTTATTACAGTCAAGCACTTTCCACATCTCTCGTGTAATCACGTAATGGCTTCTCGTGCGTCGCCGTGACATTTCTTTTCATAGGCAGCCACACGTAAAAAAAAAAAAAAAAACCTGCAAGGAACTTGGGTTTGACAGGTCCAGTCATCCATCTCACACCCCGGATCAGGCCAAACACCCATTCTTTTAGCACACCGCTGTACAGTCAACACAACCATGTTAGGGTCCGACCTTCTGATGATATCATAATTCCCTAGCATCTAAAAATCCAAAAGCGTGACCACTTTACGTCAGTTTCTTCGTTTTTGTCATGGAATAATGGACATCCGCAAACATTTAAAAGAAAGTCAGCCACACTTCAGACAAGGAAACGATAGCTCATAGCTCTATGTTTAGTTAATGCAGTTAATTACAGAGTATTCTGTGTTAATTTGTTCTTCATTTGTCATACATCTGAGTAGCGCCCACTTGTGTTCAATTACTTAATTCATTTAGTGTTTAACACTTATTTTTTATGCACAGTTGTCCCCCTATTTCTGACTGGCAAGCAGAGGGGTACAGCAATGCCCCTGGAAGTTCTGTGTGTGCCCCAGTATGGCAAGTAGTCTAGAAACGCCTGATGAAAGCATGAGAAAATATGTTGAAATGAATGGAGTTAGACAGGAAAACATTAGGATACCTCACTTGTAGTAATTCCACTGTACAAATGATTTGTCGGTTTGTTTTCTTTTCTGTAAGAAGTGTGTCAATTACAATGTTAAAGCAAATTCCAGTCGAGTTTGGAAGCAAAGGACGTGTACATGTGTGTTGGAGTTGACTCAAAAATATTTTTATGTACAAAATGGCGTCAAAAGTCTGAGAACCACCGAGTTAAGGTCTTTTCATTTTGAAAGTCAGCTGGACTCGTATCCAGCTTGGCGTTGTCTAATGTCTGAGGTAACTGCTGTCTAATGTCTGAGGTAAAATCGGACAGAGACAAGTCCTGACGTCCAGTTTCCTTAGCTACAATGATTTCCACAAGCATTTTGCGCTACGCTACATCATGAGCAGTACCAGAAAATACCAGAACGTCCAAGAATACCGATGTCTAAGTGTTAGCATTAGCATTAACGCTGATAGCAGGACGTTCGTCTATGGAGGACGCTCGCGCTTGGTTAATTGCTGCCCCGTTCTGGCCCCCTTCGTCCCTCCGTCTCCGTCTTCCTCGCCGTTCTCTGCTCTCCGAAACGACACGTGCTAGTACGAGCAATCACGGGCCATTGTCTGTGTTAAGTCAGGCGTATCGACTCCCATGGCAACCACAGATGAAGCTTTACGGCTTGTGCCAGGCTTTGTTTGTTGTTATTGATCGCTCCGAATGCGCCGATGGACGCGTGCCCTCAGATATCGACTTGATGCGCGGTTTGGCTGAAGTTATTTAATGCAAACGGCTGCTCTTACTGGAAAGCTGTTGCGAGTCTAATGTGTGTTCAAACGGATTAACATAACGAATAAACACCGAAGGACGAGTTCTCGTTCGTGCCGACGTGTCATGTTCGTCTTTTTATAGATTTGCTCTTTTCACACGCCGGTTTCTAAGATTGCAGCCAAAGCCTGCGTGCTGTTGTGAAAGTGCAGGTCATTTCTCCTCAGACTGCCGGCAGGACTGACAAAGACGAAGCCAAGCCTGAGCTCCATAAAGGTTAAGCAGTGATCCGTGACATAAAAAGCACTTTTCCGTGTAGTTAAAGCCGACATGGGTTAATGGGAGACACGGACAGTGAGAGATGAGCAGCTGAGGGAGCCGTCCTCTCCTCTAAGAGCAGAATTAGCTTTTATTGTTAGCAGGGAAAAAAGCGAGCCGACGTGCCACTGCAATTAACCAGGACTGGCCGTGTGAAACGCGTTTTCCGGAGGTGAACCAATTTATTTGCTCGAATCAAACTTTGATGGCCTGCATTTTTATTCTCGCCTTCATTTTTATTCAAGCAGCGCAGAGGAATCGTTAGTTTAGACACATTATTACATTTTAGGTCCAACACAAGCTGACATTTTCGTTTATTATTGTTATTATTATTATTATTATTATTACTTAGTAATAATTGCTTTTAGATAATAACAGTAAAAATATGAATATTATAATAATAAGTAGAATTATTACATTACAACTTATGGTGTACTCAGTATAATATAGTATTATTATTATTATTATACTCTTATTATTTTTAAATAATTGTGTGAATATTAATATTACATATAGTTTATTATATTTGTCTCATATAATAATAATAATAAGAAGAAGAAGAAGAAGAAGAAAAAGAAATATTAAATATTATGTACTGTTAATAACATACATATTATTATTAGTAGTAGTAGTATTAGTATTATTATTATTATACTCTTATTAATTTAAAATAATTGTGTAAATAATATTTATATTCTTCTCATATAATAATAAAAAAAAAATAATAATGATAATGATAAAACAAATATAAATATTAAATATTATGTATTGTTAGTATAATACATATTATTATTATTATTATTATTAGTAGTAGTAGTAGTAGTAGTAGTAGTAGTATATACAGTACTTCTATTATTTAAAAATAATTATCAAATTATTTATTTAATAAATAAATAAGTATTTATAATAGTAACACCTATATAGTGATATTATTATTATTATTATTATTATTATTGTACTCTTATTATTTTAAAATAATTGTGTAAATAATATTGATATTCTTCTCATATAGTAATAATAACAATAAATAATAATGATAATAATTATAACAAAAATAAATATTAAATATTATGTACTGTTAGTATAATACATATTATTATTATTAGTAGTAGTAATAGTAGTAGTAGTAGTATTATATACAGTACTTCTAAGTATTTATAACAACAACAGCTATATAGTGATATTATTATTATTATTATTATTATTATTATTATTATTATCATAATTTCATATTTGTAATATGTTTTATTATTATTATTATTATTATTATTATTATTATTATTATTATTGTCAACATTATTATTAGTAATATACAATGGACACATTTTTATTTTATTTTATGTAATCGAGGTTTTCGTGGGAAGATCACAACCAAATATTTATATAAAGCAAAAAAAATTCCACTGAAACCCAACAAAGGTCTGGATTCAATGCAGTCAAACTGTATCCATGGTTACAATAGTTATGGTAACCACCGTCTCTATCGAGGCCTAGCCAAGGTCACTGAGGGATGAACCTTTGAGGATGAACAAGTCAGCGCTGATGAACCCACTCGTTTATGGAGCAGCTTATGGCTGAAATCGAGCTTTTTAAGGCGCTTCTGACATCGCAGTATTTCAATCATCTCGCCAGCAATTAGGATGATTTTATGTGCAGCTCCTTCGTCGCCCCCTGATGTGACGGAGGAAGGGGGTGAAGGGAGTGGCGTCGCGCTGACCTTTCTGTGCTGCCACTTTTAGTGCCGTGACCTGACTGTGCTCATTAAAAGCAATGTAACGGATCATTCCCCGCTAATTGTTTTCCCTGACAAATTGGGTCTCGGAGTCGAGCCTTTCCTCAGAGACTGAGGCCAATCTCTGGCTAATGACACCTTTTTCATGTGTGTGTGTGTGTGTGTGTGTGCCATATGATGGACTGCTCCGCCGTCTAGGGTTGATTCCTTCCTTACAACCCAGAATTGGATTAAGCAGGTATGGAACCTGAGTAAATCTTTTAATAGTAAATATAAAAGTAATGTTTGGGCACGTCTGGTCAGTGTCACATGACCCCAGCAGTTCATCTCACCTGGATTAGGAACTTCAGATCTGTGCTCTCTAATAGACCTAGCCCTCAACCCCGAGGAGCACCGAGACTGCATAACACAACTCTGCGACTGACAGACCTCACCTCACCAGAGGCGGGGACTGAACCCTAGAGATTTAACACTGGAAATCCTCTCTACCAGGGCAAAGTCTGTCTGGTTACAGAGTTGCATTTCCAATCAGCAGATGTGCTCATGTCATGCGATGCCCACCAGCGTTACAATAACTGAGTAATATCCGCATAAGCTTATTATATAGATACGCATTTCTGTAATAGTGAAAATGTAACTTTGTTTTTCTTTGTTACCCAAACAACCCTAGTACTAAGCAGTTAACATCCACCCCAATGCCACAGCCAGGGGCGATCCAAGGATCAGAGCTTTAGGGGTGCTGAGCACCCAATGAGACCATTTTAATGTAATGTTGGACTGGCATTCCCACACTTTTGGGAAGGGATAACACTGTGACTGGAAAGACACCAACAAATTTGAGAAAATGTCCATTAATGCTGAGCCTATGAGCCACAAAGCCATGACATGGATCATACCATTTGTGAGGTAAGGGGAGTGCTGTATTTGTCTTAAAGTGTTATGTTTAAACCATATACTTTTCATGATTTTAACATTTTGTCACCTTATCAGAGAACAGCAACAAAAATCTGTCTTTGTATTATTTTTAGGGGTGCTGTAACTCAATGTCACCCTTAAAAAGAGGCTAGACACACCTATGGCCACAGCGTTTCTTTTATATGTATCTATGAAAATAAAAATAGGTATATACACTGCATCGATGTGAGCATGTGCAGAATACTGATAAGTCATTTAACCACAGTGAAATTAAAGTTTATATTCGGCGCCCATTCCTGCTTCATGACAAGAACGCTTAAGATTTCTCTTGCCCTGTTGTTGTTGCAGTTCTCCTGAGCTCTTGAGGCTTCACTGTCATTGGTATTCAGGAGAGGAAGTGCTGTGTAGTTCCCTATCCTCCCGTCTAGCTCACTGCCCTTTCCCTCCCCATCCAACCCAACCCAACCCAGCCCTGCCATGCATTTATTTTCTCCCTCCAGCTCACGCTCTCTCTCTACCTCTCTCTCTGTTCTCCACCTGTTCCACGGTCCAGTGGAAGGCTGGGAAAGCTATCAGGGGAGAACGGCAGTCCATCACGGGTGCGCCCGGGCATTGGGCCCAGCTGCGGCACCCCCAACTGCTGCATGACGGATGGCTTCATATCAGGTGTTTAAAGCGAGCAGCCACTCCATCTGCCCCAGGATTCGGGAAGTCTGGAGCTCATGCTCGGTGAACGGCGAAAATCGGCGCTGCCAATCAGGCCGACTTTCCCTCACGGCTCTGTCTCTGTGTCTGTGTCTGGTGCTCTCTATCCCTTTCTCATTGCTTTTTCTTCCAAGGAAGCTCACTCCGCTAACAGCGAAGTCAGCAGTGGCGCAGAAACCGCAGCACACACTCGGAAAAATCTGATGGATTCTGCACATTTCCCCACGCTGGTGTGTGTAGCCACAGTCAGTGTGGATCAGACCTGTGCACATAATATATAATGCCAGGGATGCTCTCTGATAGCCATTCTGACTTCTTTTAACCCTTTAAACTTCACATCATACCATTTTCCATAAGTACCATTAATTATGCATTACACCAATAGAGAAACGTAGTGGTGTTCAAAGGATTGACAGAACAAGCTTGAATATCTTTCTGTCGCTCCACTTGATGTCACGTCTTAGAACATAATCGCATTGTTATGTCTTCATTAAAAGCTGTCCGAGATGTGCTGTGACTGAACTTCTTTTCTTTTAATAATCCTACAAAACATCCCATTTGGCGCCAAACTGTTGTCCAAGTTTGTACGTTTAGGTCCGCGTGGGTCTCATCAGGAATTTTCAGTTACGTCAAACATTGAAAAGACCTGCCTTAGATCTGTTGTGCCCTGTGATGGTCTGGTGCCCTGTCCATGGTTAGTTCCCTGTTGGTGTCCTCTGCTGCCAACTTCCTATGGAAAGTGAGTGAGCAAATACTAATTCTCTTTTCATAGTTTTATGTTTTATTCTTGCTGAACATTTCTGTCTGATACGTTTTGTGGTGGCTTGGGCACCTCCACCCACAGAGCATAATGGCGGACTTAAGCATACCTTGAACAGGGTACTATCAGTCCAGCTGGGTAGGGGTCATTGGTAGAGCACGTGGGAGTCACAACGTAGGAGCAAGGGGACAAAATTGAATTAAATCCTATAAAGGTGGTATGGTAGTGCATCATATAGCATCGGTTGCAGAAGGGTCTTGAGGATCAGGGTGTGATTCTGGTCTCAGGTAACTGTCTGTGTAGTTTGGCATGTTCTCATCCTGTCTGTGTAATAACCCCTAGTCAACTGGTATCTTTCGTATTTAGAAAAAGAAAATAAAAACTATTTTAGAGCTAGAGTGACTCAATGGTAAGTTCCTGAGGATCTGGGTCTTGAATTCCGAGTTAGGTTCCAGACCTCCCCAGGACCCTGACAAGGATAAGCAGGAGGCTATGTTTTCTTTTCTTTTCTTTCTGCACATTTTCAAAAAACATTAACAAAGAGTTGTGAGATCAAATAGTGAATGCAGAAATCCAGTACAGTCAAGAGGGTACACAAACTTTTTACAACCAAATTCAAGCAAGCTCTGTGACTTGCTTTGAGATTCTGTGTCTGTCTTTGTTATTGTAACTCTGTGTGTGTGTGTGTGTGTGTGTGTGTGTGTGTGTGTGTGTGTGTGTGTGTGAGTGTGTCTGGTTGTTTAATTTGTGCTGCAGACTCTGCTCTGGTAAAGCCATTTGACTGAGAGCACTTCCAGCAACATGACCATTTCAGTCTCTGAAATTTCATGGCAGCTTGTCTGTGTGTGCGTAAGGCGATGGTACACGTTGTGCCCACTCTCTCACACACACACACACACACACACACACACACACACACACACACACACACACACACACACACAGAGCAGACAGACTGAACCAAACAGGCTAAGCACTAACTGCACAGAAGCAGCATTTCCCAAAAACTCATGTCTTTTATCAGAAATGGCAGCACACTGTACGTGGTGTTCCAGGGTGTAGCTAATGAAGCTAAAGGAGACATTTTTGGGTGGCATCTTTAGAGGTAATCCTTAACTGGCCAAACTTATTTTCAATTCATTATTAATTTACCTAAGTAATAAATAAACTGATATGGTCAATGCAACTTTACACCTCTGTCTTTAAGTGTATTAATATTTTATATACAAGATATTGTGCAAAAGTCTTAGGCCTCCATTAGATTTGTTGTTTTAGCGATGGTGTAATGACCATGGATATATACACATTTTGTCAACAACTTGGATTCGCCACTCCATAATCGTTTTTTCTACTGATCTTCATTCCAATCTTTGTGAGCCTTAGCATATCTCAGCCTTTTCACCCTGTTCATCTTCCAAAAAATTGGTTTCTTGGGTGCTACCTTTCCAAAAAGACATTTTGTTCAAGCTTCTTCCGCCTGTAGAAGGGTCAACTCGGCACCCTGATGAAGCTCCCAGATGATGCTATTGCTCAAGCGTAAGGGAAGATCACACTAAATACTTGCCACTGTAGCCTAAAGCAGCTGATTTAATGCTGCATTCACATTTCCTGTCATTTCTGGTTGGATTCTAAAAAAGACTGAGAAATACTTGTATATAGAATTGTCCTTATACCTTTGCTAAAACAATGCTATATCTAATCTAACTGTGGCCTAAGATTTTGCACACTATTGCATATTATAAATGAAATAACTTCTCTGTAGAAAACGTATACAGTACAGGGGAAACTGTGGGGCTTCAGCTCCGGCAGCACCTCCTTCCTGCACCTTTGGCATTTCCTCTTAACTTTTCCTCAACAGGAGATATTACTCACACTTTTAAAGGGTTGTGAAAGGTACGATCCACTACAATGACCCCTAGACTGGGGCACTGCAACCTTTACAGCCTTGTGCAAAAGTCTGGGCACCCCTGATCAAAAGGCAAACTTGTATGACACGTTTTAATGAACCATTAACAAGGCGGTTAAGTAGTCAGACCTTGCACAAACACGAGTGGATCAACAAACTTTACTGGGTCGTTTAATAGAATTTAATGAAGCATTTATTTCAAACACATACAAGAACTGTGAATAATGGAGAAACCAAGTAACCTTGAATTCACCCACTCGTATTTTTCATCTTTCCACACTTATTTAATGAACTGCTGCCTAGACTGCAAACAAATCTACATGCATTCTGTATGAAGACTTTTTCTTTTGTTGTTTTGTTTGTTATGTCATTTAGTGATCGCTCTTATCCAGCGAACTGATACTGTCGTACAATCCTAGCAATTCTAGGTTAAGGCCTTTGCTCGAGGACCCAATGGTGCCAACCTGGCAGAGGTGGGATTTGAACCTTCTACAATCCCACATGGACATGTTCAGAGTCTATACAGGTGGAGTCCGGGATCAGGATCAAAGCGGGGATGCTAGAGCTGTGCCACCCCCCTTTCATGTGTGTAGTTATATGTAAACAATCCATTGGAACCAGTCAACAAACGCATTCAGTTCATGTCCTGTTGTTATTGTTACACAATTCCAAGACAGCAGTTCTGATTCTGTACTGTGTCTTTGTCTCTGTGTGTGTGTGTGTGTGTGTGTGTGTGCGCGCCCACCACAGGTGGGCCGGTGCTAGTTGGGGAAGTTCAGGAAGCCTGCGCCGCTCTCTGTGTGCGAGGTATCCTGTATGTTATCCTGTGTGTTCGCGCCCCATCACCTTGGGCGGTTCACTTCCAGGAACTGCAGCAGCAAAAGAAAAACAGAGCTGTGTGTTTCCTGCTCTGGGCTGCTGTTATCAGAGGCCACTCGGACCCGCATCTTTTTCCCCTGCAGGTTTCCTAAATCTCCGTCCTCGAGCCTCCGGTGTCAAGATGTTGCCGTGTGATTGGAGCAGCCGGCTTGCCTCGAATGCACAAAAGGTGGACGAGTGAGCGGCTGTGATAAAGCCGAGGGTGTGTTTGCTATTTTCTGACCTCAGCGTCTGACTCGGTGTCTCAGTGAACAGTACATCCTCTGTCCTGCTCACACGTACAGGCGTATACAATAAAGTTCAGGCAGCCGTGGAAGGAGTTGACACAATGTTTGCTGGGAAAAAACTTAAATTCATACATATGTTATACCTAGAATTTTTTTTTTATTGCATAGTGACAGCATTACCAAAAGAGCTAAAGAAGTGTCCAAATGTTTGTACTTTTTATGTACGCTTTATGTACTAAAATGTGCGTGAATAAATACAGTGGGGCAAAAAAGTATTTAGTCAGCCAATGATTCTGCAAGTTCTCCTACTTAGGAAGATGAGAGAGGTCTGTCATTGTCATCATAGCTACACTTCAACTATGAGAGACAAAATGAGAAAAAAAAATCCAGGACATCACAATCACATTGTAGGATTTTAAAGAATTTAATTGTAATCATGGTGAAAATATTGTATTTGGTTCAGTAACGAAAGTTCAACTCATACTTTGTAACATAACCTTTGTTGGCAATGCAGAGGTCCAAATGTTTCCTTTAAGTCTTTCATTTCAACCAGTTGGGCACACACTTAGCTGGTATTTTAGGCCCTCCCCATGCAGAATCTCCTCTAGAGCAGGATGGTTTTGGGGGCAAACACGGACTTTCAACTCCCTCCACACACATTTCTATGGGGCTGAGGTCGGAAGACTGGCTATAGGCCAATCCAGGACCTTGAAATGCTTTTTACGGAGCTACTCCTTCGTTGCCCAAGCAGTGTGTTTGGGATCATTGTCATGCTGGAAGCCCCAGCCACGTTCCATCTAAAATGCTCTCACTGATGGAAGGAGGTTTTGGCTTAAAATCTCACGGTACATGGCCCCATTCATTCTTCCCTTAACATGATATTCTCCCAATCCTCTTCTGGATCATCCATATGCTCTCTGGCAAACTTCAGACGGGCCTGGACATGTACTGGCTTAAGCAGGGGGGCACGCCTGGCACTGCAGGATCTGAGTCCCTCTCGGCGTAGTGTGTTACTGATGGTAGCCTTTGTTACTTTTGTCCCAGCTCTCTGCAGGTCATTCATCAGGTCCCTCCGTGTAGTTGTGGGATTTTTGCTCATCGTTTTCATGATCATTGTCTAAAGTAGGAGAACCTACAGAGTCAGTGGCTGACTGAATACTTTTTTGCCTCACTGTACAATTACGGAAAAATTGATATACCCAGGGTTTCGTCAATAGTTTTTTATGTCTACAGTCCTAGACCCTTAAATATTCCCTAAAGGTCCATTGGATGGTAAAAATGATGGTTGTCAGTAGACGTTGTTACCTAGTGGGTAAAAATTTTATCTCTACACAGTACACACAATAAAAGTTCCTCACGTAGTGCTCAGTATGTCCTGACTATCCAAAAGGTAATGTGGTTGCACTTTGATGAAGTACTTACTAGGTTCCTCAATAGGATTTTGGATGGTTAACAGTTTAGAAAAATACTCCTCAAAAGATTTTCAGATACAGTATCTGTCAGTAGGTCAATCGGCATCACCCATTTGGTGATAAGTCTGGTGCTGAAACTGATCTGTGTCTTATTATTCTCACTACAGTCGATGACAGGGGTTCAAGAGTTCTTCAGGATCCTTAACAGATCTTGTTGGATACTTCCAACTAAGTTGCCAGATTCCTCAAGAGTTCTTTGTTGGGTGGACTGTTCATTCTTTTCTTTTCAAAAGATCCTGTCTTTTTTTCAATGGGTAACAAAAAAACGTTAATCAAATAGTTGTTTTTATGGCTACCCTCTTAAGTAGGGCTCCTTAAAGGGTCTTAAATATTTTAGGTTCAATTTCTACTTGAAGGTCGTTCTTGATTGATACTTTCAATTTGGTAAGCTAATCTAGTCATACAGCTGGTGATAGATGTTGTGTTTTCCATGATCTGAGTCTCATTATTCTCACGACACACAGTGTAAGGGGTTACCCATGAAACACTTATTTCCAAGAATGAATAATAGTTTAATATTCTTATATTAAAGGGTTCCACAAATGCTCTTTGGATGGTTTAAAGCTATATATTCTAGAAAGAAGGTTCCTCAAGATGGCTAACATTTCTATGCTCTAAATTCTGCTTAAAGATTTTTTGTATGGTTAAATAGAACTGCCTGGTTTTCAGTTGTTGATTTCGATCTGTGTCTACCCACTATACACAATGAATATTCCGCATTTGTTCTTCAAAATCCTAAGGAATGCCTGTTCCTACTAAAATTTATGGTGGTTCCACTTGGAAAAAGATTCTGCCAGGTTTCTTTGGAGTTTTTTGGATGGATAACAGTTCATTCTTAGAAGAAAAGCAGTCTTTATTGTTTGTTTCAATGGATAAAAGTTGTATAAATGTTCCTCTAAAGTCATTTAGATGTTTAGCAGCTCTACATTCTTAAGAAGGTCCTTCAAAGTTTCTTTGGATGTTAAAAGTTGGTTAAATATTCTGGGTACAATTTCTCCTTGAAGAAACCATGGTTGTCAGTAGGCTAATCAAAGACATGCATTTGGTGATAGCTGTGATGTTCTCAAAAGTCTGTTTCTTGTTATTCTTAGTACACAACAATGAAGGGGTTCCTCAATGGTTCTTCAAAATCCTAAAGAGTTGTCACTTGACTACAGATAATTTAAAACAGTTTTACTTTGAAATAGGTTTTGTCAAGTTCCCAGTTGTTTTTTTGGGTAGCTAGTAATTAAAGGGGCTTCATTAAAAGGGGTCTTAATTGAATATACAGATGTTTAATTCTTTCTAAAATGTGCTTTGGGTGAAAAGAGGTTCCGGGGTTCCTTAAAGATTCTTTGGTTGGATAAACATTCTATGTAATGTCTTGCTTTCCATCAAACCAGCTAAATTGGAGATCAAGGAATCTTTGAGGGATTAACATTTCTACGCACTTAAAAGGTTCTTTGGACGATTAAATGTTCTTGGTGAGACATTTTCTACATAAAAAACCTTCTCGCATTCCATTTCAGAAGAAACACAGCTGTCACACAGTTGGTTTTGTAATCTTTGTCTTATCATTATTAGTGGTTAACATTTTTAAGTTCTTTTAGAAGGTTATAACCATTAAAACAACCATTGATTATGAAACAAACCCTTATGAAAACATCCAAAGGACTGCTAAGGAACTGTTGGCCTTCCAAAGAACCTTGGGGATTTTTTCTTTCTTAAGAGAGAATTAAATCATCGCTACACTTAGAAACCAACTGGGTGACAGCCATGAGTCCTCTGATGGTTCTTCATGTAGATCCTTTAACCATGCAAAGCACTATTAAGGAAACAGCTAATGAACCTCCTCAAGGGTAAATAAAAAGACATCATGACCCTAAGCTATGCTTTCATGTCCTCGCTGCACAGGATGTACAGATTTTAGCACCTTACTGGAAGGCAGTGCTCTGCGTATGGATTCCATATTTGGGGGTGCGTAGTGGAAACGTATGGAGGTTGTGGTTAGAGAGAGAGAGAGAGAGAGAGAGAGAGAGAGAGAGAGAGAGAGAGCCTGCAATGCATTAACATCAACGGCGTCTGCGTGAAAGAGGCTGTTATCATCAGACTGTAAACGAAGCTTCTGCTTTCTCTGGCTCGACAGGCTGAGATGAGATCCAGATGGCAGAGAGAGAAGTGTTTGCCTTGAGTTTGTGCAGTGCGAGGGGGGGAGCAAGAGTACAGAAGATAGATATATAGATAGCAGAATAAAGTATGGGTGTGTCCTGAATATCAGCGTGATGATGGTGATGATGAGGAGGAAGAAAATGATGCTGTTTAATTCATTATTGTAAGATAAAGGTGATGATGATGATATTGATGAAGATCCCTGGTTGGTGTGTGGTTGTAGGCCTACAGGTTTATAGTCTGTAAAGATGAAGATCGCTGGGTTATATGTGATTGTAGAGTACTGTGCAAAAGTCTTAGGCCACCATTAGATTTGATATACCATTGTTTTAGCAATGGCATAATGACCATATATAATTATTTGTCTGTCACTTTCTTTTTATTAAAATACAACCAGAAAATACAGGAAATTCGTATAGAGTAATAAAATACTGAAAAAAAAGAGAAAACCAGCTTCTATAGGCTACAGTGGTAAGTGTTTAGTGTGACCTCCCCTTACACTTGAGCAATAGCAGGATCTGGAAGCTTCATCGCTATGCCAAGTTGACCCTTCTACATTCGGAAGTCACTTGATCAGGAATGGTACGCCAAAGATATGCCAAAGCTCATATCACGATCAGTGGAAGCTATGAATGAATCCAAGTCTGAATTTTTTTAGGTGTTTTATATGGTTATTATACCATTGTCGAAATAGCAAATCTAGTGGTGACCTAAGACTTTTGCACAGTGCTGTATGTTTATAGGTCTACAAGTGCATAAGGATTATGAAGAAGATCGCTGGTTGATGTGTGATTGTAAAGGTTTTTAGATTTGCACAAGGGTATAAGGAGAAGGATGATGATGATGAAGATCCTTAATAAGTGTGCGATTGTAGGCCTATATGTTTATTTATAGATCTGTAGCAGGATGTAGGCTAATGATGAAGATGATGATGAAGATCCCTGGTTGTATATGTTTGTAGATGCCAGCGTATAGGGATGATGATGATGATGAAGAAGAAGATCGCTGGTTTATTTCTGGCTCTATTTGCGTATGTATTTATTCCTGTATGATGATCGCTTTATTCTGAGCTTTCTCTCTCCAGATGTCTGCTCGCTCAGTCTCCGCCCATCGACAGAGGCTCCGCCCACAGCGCACCTGGCGCTCTCTCTCTCTCTCTCTCTCTCTCTCTCTCTCCCCTCCACCCCCCTCCGCTACATGCGCACACCGAGAGCGGAGCAGCACAGATCCAGATCCAGCGCCAGCGCCGCACTGACCGGGAGCGCAGAGCCTGATCGCGCGCTTCCACGCTTTCGTTTACTGCTCCTACTAATCCGTGTATGGCTGCATCTCAGCACCTCTAAACCGGACACACCTTCCTGCACCGGTGAGGACGGCACGAGTGGGTCTGAAAGCAGGGCATCCTCTCGGGGCGAACTGGAGAAGCTGCGCCGCGCCGCACCGGACTTTAAACGGACATCTCGGTCTCGGACGTGCGCGGACTCTTAAGGACTGAGGCAAAAGCTCTTCCTTAATCTTCCTTTAGGACGTAGGACTGAGAGAAACCGGTTTATCGCGTTTTCGACCCGGGGAATTAATTTGACCCTCCTGAACAACCGTGACGCATGGTGGGAATTTCTGCTTCTTTTCAGTGTAAGTACGCACCGGATGAGCTCAGTTCATTTCTTTTGGGTTCATACACTTAGAATATGAAGTGCTTTCTATTTATGTTGCACTACATTATACCATTCTGTATTATATTATGATTTTGTTGTTTTTGTGACTCGTTAGACGCCCTTGTAGTCCATCTGTTATTTCTCACAGATGTCTGGTTTAAGCAAGGCTTTTTATGGATTTGCGCTCATAAAATAATAGCTTTGTGATCCAGTATAGTCTTTTAAATAGTCTAATAAGGTATCATCTGATTTTTAAAGGCGTAATGCGTTCACTATTCCAGGTAAAAACAAAAATAGGCTACCCTCCTATAGGCGCAAAAGGACGCACCGCATCAGTGACCCATAACATCGCGCGAATTCTTTCCTTGCCTCTCTGTGTATCTCTATATTTACACGTCTCACATCTCACAGTCCTTTAAAGCTCTCTGAACTTCAGTGTCGGATCCTAAACTACCAATCCACCGCCTCAGAAACCCGGGTCCTGTGTTTGCCTGTGCGTAAGTTTCATTTGCATGCCGCGCTTGACTATCAAATGAGAAAATGACCTCAGATGTAAATCAAGTCTTTAATAGTGATGGGTCCATAATGATAAAAGCTCCCGAGGACCTTAAAGACGGAGCCAATGGGTGCCAGCGCGCATGCGTGTGGGTTCGGTCCAAATCCGCGTGGGTCCACCTGGAGGACTGCACGTGGGAGCAGTTGGATCTTTGCGTGTTTTGTCCTCGTGCATTTAGTGAGCATTCTATGTCAGAGAGGGTCCACAGCCCATCTTAGTACAGTCTCAGTCAGGAGGAGAACATACCAAAACCTCATCTGCTCATCTGTGGTGAGAATCAACCTGGGACCCTGCAGCAGAAAAGCTGTTTTGCCTTGTAACTTTACATAATGTAAATGAGGTCTGTTCAAATTCACCTTGTGCCTGTGTGTGTGTGTGTGTGTGTGTGTGTGTGTGTGTGTGTGTGTGTGTGTGTGTTGAACAGTAGTTACCTGGATTTTAATGAACGGCTGGTAGCTCTTCAAAACACCTCCTGCTCTGTGACGCCTGATAAAGATTTCTAAATGCTCTTGTATGGCTTCCACACAGCCTGGCGTGCCACTCTGAGCAGATATGGCCCTGTGATGCACCGTGTAGCGTCTGGGCAATGTGGCATTGATCACGCCTGTCAATATCCACATGGCAACACATCCCTCTCGCTCAAGGAAGAAGGCAGGGAGCTTTAATTAAAGTCAGACGAATGCTGATTTATCTGAGGTGCGCGTGCAGCACGGGCGATCCTGTTTGTGTTATCTGGCAGTAAGGCTGTTTAAACAACACAAGGCTCGGGACGCAGATCAGCTCCGGTCCTCTTACCGCGACCATCTGTGCAGTCACAGCCTCGCACCGGTTCAGTTCTCCTACTCCCACTCTCATGCATGAAACCAGACACGGGTACGCCCTAACGATGGGAGGGTCAGCTCCCAATGAAACCTGGACGTACAGCTTAGGGCTTTCTCTGTAGTTTCTAAATAATGCGTCTAGTATGGTCAGGATCATTCTCGAGACACAGCTCTGTGTTATTCGTGGATCCAATAATAAGCTCAAAGCACACATTAACCCTGTGGTGCCGGACCTCCCGGACACCCTGTAGATACGGCGGATAGTTAAATGGTTGTGGATCACCTGCTAGGTGTGCATGGAAAACACCTGCTGCTGGCTAATTAAAGTGTTTTCAGCTCTGGACGAAAGCCAAGGGCATTACTCATGCGTGAAGAGGCTCGTTTGATTATTGATGTCACCCAAATCGCTCACATAAACTAGCTTAGATACCCGACGGCGTCTCGCACCCGTGCTTAGCTTTGTGCTTCGCTGTTTTGCTTCTCAGCATCGAAATATGGTTTTAAACAGGAATTAGGTTACAATAAACAATACAAATAAGTCTTTATATCATTTGAATAGCAGCCATATTTGGTTTGGTTCTCAGCTAATCAACACTGGACATGTACGAGGTTCTTTTTTGACTGTCGGTGTTCTTGATCCCTTGAGATTTGTCATTTATAAGTTCTTGTCATAGATAAGGTTTTGATTTTGTTTTGTTATAGGCTCCTTAGCTATTAAAGATTTGACATGTAAAGGGTCCTTGATTCATGAGGATTAATTATGAGCATCTTTGTTTATGAGGTTTAATCAGGTACAAGGTTCATTGAATGTAGGAGGCCCTTGATTGATTAGGTTGACCAGGTTCTCGATTCATGGGGATTTGTTATGAATGAGGTTCTCGACTGATAAGGACTTGATGTTGTTGATTTTGTTTTGTTTATGGGGTTCTTAGACAACCGAAATTTGACATGTACGAGGTTCTTGATTAATGAGGATTTGATTCATGAGGCTTTTATGATGGTCAATGGGCTTCATTCATGAGTATTTGTTATGTATGAGCTTCTTAGTTCTGTTGATTTAGATTTTCTTGTGTACAGGATAATTAGCTAGTAAGATTTGACCTGTCTGAGGTTCTTCACTAATGATTTTATTCATGAGGCTTTTATGATGGTCAGTGTGTTTGATTCACGAGTATTTTTTATGGACCGAGTTCTTGATTCATCAGGATTTATCATGTGTCTTCTTTATTTATGAGCATTGTCATGTACAAGGTTCTTGATTCATCTGGAATATCATGTATGACGTTCTCGATTTATGTGTGCTTGGCATGTACGGAGTTTTTGATTTGTGAGGTTTTTGTCATGTAAGGGGTTCTTAATTCGTCTGGATTGTCATGCATGAGGTTCTCCTTTCATGAGGCTTTAACATGTATGCGGTTCTTGAATCTTCAGATTTTTTTATGTACAAGGTTTTTGGTTTATCAGGATTTGTCATGTATGAGGTTCTTGAGTTGTGGAGATGTGTTCTGTTGATTTTGACTTTCTTAGCTAATAAAAAGTTGACATGAATGAGATTGAGATTCTTCACTAATGAGGATTTGATTTATGAGGCTTTTATGATGGTCAGTGTTCTTGATTCCTGAGGATTTATCATGTTCTTGAAGGTTCTTTAAGGTTATTGTAGGCACTCGCAGATACGCTCAGCCCTTGGTTACATCTTGCGCGCTGAATAAAGCCTTGTTTTTCACGACGGCTGTCGATTGGCCTTAGCATCAGTTCCAGTGCGGGGCAGAAGATGAATTATTGATGCGCACGCCATCTCCGAGAAGAGTCTCGGATCGATACAAGTCATTGACGGCTTACAAATTTATCAGCGAGGGGAGTTATAGAATTTCAAGTAAGGATCGTTTCGGGTGAAATGAGTGACATGGAGTGTGATGAATGCTAAAAGGTCTGGTGTAATGTGGATATTATTCTTATTGTGGGTGTTTAGATCTCGAACCGAGCAGCATTATGGGGGAATTGACCATGGGTCTGAACATGTGATGTTAACAAAGGGTCGGAGTATTAGGATCAGTGTCAGGTGTCAGACATCTGATATCAGTGACATATAGGGATATGGGGAAAAGTGGGACTGCCTATTGTAAGAGTACTTGTATGTGTAATTAATCAGGCTAAAGTGCAGTTTAATTCAGGGACCATATCAAAAAATATCAGTACAATTACAATATTAGTCCATTTATAAACCGTCAGCTTTTCAAATCAAAATGCTGCCATTCCTAATAAAATAGTTAAACCATTGAAGTTTTCCTATTTATGTGCTCATATGGTATTAAGAATCCATGAGTCATTGTTTTTTTGTTCATTTGTTTGTTTAACGTCCCATCAACGGCTATTCACATATATAAAGTCATTAAATCTATCAGAAATGAGCTAAATTAAAATCTGTGGGATCAGGTTCGAGTCCCGCAGGTGTAGGCATGCAGGAAGACATTTTAAGCAGGGACGTCTTGCAACTGAATATTAAAGTGTAAAAATCTATGCTGGTATTGCTACTGTTAGCACAAACACACACTGAAGGACTAACTGGACACAAACAGCCTACGGACTAACTGCGTGGCAGCAGTGTTACCAACGAACCCATTAACTTCTCTTACAAGTACTGGCATGGTGGCAGTGTTCCAAGTCTGTTTGACCTGGAATTACATGGCAACAGATGTGGAATTGGTGTTGCTAATCAAGGGCCTGATGAGGATTATGCATTTTGCTTATTAAACGTTTGGGTGGTCTGTCTGTTATAAAGCCAGAGCATGCCTGATTGGCCAATCGATTGTTCTGCTCATAATTCTTTCCTTTAATCCTATGAAGAAGAAAATATTGAATTGGTACAAGCCTACAGTACACCACAGTTTTATCTCATATTAATAGTACGTTTTATTATTGCTATTATTATTACTATTATTATTTATTTGTTTTTAATAGTGCCACTAGGGAACTGCAGCCCCGGGAGCACCCCAACTCCTGCGGGTGTGGTCGTGTGTTACATGCATGCACACCTAATTGGCTGTGTCTGAGGGAGGGGAGGCCAAACGCTGCCCCGTCCGTGTCACACTTACGCCTGCAACCTGTGTTCTCTGGGAGCTGGCGAACTCACTGTCCAAGAAAATAAAAAGTGGATGAATAAATAATTTGTTATATGCAATAGATAATTGAGAAATACTTCTATTTATATTTTACAAAGTGATTGCAAAATCATCTTTTTACCACTTTTAGCTTTATGGTTTATGTGTACGTGTGTGTATTATTTTCTTTTTTTTATTTTAGCAATTCTACAATCAAACTGTAGCCGTTCCTGTGCTTTTGTAGTATCGACCAGGGTTAACAAAACACCGCTCCAGCTGACAGGTGTCTAGGCAGCCTGCCCTCTCTCTCTCTCTCTCTCTCTCTCTCTATCTCTCTCACACACACACACACACACACACACACACACACACACACACACACACACACACACACACACACACACACACACTCGTGTTCCTCTCCCTGTTAATCCAATACTCACTTGCCAATTAGCAACTCTTTCTCTTCCCCTTTCTTACCCGACATGAGCTCGCACGCTTTTACCCACATTCGCACACAATCTTTCTCCCCCAGTCACGCTCATACAAAACCACCTCCCTGTCTCCCTCTCCTGTCTCTCTCTCTCTCTCTCTCTCTTTCTCTCTCTGTGTTTATTTTCCTGCCTCCATCTGGACCAGGCTGATATTGTAATCGCCCTAATGCACATTGCCTTTCCCTCAGACTCGCACACAATGTGCCATCCTGACAAGCCCCCCCCCCCTTTTTTTCTTTTTTTTTCTTTTTTTTTATTTCCGATAAGCCGAGGATGTGCGTTTAATGAATACAAAAGCCAGCGCACGCCGCTAGCAGCTAATCTTATTGAATAGGTGCTTTTCAGCGATGCAGAACAGCGATGATGGTGCCAGTAGTGAAGATGTAACCTGTTATCTCTGCGCCTCCTCTATTTTCCCGTCACCGAATTTTACGTTTGGAGATTAGCAGTGGAAAGGTAAAAAAAAAAAAGGGTTCAGGGCGGCAGAGGTGTCACGCGTGGGCATGCAGGCGTGTGAATGTGTTGCGGCGAGGAATTCAGGACGAGGATTATGAAGCGTGAGAGAAAGGGCAGAGGGAAAATATGGTCTGATGTTCATTTTGGAACCGAGGCTTCCTTCAGCACGGATATCTGGTACTGGGCTTACATAGTATCAGAAGTGATATTTTGAATTGTGCTTTAGTTTTGCGGCTACAGTGACAGAGCCTTCATTACTGTGCCAGTTTTGTTTCTTGTTTGTACATTTCTGGTAATAACTGATGACATTATGTATCTTTAATATTCCTTGCTTGTGCACCTTAGACTGACTTTATAATGCGCAAATGAGTCCGTAGCAATACAAACGCATTTGTTCATTAACCGCTCATCGTGTTCGGGTCTAATCCTGCCTGGTATTGTGTGTTGTTTAGTGTATGATGTTATAATCAGCTTCGTAAAACTTTGGGGGAGCGATTAGCATAAAGTCCTTTCATTTTATTTTTATTAAATTATTATTCACCTCTATCGTTGTTCTTTATGTTAGAATAAGTGTTAAGGTGTGTTCACAAGGACATTGCTTATAAAACTTCACAATGGATGAAAGGTTATTAAAGGATGCAAATGTTTGTGAATGTGGCTATTTTTTAATAGGCCCGTCATCGACCAGTATTTAATAGCATACGAAAAAGCAATTTCTTAACCCCAGATTAGAAATTAGTCCCACAAAATGCCAGTGCCTAATGCCACCCAATCTGGAGAGGTAATAGTCATTTACAATGGCACCACGATGTCATAAAACTGTGAGTAACTGCGGACAACCACTGCGAGTTTCATTTCAAAACGTTGGCCATTGTTGTGGGCGTTATGGTTTGTTTAGTCTGCGGTTAGGGTTGCCACTTGTAAACGTTCCCCACTTCAGTTCTGTTAGGTTCTATTTATGCAGCGTTTTAAGAAGTTGTCACAAAGCAGCTTTACAAAGAGCCAAATGCGTACCCCAAAAGAACAACCAGAGGTGACTCTCTGAGTCAAATAAGGACAAAAACATGAAATAACCCAAGCTTAAATGTGGACCTTATCCACTTCTGGGTGAGTCTGGGCAACAGGAATATGCTTGTAAGATCGTTGAGTATAAACTACATTGAGTTGTAATTGTGTTTAAGGTGTAGCATGTTGAATAAATGTCTTGAGAGACCAAAACAGGGCGAGTTACATTTCAGTGTAGGTTATGTTGGTGTTCTTGCTAGACCCGAATCTAACGCTTGGCTTTAGAAGGCAAATGCAGTGCCGAGATGTGAACTCTCAACCTTCTGGTCACTAGACTGGAACCCTAAGCACTGCGTCCGAACGACCCACTGGCTGATTAGCTTTAATTGCCCTTGTGTCACTTTAATTCGTCCTCGATTGAGTGTTTGACAAAGCACGGCTCGCCTATTAACCCACCTATTAAACTTGATGTATGGATTTCGATATGCACGTTATGAAAGGTCGGCCTCCGTAAAGAGGAGCGTAATTAAGATTTGTTTGACTCGACTTCTTCAGGAGCCTCTAAATCAATACTCGGAGACAGTAGGCTTTTGTGTTTTCACTTCACATATTGACATATTCAATCAATTACAGCTCGAGAGAAAGAGAGAAAGATTAGAGGATGGATGGACACAAGCGTGCAATAATGCAGTTTATACAGTTTCATCTACAGCATTCAGGGTTGGTTAAGGGTTTTGTTGTGGCAGGAAATAGGAAGGCACAACCTTCCTATTAGGAGTAGGAACATGCAGCTGATGACAGGTCGTCATAACTCACATGGTCTATGAGTGCATGTACATTTAGAGTCCTTATCCAGAGCAACAACTGACCAACAATTAAGGGTTAAAGAACTCACAAGTTCTACAAGTTCCCTTCCAATCAGTCCAAATCCTAATCCTTGAATTCTGAGCCACCACTTTCAATTCAACCCTTACATGGAACATTAATCTCTTGTTCCATTTTAGTACTGGATTGGTCGATGGATCTGGTGGAATGAAAGTTCCTGGTTTGACCCTGGTTCAGGTCACAGGAGGAACGTGTTCCCTGCATGGCACACCAGTCCATCTCAGGGTTCCACTGGTGAAAAGGCAGAGCAGAAAAGAATCAGGGTTGTATCTCGGAGACCAGCTGCACTCATAAGTCCTGATCTATATCCCCTTCTTCCTATGACTGCGTCTATCTCTCGGCCTTTCCATCTCTCTCTACAGCTCTGCCGTTCCTGCTCATTCATTTCGGTCTCCAGTATGTCTCAGCATCCTTAGAAATTGCCGCAATCACTTGCTCGCTCGCGCAGCACGCTGCAAAATTGTGTTGTTGCCAAACGATCAGCGGGTGCCCCAGAGAAGAATGGCCAGTGTCAATTATTTTTCAGCCGAGCCAATTCATAAAAGTGGCGGAGGCAGAAAACAGCGTCGGTGAAGAGAAAATGCAAGATAGAGGCGATGAACCTCTGCTTTTCAGAGCGCTCATTTTGTTAAACGGCCGCTGTCGAATGGAGCAGGACCCCCGGTGCAGCCAAAGTGTACGCAATGAATGGCAAATTACTTTGCATTATCTCCCCTTGAAATTCTGAAGAGAGCATTTTAACGCAACATCATGTCAGCCATCGGGAGGAAGCGCCACTGAAGGTGTTTGCAAGCATATACCACGATAACAAATTGGTTAGGTGATACTCTGCTGTGGAATCTAGGACAACAAAGTGCTTCCCCTCTGAGGCGGGCGCATGTATTTTTTTCACAATAGCAGCTGGACCCCACGTGAGCAGCCACAGGTGACAGCGGCAAAGAAAATCGCACTGAGAAACCTTGCGTAGAACCGGGATCGAATATGGAACTCCAGGAAGACATTTGAACGACTTTGCGTGAGATATAAGATGTTCGGTATAAACCTGTAGCAGTGTGGAAGCCTCCGGTGTCCTGCTGGGATGATTCACTACAGCAGGTGGCTCCTTCTGAAACGGAGTAGCGTATCAAGATCTAGGATACACTTCCTAGAGAGCGATAGATGGAAAGCAAAGTGAGTCTCAGATCCTGTTTACAGTTGTGGAGCTTTTTTAAACTCCTGGGAAGGAATTGTCCCTGCCAAGAGCCGTTCATGAATAGTCGAGACGTTCTTCTGATAATACAATGCGTGAACCAAAAATAACACGTTACACCATCGACCGCTGGAACCCAGTAAACACACCAGTTCATATCGGAATCGAACCTTTCTTGGCACGGTTGGACACGCACAGGAGGATCATGAACCCCTTACGCGCAAATCAAGTTATTAAAACAAAATAAGGAAAAAGAAATATGGTATTTACACAAAATATATATGGACAAGTATAAAAATTGAATTTACCTATGTACATGAATGCACAAGTATATACCAGGATTTGATGTTATTATTACATTGTATTATTAAAATCAAGTAAAATCATACTATGGAATGGATGCAAGGCACCGAGTTCCCTAGCACAGTTAGCATTAGCATTGTTAGCGGTGTTAGAATTGTTATATTGTATTAAATCAAGCGCCAGCTTAACATGTACGTTAGATATAGACTAATCGCTATATTAGGACCAACATCGACAAGATTTAATTAGTTTAACGTTTAATTAGTGAAGTTGTCAAGTCAGAGCTGGGTCTGTATTGCTTTATAAAGGCACGCAACTTTTGCTAATACAGGGATGTTTTCATGAAACCTTATTAGCTGAATTTTGAGCTGTTTAAGAGGTTTGTCTTGTCGTTTATAAGGGACAAATTGCCCTGGACAGTTTATTGTCAAATAAAACATTTCCAAACCATCAGCGCTGGGCTAAGGCGACTCATGTCGCAGCTTGTAAAGCATGGCTTTGCCGCGGCTAAGTTTCCATTGATTCTGCCGGCCGGTTTCTTAGTAGAAAAGCTGCTGACCGGGGCTTTTTCACCAAAATGGGGAAGGTATGGAGGGACTTTGGATGCCTGTGGTATGGATTTGCGGAGTGGTGTGTTATTTCATGCCCCTGCGATGCCTGATTTATTCCTCCAAAAACAGACTTCAGCGCCAGTGTTGAAACGAGTGCAGATTGTGGTGCAGTCGAGATTAAGACCATACCCCAAACACTGAAGGGCTTCTCATGCGGCAATAAAATGGCTGCAAATAAATCTGTCCTGCCTTATAAGGTCAAAAAAGGTTTAAGTCGTCGCAGGGTGTTTTTGCGCGCACCACTAATCGCATTTCCATTCTTTATCAACATCTGGTGCCACAGTGTCCTTTTATAGGGCAAGCACACTCCGGTCTGCTAGCAGTATTAGCTTAGCCTTAACTGCCGCTCCACATATGTTTGCCATTTCTCCATACCGTTTAGAAGATGGAATAACTTTGCAGTTCATCTTTCAGTGTGGCTGTTATTCTTTCTGTTTGCTCTGGTCTTCAGGGCCTGGACAAATTACCGGCTCTCAGGAGTGACAGGAACGGTTTATCCCCTAAAGCGCTGCCTCGTCTCCATTTCCCCTTTTAAACGTAGAGAGAAAGGGAAAATGTGAGGAAGCGAAAGCAGCAGCTCGCATTTGGCACTCGAGAGGATGTGTCTACTTTGAGCCGTTGCCTCCTCTGGGGTTGAAGAACATGCGCGCATTTTGGCAGTGCTGCAAAGATACGATCTTAATCTGCTATTTCCTCTTTGGCAGTATTAAATTGTCCACATAATAATTCACAGCTGTGCAGGGAGAGACTGAAAAGGTGTGGTTTCGTTTGCAGTCTTGCGTGTGTACTTGTTTTCTTTGTCTTTGTATCACTGCATCCTGCTACAACTTGATAGTGGGAGATTAGCGATTACCGAGGAGGCTGGGTGGGGATGATCATCCGCGGTGCTGCAGCTCGGTGATTTGGACTGCTGTTCGCTCGATATATCTATGAACCTGTTCCCTGTGAATTCCAAAGATCTGGACTCGGTCCAGGATGAGTGGAGTTGAAAACTGAAAAAGGGCTTATACACACACTTTTATATATGGAATCTGGTGTGATGTTGCATCACAAGTTGGATTTTGTGTATGTGTGTTTTGGGGCAGTGGATTTCAAAGGCTTCTGAGTCAGTATGTTGGTTAATACCGACATTTCAGATATCCATATTGTATCAAAAACCGGAACAAAAATATGATCAGCACATCTCTAATTCTGAAGTGAAAATCAAACGGTGGTGCCGTTGCGGTTCCTTGTGATGGCCTGGCATCCTATACAGTCAGCACCAATGAATTTTGGGATAGGCTTCAGGGTTCCTCCATGACCCTGAAGAGGACAAGTAGGGTCCCCTTGTGTCCTGTGTGTGACTTTGACCAGTAAAACAGTCTTTACTTTTCTCAAATCCACCAGTTGAAGCCACATTACATAATTTGTTGGGTTCAGAATGGCAACAGATTACATATGACCTGACTCTGTCCTTAACTTGCTCACTTTAAGAAGGTATTGTACAAGGAATTAGTATTAGTATTGTGTTGTCTCCTATTATGGATAATCCATGTGGTAAAGCAGGTATGCTACGGGTGGAAGAAGAGAAAGTTCAACCAGGTTTTTTTCACATCGATTGGGCAGTTTTGCATGTGAGGTTTGCAGGAAAGGAGGCAAATCTTGTTAAATCTTGCTCACGAAACCTACGTGGCTTAACCAGTGTCTTCACGATTGGGCTTGATATCAGATGCTTGACTTGCCAGAAGATTTAGGTAATATATCTTATATTGTCATTTGTCTTATAGCAAGAAACAATACATAACGTCTTTGGGTTTAAAACTACTTGGCATCTGTGTCCTGTTCAGGTCCAGTTTGTGGATGATGCAAAGCCTGATGCATTTGGCGCCCTCGGCCTCGGTCGGGCGTGAATAGAAAAGTCAGTGAGTGATACACACTTATTAAGATCCCTTTAGTCCCTGTCCGGACTCTCTGAAGAGGCCCTTTGGATCAGCTGAGTGCTGGAGGCGCTCGTGTTTGTGTTTGTTTGGGTGCATGTGATGGATTAGAGCTATAAATGTAGTTGGGTTTATCTGCCGTTGGCACCATATTCCCATCCCTGCAGGATTTGGGGGCCCAGAGAGGAGGGCTGAGACAAGAACGGCTTTATAGAAAACAACTGTTTGTGCGTAATTACCATATGAAAGGCGGCTTATAGTCAGGCAAATCCGCACACTTGTCTTCAATTATTTATTTGTGGAGGGAGCAGGGCAGACGCTCCTCAATGCCGTGAATGGGGAACGCGAGGGCCTCTGGGAATGCACCATCGCACGTGATGAGATGGAAATAGAGTTAAGCAGAACGAGTGGATTAAGAGTGAACTGAAAGCTCACACAGGTCAGGGTGATTAGAGAGTGTTTAGTATCTGTTTCAGAGATTGTGAAGATGATACCAAAATAAAATAAGAGCTTAGTGTGATACTCAAACGTCTGTCTGAGTAAGAGTGGCAAAACTTGGAACTGATAAGTAGCTTGTTAATCCTTACACTGCATTCAGTCCCATGAAATACTAAGTATTTCTGAATGCACACATATCGAGACGCATGATTTAAACTCTGTATCTCAGTTAGAGCGACCTGTTGCTACGTGACAGGACTGTACCGGTTAGCAGACTATTTCAAAGACAATAGGCTAACCAATAAGATTATAGCATTAATGCTATGCTAAAGCCAGCACCTAAACTAAAATATGTTGTCTTTGGGAGCAACATTAAAGTTGAATCATAAACTTTAACATTTATATGGTGTAAATAAGCTTTACTTTTGTGCCTTTCACTGTTTACGCTTGCTAAGTGAGCTAGCTTGCTAGCAAGAGGTTCTGGCAAGTTAGCAAACAAGATAGTCAGCCAAGTTATAATATGGAAAGCTTTATACACTTAGCTCTTAATTTTGCTTCCTGAATTACTTCAGTTGCATTTATTAAGCTTGCCAGACGAGTAGTTTGCCATAAATAACCGACTAACTTCCTAATAAAACTGTAGTGGAGGTTTCTCCCGTATTCCACCTTGTATTCGAGCTTTTTTATTAACTTCATGCTATGTTTATTATTGCTTGGCATGTAAAATAAGATCATAATGGAGCAACCTTAAACTGTTTATCTTCTATTTTTATTGCTTAGTAATATGGCTCCACTGCTTTTGCAGTTTTGTTCCCACAAGCAAAGTATGAAATATTGTATGAATGCAGAACCTGCTGCTGGACATTTATGGAGCTGATGGATATCATTCCTGTCACTTACTACAGTAGGAAAGCCACATATTTCTGGGCATTGAGCCTTTGTGTTACATGGAAAGCAGATTGAGTTCGTGCTGTGTTTGCGGGGAAAGCCACGTGATTAGCACATGCGTTCCTGTATTGTTCCTCTCCTGCAGACTTCGCTTCGTGTCGACGTGGAATCGCAGTCACGAGACGTGCAGAAGCGAGGCGCAAGGTGGGAGAGAGGCGCCGCTGTGAGATTTGCATTGAATGCAAAATGAGTTGTTTTGAGATTCAGGCAAATTTCAGAACGTGACGTTTCCCCTCAGACCAGGTGCCTCTCTGAGTTTATTTCAGCTCCTTGGAGCTTCCTTAGCAGAAGGCGAGGAATGCTTATGGCACACATATTCTGGGAGACGGCGCCCTATGGTGTGAGTCATCCGCGAGGCCATTTTTTATTATCGCAACACCTTTTGCTCTTTCCTTCGCCGACTCTCGTCGTGTTATCTCGAGCACGCTCGGTCGTGCTCCAGTGGAAATGCTAACTTTAATTAACGTTTTGCACAAGCACGACGGTTCACCCATCCACCTCACCAAATGATCTGCAGTGCCGAGTTGTCATGGCAACAGCAGCAAGCTGGTCAGTTGCCGGGGTTAGGGAAACTTTATTTCGAATTTTGTGGGGATTCGTTCCTTTGTCATGCTGATACTGATAGAAGATCTGAACCCTGGATTGTCCTATTAATACCGATTAAATAAACAACCTCTTATCAAGTTTGTGCACCCCTGGTCAAATGACATGCTGTGAAAAAGTTAACACAACCTCTGTTTTTAATTTAGATTAAAAAAATCTCATCCACGTACCATCTAAAGTCAAGTTCCTTCTTCATTAAACACTTTTATCACCACACTGGTCCACAGTGAAAATGAACCCACATTCCAGTATGGGACAGTATCACAGACAGTCCCACGTTTGCACAACATTTTTGAGTCAGTGCCATGTTTTCAGTGGCACCGCTGGGCGTTCCTTGCTCGACTTGGTGGCCTGCGCTGTCTGGCTGGCGCGGAGGCTTGTTGATGCCCCGGGCAGATCTTGCGGAAGGCAGATAGAGGAGGCCCAGCTTGTGCTGGACGGCGGAGGTCAGGCCCTCAGGGGCTTCCGACTTTAATTACCTGAGGATGAAAACATCCCGGCCAGGCCACGAGGAGCGAGTGTGTGAACAGAGGGGGATATCAGGGGGCAGAGACATCCTGTCCGCCCTGAGGTTCCTGACAGCGGCGCTATCTCTGCCTGGCCCGCGGTTCCTTCCATTCTCCAGGCCATTGTGTGCAACAGGGCCGGGCCAGGAACGACTGGTTCCTGTTGGACCCATGCTCTCTGTGTGGCCCCGGCCCTACTGACAGATTCCTCCTGTTTTGTTTTCGCTTGCTTTTTGTTATTAGTAGTCAGGACATCAAGAAAAATTGCAGCATGATAAGAGTTTGTGTTCATTTAACCCCTAGACCTCCCGGTTTATTACTTTCTTATTTGTCTTAAAGCATATTCCGAAGTGGAGCAAATTTTAATTCTTGATAAGACCGGGAGTTTTGAGATGTTACCCAATTTAAATTGGCCACATATTTACTTTTTAACTGATCATGTAATCATTTTAAGCATTTCACAGAGCATGAATCACTCTTTCAACAGCCAGATTAAGAGAGCCATGTTAAAAGCATGTTTAGTCGGTTGGAATAAATTCTCTAATAAAACCCAAGCATATGGGCGAGTTTCTGTTGGATTATGGTCTCTATGAACCCAGATGTTTAGGTCACACATCTGACTGATACGATTGTTCTGTATTTCCAGAGAGTTATATATTTTGCATGTTTACGGGTAAAGTAATATTTTTTACCGGTATCTACGATTAAAATTGCCCTTTTATGACCCGTCCATATCTGGTTGCTGTGTTGGGTTTTTTAACTCCCCTCATTCCTCTCTTAGAGAAGAGAGAGTGGAGTTTCCGCAACTCCCAGTCCAATTAAATTCAGCGTCTCTGTTTGTAGAACTGAGAATGTCTCTGATTGGCTCGGATTCACATAATCGAGGAGCAACAGAAGAGCTCTACACTATCCTGTGCAATAAATACATAGGACAGCACAGCAACGGGACATCCAGCTCCATTGTTGTAAAGAACTGATTAGAAACAAATCTCAGAATGTACGTTTTTTCCATATAAAAACAAATCACTGCATTGATGTCGCTGCACTTTTTTGTGGGTCTTTTTATGGTGTGTCTTTTCATTCTTTGTGGCTTCTCACTGGAGGTCTGTGTGTACTGAACCCAGTCTAACCAGTTTAAAAGACGAGTGTATACGAGTGTGTTTGTGTGTTTGTGTTTGCCGGGCTGTGGGCATCTGTGAATTTATTCATTAAAGTGTGTAGTAGCAGCGCCTCCTAGTGAGCAAGCATAACGCGATGAGACGTGTACAGCATCTCTGAATCTTTTTCTCTTGCTAGCTTTTTTTCTCTGGCTAAATGAAATTAGAATGACATCCATCATCAGCGTGGCTAGATGAATGAGCCGAGCTGTGTGTCTGTGAGCGTGTGTGTGTGTGTGTGTGTGTGTGTGTGTGTGTTTGGCTGCTCTGCGTGTACGACTTGGCTCGCGTTCAAACGAGCGAGCTGATTTGTGAGTGATGAGATAATTGGCTTTCATGAATCAGCAAAAGTGGGACACACTCTATTTGGCTCTGTCTGTCTGTTTAGCACTTGCCAATATGAGCATGTGATACTGCGATCGTGATAAATGACATCCAAATACACTTTAAGAGTGTTTTATGGCATTGAATAGATGTAGACAGGAATTATATTGTAAGCATATACGTACATAGGTGCTTGGATGGCACAGGGGTCTAACATGCAAGCCCGATCAAAGTTTACATGCACTCGCGTAATCAGACAATGGGAAAGCTCTGGGTTTACATGACTCTTTGACATAAACTTTGAAATTGAATATTAAATAATCAAATTCTTCATTTTCTCGAGTATATACTGCGTTTCAGATCCTCCACAAAATGTTTGATAGTGTTTAATTCCACTGTGCATTTAATTCCAGGGTTGCCAGATCTCGCAGGGAAAAACCGTCACAGGTAATAGAAAAAGAAAAAAACAAAACAAGTCTTTAGAATAGGAGGACCTGGCAACCGTGTCTGGTTAGGCTCGCGCACATGCGCAGACTGAGAGAACCGATTGAAATCAGGTGACTTGTATACATGCTATGAGTACTACAATTACTGGAGTAAAATTCAGCTCTCTTTATCGGATTTCTTGATCTGATTTCTAGATCGGAGTATGCTGTTTACATGACCACTTGAATAATCAGATAGCTGCAGAAATCCGACTATGATCGGATTATTAAGTGCATGTGAACGCACTCACTGTGGTGACCCGGGTTCAAGTCAACATTGCCGCATCAGCCCTGAGATTGACTGGAGTCCCATTCGGTACATGAACGGCATAATCAAATGAGTTTATATATAGGTGCTATACATCGGTTAGGGCATGATTGACTGTGCTTTAGAGAGGGGAGGCTGGCTGGGGGATAATTCACTTAGCTCTGTAAGTGTTATATTGTGTAATATAAAAACTGGTGCCAGTGCTCCTGTGTTAGTGCGCATTATTAACATGGTTTAACCTTTTACTGTCGTATTATTGTCTGTATCACGCTGCTAAACTGTCCTATGTTATGCCCGGGTCCCATATTTTGTCCCACTCTATACATATGGATGATGGTATATTCCATAATTAAATAAAAAAAATAGCCAAAGGCCGAATATAGGTGAGGCGAGAGCGAGGGAAGGTCTGTAGAGAGAGAGAGAAATGAGTAGCAGGCCTCATTCACAGCCTGCTCAGGGATTGAGGGTCACCAGATTGGACAGATGGCTGAGTCGCTGGACACACACACACACACACACCCACACACACACACACACACACATGCTGTCCTTGCTTTCCCTTCATTCACTCTCACACAAATATGAGAGAGCTAAAAGATGGTTCTGTATTATATATGGTGTTTCCCTCGTACATGACTCAAATTTATCTTTGTATGACGGCATGAGCAGCAAAAATGAACAGAATCCAAAAGTCAGATCACAAATCAAGTTTTACATTTCCAGAGGGATACTGGGTGTTTAAGGACATTTTAAAAATGCTCAGAAACAGTCCTAAAAATAATCATTAGCATCTTATTTTACTTCAGCTACTTCAAGTAGCATATGAAGAGCGAGAACCTCTTGCAAGCTAGCTGGAAATGTTATGCTAGGATAGCAAATACTATTTTAACTCTATAGCATTGCTTAAAATGATCCAGTCTTTTCCTTAAAGGGCCAGGGCTAACAAATACAGCTAATCTATTTTAACTCTGTAGCATTTCTTAAAGTTAGCCAGTCTTTTCATTAAAGAATCAGCGCTAAGAAATACAGCTAATCTGGTTGAACCCTTTAGCCGTGCTCACATGTCTCCTTTCTTCTCCTTAAAGGTCCGGCGCTAACAAATAAAGTACATTTAGTTTAATCCTCTAGCGTTGCTTTAAGTTAGCCAGTCTTTTCATTAAAGATTCAGCGCTAACAAATACAGCTAATCTGTTTGAACACTTTAGCACTGCTTAACGTTATCTAGTGTTTTCATTAAATGTCCAGCGCTAACAAATGCAGCTAATCTAGTTTAACTCTTTGGCTTTGTTCAAATGTGTGTCTTTTCTTAAAGGTTCATCACTATCAAATGCAGCTAATCTATTTTAATTCTATAGCACTGCTAACAGTTATCTAGTCTTTTGCTTAAAGGTCTGGTGCTAACAAATACAGCTAGTCTAGTTTAACCCTTTAGCACTGCTTAAAGTTATATAATGATTTCCTTAATAGCCAGGGCTAAAAAATACATCTAATCTGTTTGAACTCTTTGGCACTGCTTAAAGTTATCTAGTGTTTTTATTAAAGGTCCAGCGCTAACAAATACAGCTAAGCTAGTTTATCCCTTTAGCATTTGCTTAAATTGATCCACTATTTTCATTAAAGATTTAGTGCTAACAAACGCAGCTAATCTGTTTGAACTCTTTAGCATTGCTGAAGGTGATCCAGTCTTTTCCTTAAAAGTTCAGTGCTAACAAATATAGCTAATCTGTTTTACCTGCTAAACACTGCTTAAATGTATCCACTCTTTTCCTTAAAGAGCCAGGGCTAACAAATAAAGATAACCAGTCTTAACCCTTTAGCATTGCTTAAAGTTAGCCAGTCTTTTCATTAAAGAATCAGTGCTAACAAATACAGCTAATCTACTGTATGTAAATTCTTTGGCCTTGGTCAAATGTGCCCAGTCTTTTCTGCAGAGTTCCAGTGAATATCAAACTTATTAAACATATGGAATCAGGTGCATCTCCTGCTGGGCTGGTATAAAAGCCTGCGGCCATACCATCTCTTCAGGATAAGATTGGACTAGCTAGTTAGCTAGGGGCATGGATCAATGTACGATGGTATTAATATAATTAAACTTAACAACTTATAATAATCATTTCTATTATGACCGAGAATAGTGAAGGAAGATTAATGAAAGGATAACGTGCTGCAATTACAGCATTAAGAAATTTCAACATTTAAATTTAAATGTTAAATAAAATGAAAAATGATTTGAAAATGTAAGAAATTTTTCCTCCGGCCATATGAGGGCCGGATGAGTCACCAGTCCTCTAGGTAATTAGTAATTAAAACTGGCTGTAATCACTTATGGGTCTATGTGAACTCTTTTGGGTGAAGTGTTTGGCTTTGGTCAGAAACGAAAATGTGCTGTATTTATGGGGTTCAACGACTTCTTGTGAATCTCAGGCTATTTCAAGACCTTGCCCTGTCACTGTGCTGTATTGGTTGCATGGATGCTCATCGTAGAGTGCAAATGGATTCCAGCTGAGTGGAAAATCGCACCCTTTGAAAAACCGGGTGGAGCAAAGCCAGCGAGTGGGCAGAGGAAAGACTCGGCTAATTCGGCTCCTTTGTTCTGCATGGTCGGCCATAAAGGACGGTGTTTCCCTTCAGCACGGGTCAAGCGTTGCTGGGATAAACCTACATGCCCAGAGGATCATGGGATCAGGGACGCTCAGTTTCGGCAGCCATTCATCAGGAGCTCATTGACTGCTTATTTCAGGCCATTCAGCACGTCAAGACAAAAGTCAGTCCCATTCAGGCTGGTAAAGGTGGTTAAAAAGGCCATGACGCTCCAGCGTTTGCCTCTGTCCCATTGTCTTCTTATTACTCTTTCAGCCTGTTAACGCAGCCTGTGCTTAAAGCGGGCGCTGAGCACCCCGATAGCCCAGTCTTTACTGATCAGAGTGAGAGCTCTCAGAATAGACCTTACTTTGGCGCAGTGTACCGCCTCCCTCAAGTCTTTAGAAGCCCTCATTTAGAAGCGAGGAGCGCTTAGGCTTTGTGCCATGCTCCGGAGAGGGCTGTGTAAGTGCTGGTCACATGTGAATGAGGATGAGATTTTCTCACGGACGTTAACACGGTCCTAAGCGCTCCGGTCTCCTTCTTTGTCATGGTAAGTGGTTCTGGATTTCTGTAGCTGCTGCGTTGTTAACAGTTCTTAAACTAAATTTTCAGACCTGGGTTTTTACATGCTGACCGTGAGTTAATATGGGATGCGCTGATTGTTTAGGCTCTGGACTAACAATCAGAAGGTTGTAGATTCAGATCTCTGAGCAAAGCGCTGCTCTGGAAGAGGAAATTTGCTAAATGCTTTAATTTGTCCATTTGTGCTATTATTGGTGATGATAGGATAATGTTGTCTGATTCTTCATGATTTGCTTTGATGGCAGAACTTTCTTAGTTTTGTTTTTTATTAAAGTTTTGTTTATACTGAATATATACAGTATATAGCAGCTCCAGCTATGAGCCAGCTCTGTTCTAAATTCGTAACACGTTTTGTTTTACATAATGGGCACGGTTCTCGCATGATGATGTAAATGCAAACACTCCAGTGTTTGTGTAGTTCAGGAGCTCGTGGTCTGAAAACCAATGTGTTTGCATGTTTCGTCCTAGAATGCGCTGGTTTATGTTGTAAAAGGGATTGCGATGTTTCTCGTGGCCTCGGTAACATCCAAATGTTTGTGCTCGTCTCAGTCGGATGTCGCCGAGCACTCTAGACTGGACAGTTAGTGGTCTGATACACTAAACCACCACCGCAGAGACCTAAACATGAGGAGCATAACGTGGTCACATGTATCCTCAGTAGAAGTACAGGACTGCCTGAGAAATAAACCTGTCGAAGGGGTCATGCACACTGCGGAAAAGTCTAGAGATAAGCAACACGAGCGGGAATATGTACAAAATAATAATAATTCTGATTGCAACTCTGCACCTCTGCAGCTTACCAACCCAAACTACATCCTGTTTCTGATGTGAACTGCAACTGCTAAAAGTCTCCGGTTGATGTACCCTGATAGCTTCACTTCTTCAGGGTCAAAACGAGGCTCTTCTATAAAATGTCCAGGAGTCTCAATGTGCCTGTAGCGTTTAGAACAAATCGCTCACCTAACTCGCTGCCATGCTTTTCATTGCCAATATATAATGTAGCAACTGTGTGTAGCATTGCGGGAAATGAGAAATGGTAGAAGGAAGGCAGAATTTGGGGGGAGGATGCTGCAGAGGTTAAAAAAGAGAGAGGGTACGCTATTAAATGGAGGAAGAGGGGAAAAATCAGCCCAGTCTTTCCCCCTCCTCCCTTTGCCTCTCTAGCGTTTTCTCCACATGGAGCTCATCTGCTGTTTAAGGCGACTGGGAGAAATGCCTTCAAGCTGACAGGGACTGAAAGCCCAGACATATGTTAATCACATGCGGCGATGGCAATGGCAGTCTGGGAGGAGAGAGAGGGGTAGATGGGGAGGAGGAGGGGTAACACTGCCACTATGGAGACTTAAAACCCAGCAGCAACAGCAGCAGCAGCAGCAGCAGATGAATGCCTTTGTTAGGACTCTCTAAATTGATTTTTCCTTTTTTTTCCTGTTTTTTTTTTTTCTTTTAATGAGGCCGCCGCTGCCGCAGCTGTATCGGCCCCTGACATGGCGATGCAGAGAGGGTTGGTGGGGGTGTAGCTTGGTACTTCCAGATGGGGAACCTGCATATTTACCAACCTTGATAATGCACTCTATTCCATAGTCACTACTTTGCATATTATTTACAAATTAGTATTTGAAGGGTACGCTTTAAAAGGGTCTAGCGAACCCGAGTTTGATTGGCTCTTACCAAGGATCCGCCCCTTATTACCTTTATACTGGTGCTGTAGAGCAATGTTTAGCAATGGTATTTAATGACCATATATAGATAGTGTCAATATTTTGTCAACAACTGGACCAAAAAATTTCAAACTTGTATTCGTGACTCCATAATCCTCTTTTCCACTGATCTTCATTCCAGTGTTTGTGAGTTTTAGCATATCTTAGCCTTTTAACCCCAAGTGTAAGTGTAACTGCTTAAGTGTAATCATCTAATGGTGCCCTAAGACTTTTGCACAGCACTCTACAACAAGCCACCCCATCACTATGGACACCCCAGTTGCGCAGACACAACTGCATGTCTGGGGTCTAGTAACTCCCAATCAGCCTGCTGTGAAAGGTGGAGGATGGATATGGGGAGCATAACATGTGCTTGTGTATTTTCTCTGTAGAAGTCTGCCACCTGCTGGAGAGAAGGAACGACCTCCAGTCTCAGGGAAGGTGTCATAAAAAGTGGTTTAGTTACTATGGGTGGTGCCTCGATTCCTGGATGCTAAATAACTATGCAGACCATGCTGCATCTTTATGTTGTTGGTGTTCAATTTATATGTGCATATGGGAAAGAAGCAGAGAGAGAGAAAGAGAAAGGATGAGAAAGAGAGAGAGTGAGTGCATCTGGCAGCCTGTGTGCATGGGGGTTGAGTGCTGCATGCTCTCTGGTCTTCACAGATGGTGTTATGAGACAGTCTCTGCTGGCACTGCCCGCCATGCTGCTCTCCTGTGTGCCACGGGCACTGCAGCGCTGCCAGCTTACCCACCCGCTACATCCACTCTTCCTCACCCTGTTCAACTCCCTATCTTTCGTATTTCAAATATGTTCCGTGTAATTTGAAAGCGTACTAAAACATCATGCATGTCTTAAAACTTATGCCTAATTTTGCGGGATACTGAATATTGCCGTCACCACTCTACATCTGATGTATATCATTGCCCACATCTACTGTCTGTTACTGCTTCAGTCCCTTGCAATAATGCACGTCTGACAGCTACTAACACTTGGCGCTGCACAGTAAGGTAAACAGCTACTCCACAATAAACTGACAATGAAAAATGTTTAGGCTACAAACCATTAGGAGGAAAGTGGAAATGATCATTCAAGAAACAAAACATAATTCAGTTTGCCATTCATTTTCTTAGATGCTTGTGGTTGAATGGCTGGTTAGGGTGTTAAAATAGCCCCATACTTTGTAGTCTGAGCTTCTGTAGCAGGACACAGCTGTATATGGCATTTGTGTATACATCTAGTACATCTGACTAGGACTGTGGTGCTTCCACTGTCGATGCCCTGGACTTGTAATATGAAGATTGTGAGTTCAAACCCCAGCTCTGCTGGGCACCTTGAGCAAGGCCTGTAATGCTTACCTATTGTTAAGGTTCTCTGGATGCTGTAGTTGCATACCCTAGACCATCATAGGCCTAGTTTTCTAACTGCATGCCTATGTTTTCTAAAGCAACTGTACGTGTGTGTGTGTGTGTGTGTGTGTGTTTACGTGCTGGAGGGGTCTGGAGGAAGCAGCTGCGCCTGAGAGCGCGTGTGCCAGGTCAGGGACACTTGAGCAGAACTGACACCGGGCTATTTCGGACACCCATCTGCGCCGGAGCTACCGTTCCTCCAGGCCTCGCGCGACGAGCAATCTGTTCGCTCCGCTGGCGCCGTGCCAGTCTCAGTGCCATCCATCTGTGGCAGGGACTGGCGCTCTCCCTCTGCTCCGCCCGCGCTTTCTGCCTGCTGCATTAGCCGGAGCCGCTGCAGAGCCAGCCTGCGTGAACACATTCCAATCCGAAGACGCTTGACAATACATACAGCGTTGTTATGATATGCGTGATGGATATGTGTATAGTGCATATGTAGTGTCTAACGAAGATGATGCCCAAGCCCCTGTCGATGTTCCCTGTCATGTGCCGACGCCCTCACCGAGGGAGAAGAGGCAACCAAGTACGTCTGTACGACTCACTGCCATCGACCGCTTCTTTTCCCCAACAGGTCAATGAATCCTGGGGTGAGAGCATGGCCTTACAGAGGAACCCATCACTTCCACCATAAACATCTGCCATGGTTTGCCTGCTGATTGGGCCGACCTTGCAGATGATTCCCATCCACCATACGCCACCTTTGACACAGCCAATTGTGTCTGTAGACAACCCCACCAGGCCAGAGACACTGCCAAAACTTGGGCTAGAGGTCTAATATGATAGCCTTCTGGTGGGTCGGGAATCATTTGTAGAGTAGACTGGTCGTGTCTGAGGAAGGTGCCTCTAGAACTTTTATCCATTGATGGTCTATAGTGTTGGTGCACTTTGAGTGTCGGACTCCATAAGTTTGAGCGCACCTCATCAACGTATGGCTTTTTTTCGAAGGGGAAAAACTTACATGTGATGTTTTTGTTTGTCTGAACACAGGAACTGTAAAACAAATAGTTTACGTTTGTCCATCTTTAGGAATTCGCTTTACTCTATAATGGTTCTTAAAATGCACAGAAATATGGTACTGTGCAAAAGTCTTGAGCCACCACGAGATTTGTTGTTTTAGCCACGGTATAATGACCACACATATCATATCGTCGAAAAATCCAAATACTTGGATCCATCACTCCATAATCCTCTTTTCCACTGATCTTCACTCCAGTGTTTGTGAGTTTAGCATATCTTAGCCTTTTCACCCTGGTCCACTTCCAAAAAAAGGTGGTTTCGTGGCTGCTTTCAGAAAGACCATTCCGGATCAAGCTTCTTCTGACTATAGAAGAATCCTGTGGGGGGTCAGAGAAATATGAATTTAAAAAATGTTATATAAGGTCATTATACCATTGCTAAAACAATGATATATCTAATCTAAAGGTGGCCTAATACTTTTGGACAGTACTCTATGTCTTATTCGTTCTATTTAAAAACCGAGAAAGCATTTAATTAGACTTTTTTTGCATACAACCGTACAGCCAAGCAAAAGAACTTAGCCCCAAAATAGCCAAAGTCCCTTTTATGTGATCATTTCTGGCATTTCCTTTCAGGTGGATCAAATGGTCAGTCGTGAACACGTTGCCTGATATTCTGAGTTAAGTCTAGTAGCAAACAGGCTAGCTCTCGCGTTCCGGCATCACACCCGGTCTCTCCAGAGTGCATTTAGCCATTAAGGAGCTGTGATGGCAGCCAGCGTGTTTAGGGTGCAGATACCGCCCGAAGCCATGCCTCAGTCCCTACCACTCAAAGCCATTAGCAAAGCGCCTGTTCACAGCCACACACACACACACACACACACACACACACACACACACACACAGGCATCTTCACTGGCAGTGGAAGTGCCCTGACATTAGGTCACGCTCACCACCATGCCCTGTTTCTCCTGCCTGCCAGATGTGACTCAAATGGTTTTCAAGGGTCTCCTAAAAGGGAGGGGGGCGGACTGGTTTTTCTGTGCTCGCCCTGACGGAGGCCTGCGCCGGTTGTTTTCTGAATCTGTTTCTACTTAGTAAATCTTCATCCTGAGCCGCATTTCATAGATTGTCCACATATTTTTCCAAGCAGAGAACTTAACTCGCTCTAATTTTTAACACATGGCCCCTGTCATGTGATATTTTCAAAAACCCTCGCAGACGCCGGTCCCAGCAGTACCATACCGTCATCCTGCCGCCAGGTCTCTCTCTCTCGCTCTCTGTTTTTTTTCAACCGCTCTCATTTCATCCTCTTCTGTTTTCCCTTCGTGGCGTAGCTGTGTTTTCAGTTAGCAGGGCTGTATATTATTGGCCCGCGCAGTAAAATATCGTTTCTCTGATGTAAAACATGAGCCTTTTTATTATCTGTCAACAATCGATTTGGCGTTTATATCCGCAAACTCGAGGCCTCTCAAGATCAGAGGCCGTGCGAGCTGTGCGGTCGCTGCCAGCCGATCCGTGGCGACCGGTCACATAGATTTGGGCACGTTGGATTGTTGGTGATGAGGATGAGGAAAACCACAGTGGTATCGGAGTCAAGGCCTTTTCACACCGAGTCCGATTTTTATGCAAGAAAAAAATGCGATTTTTAAGTCCGTTGCGTTTTTTGCCCAAACTCTCTAAAAACTCCGTGTCCGCTTTTGCTTTCTTTAGTTTCCTGTCTCTTAATGTGTCTTTTTGACATCGTCAACTTTAGTGCCGGAAGCTCTAGTTTGTGTTTTTGTGGCTATGAACAGATAAATAAACAAGAAAACAGTCCCATCCAGTCACTGTGAGCTTTATCATCATCCATCCCCAGCCTTTCAGCTATATCCCGCCAGGTCTTTTCTTTAGCATCCATGTTTTTATAGTCAGCATGTTTGTCCTATAAACTCCTGTGTTCTGCTACTAGCAGCATGAGCTGTTCTGCCTGACAACCGAGCTCTGATTGGTCAGCCTTGCGCCCAGTCTATTCCGAGATAGGCTCCATACCCCACTGTGATACTGACCAGAATAAGCAGCATAAGTGTGGTTAGAACATGAGAGAAATAAAATCATATCAGACCAGGGAGCGCTTGGGTATCCCCGGGTGTAATGTGCTAGCCAAGTTACGTTAGGGACCCGTGTTTGTGGATTCAAATTGTTGGATAATCTCCCAGCACTGCAAGAACGAGCCCTACCTAGCCCTGCAATGGGCTGGCACTCCATCCAAGTAACCTGCACCCTGTGTTCTTCGGGGATGGGTGATGCCCTGCACCACCCTGACAAGTTAAAAGCGAGGTTAAAACGTACAATGAAAGCGACACACTTTGGAGGAACAGGGTTTGAAAACATCTGTTTTGTGAACTGGGATTATACAGTTCCTTGTTACTTCATCATTGCATCATTGGATGAACTTCAGCGATGATGTTGATCATTCTCGGTAGAAATGGTTGGCTTTATTAACGAATACTCAGGGGGGCCAAATAAAGCCAAAAAGCCATATTGGTGGTGAGCCAGTCAAAGTCATGCATCTAGGTGTACAATGATATTGCACTGCTCTCTCTCTCTCTCTCTCTCTCTCTCTCTCTCCTCTCCATCTTCAGCTGGCATCTGCCGGTGCCAGGAAGCTGAGTGAGTCATTGACTTGAGAGTTGGATGAGTTTCAGATTAGTGTTTGAAAGCACTAATCTCACTATAAAAGCTGCTTTATTGACAAATGCTCTAATTCTGCCTCTTCAGATAAGAAGTTAGTAAATAATTATTTCCAATTGGTTCAAAACGTGTCACAAATTACAGCGTCAGGCGAAGCGTAATTACCGAACCCCGTTCCCATTACACGAGCGACCGCGGGTGCACCGGAGAGGTCGGAGATTACATTCAAATGTATACGGGTTCCTGCACGAGGTCTTATGTATACAGACTTTTTTTTTCGCTATGCTTGCCAACAAGATTCAGCACAAATCTCAGCTATTTTAACGCATGCATAACAGCGACTGTAAATCATTTTTATTGTTCCTCAACACTTTCTTCCTCTATGCTTTGAGCCAGTGGGGTCTTACTTCAACAGATGGTAAAAACAGACGTTACTATAAATCCATTTCGAAGGGGGAAAAAAAAGAGAGAAACTTCCGCATATAGGCTGCATCTGTTTTGGAGGTCAGTGTTTTTTCTTTTCAGATGTAGGACCACATTCTGGACTACATTCAGCAGATGGTTCTCATTGTGTCTGTATATCAGAAAGATGGTACCATTTTATCCGTATGTGTTTTAATGGAGGTGTTATAAGACCTTACAGAGCCGGTAAAATGATTGACATATTCATATTTATCAATTTAGCTCATTCACCCTGTGAAAAATGAGCAAAGACCAACACAAGTTTTGTTTTGGACATTTTTATACTGGTCAACAAGCTTTACCAGGAACATCATGCAAGTTCACCAGCTAAACCATTACCAAACCAGCACTAACTAGCATAAATCAACTTGGACCAGTATGAAGAACTCATATGGTCTTGCTGATTGGCCAGCGTACGAACATCCAAAACACAACATACGCTGCTTTCTAAGTCATTAAATATGTATTAAATAATAACTTTTTATTTGTTGAGCACAGCAACCATGGAGAACAGAGCACACAATCTGTTCTTCAGCTGTTAACTAGCAGGTGCTGCTTTTCTCCATTGCTAACTGGTATTAGCAGTGCTAATGAAGTCAAAAAATGCTGTTAAAAACAGCAATATTCCAGCATACAAAGCAAAGCCTGGGATTATGGTACAGAACATGCTTGCTTCCAAACATAAACAGCAATGTTTGGACTGGAACAAGCTAGCATAAATTAGCATGAGGCCTGCTCTCTGTTAGCAGGAAAAGGAATTTACAAAATGAATACAAATATCAGTCATTTCTATAAACCAGCATCTTCTAATGTAATACCACTATCTAGTCTATCTACACTTTCTAGTCTATGAAAAAAATGTCTATGTTGAAGGCAGTTTGTACTATTTTATAATATTTCAGGAAATGTCTTTAGAAAAATGTCTTGTCTATGGTTTTGCACTGCTGACTTACAGGATTTAAAACAATGAGGCTAATTAGTAGTACAGCAATTGACCCTTACAAAGTTTTCCAGTTTCTGAATCACTTCAAAAGTACAACATGATCGCTTTGGCTATTTGTGTATTAAAACCATTAAAGCCTTAATGCTTGATGTGAGCTAGTTCTTCTTAGTCGATCCTCTTAGATTTATGACCAGAGTGACTAATGCTCTCTGTGAGCTGTAGATTAATCTGAATGTCTTATTTTGCAGCAGCATTCTGATCTGTTCTTGCATTATACATAGCGCTATTGCTAGCTTTGGAGCTAAGCGTGCATCATTAGCAGGATTTGTGGCCATGGCTCAGCAGTCAGACTGAAAGTGTCAGTGGGTTGTTAGGTTTAAACGTCTTGCCTATAATTTCCACCCTTTTTTGTAAGCCTTACGATACTGGATAGATGTACTGGTCCAGGACTGAATTAACACCATTACTGAAGTAGCATCAATGCTAGTTTTCAAATTTATTCACGTTGTAACTAGTCTAAAAGTATTGCTGTAAACCCCCATTCTTTGAATAATCTCTGCCTGTACTTGATTAATATGTTTGCTACTGTGATGTTGCAATTTCCTTTAGGATCAAAAAAGTGTTATGTTATGTTATATTAGCAGGGGTTTGGCGCTGCGTTTAAACTAATAGCATTTGAGCTTTTTTATGTTGGGAGGGTACGTACATGTGGCTATCAGTGTTAGGTGGATGAACAAGAGTACTGTGAAAGCCTTGTTTATTATTTTTTGATGTTATAGTAAAAATAGTGGCTGCTGTTCAAAACACCATAGCTAGTTTCTCTGCTAGCTCACGTTAGCCAGATGTGTACATTATGGCTAATCAGTAATGCAGTAAACATACCACTAAACTGTTGTATTTGTGTGAGTAATACAATAATATTTCTGGCAAAAATCTTGTCTATTGTTTTTCTACCAATCAATCCACATGGTCTTTTGTTAGTTAAGCTAATTGGCCAACACGTCAGTGTCTGAAACACAATGTTTTCCTTGAGTTTTTATTTGTTTTTGATCTGATTTTGCACTAACCTGGTCTTGTCCAATTCCCCAGTCTCCCAACTTTTCTTTCTTCCCCAATACTGAGGAAGAAGTGCCTCAGGGTAGGGGGTGCTATCTTCCAACTTGTGCCCACCGACCACTTCTATGGCAACAATAAGCTAGCATGGAGGAAAACGATACACTTCACATATCTTTTTGCCAACTTTGTGGGCGCCTTAAGCTACTCTTGTCAGAGCAGGGAGATGATCCCTCCTCTCTCATTTCCTCCTTCAGACACGGTCTGTTGTGTTTGTGCCGTGTCCAGGCAGGTCAGAGTCACTCATATCAGGTGTGTGGAAACGTCCTGACATAAGCATCAATGGCGACATCATTGCTGGTCTTCGAGCTTGTATTAGCGGGATTCATGAACGTCTCGATGAATACTGTAGTAAGCAGACTGGCTCTTTAAATATTCATGCAATCAAGTTGGGTCGGTAACTCTTGAGTGAGCACGGGCTGATGAAGGTCCCCTCAGCGCTCGAGTCATTTCATGGGACCGAACGGAACGTTGGTAACCACCTGGCGCCGGCCAAGCGAAACCCGGGAAACAAGAGCGCCTGGAAAGGCGAAGGGCTCAGGGAGTAAAACAGAGAGGGGGAGCAGAGCTAGAGGGAGGTCCAAGGGGACAGAGTTTAGCTGTAGGACCAGTGATAGGAGTAAGCATATGCAACGAGCTCCAGGATGGCGGGGGACGTTCATACATCTTCTCTGACAAGCAGAAGGGGTTTGATAGGCTGTTCTTCCATCTGGCAGAGATGATTGCATGGTGCACAGACATGCACAGGTTCATAATGTATTTGAGAGGAGAAAGAGAGCAATGCCTGCATACCAATGTGAGCCCTCAGTTTCCAGAAGCATCTTCTTCTCTACAGTCCAGGGCACAAAAATGCTAACTTAACAGCAAATCATTTACAGAATCGTCTTGTACACAAAGATAAAAATCACGAAAATGTCTAAATGTTTGCTATAAACCTCAAACCCAACACCTTCCTGGATGTTCAATCTTCCAAAATATCTTCTTTGTTCTTTTTCTTAAAAGATCATCAGTTGTTAATCTGCCACACCTGATTCCATCACAAATCTGAAAACAAGGGCAGTAGAATTATGCAGATAACCCTTACATTGACACCAGGACCCTTAACTCTTCCTATATTGGTTTGCAATGTTTTCAGCTTTCCCTAACAATAAAGAGGCCAGACAGGGGATCATCCTGCCATGCCCTGGAATGGACTGGTGTCTTGTCTAGAGTGTACTTATGACTCCGCCCAGTGAGATAGGCTGTGGACCCCCTGATGCAGCCTTGGCCCAAGTATAGATGAAACAGGGAAAACAATTATCCATCCATTAGTTATTATTCTCCTGCTTGTCTTGGTCAGGGACACGGAGGGATCCAGAGAATTCCTGGGACCCACTGGGCACAGGCATGAGCACACCCTGGACTGGGTGCCAGTGCATCGCTGGTATATATTAGTAGACCTGACCTTGTAAACATTCTGAATCAATACACGTTTTATCCTCACATGCCCTGGTCAGGGTCGCTGGGGTCCTGCAACTCTGCCGAAGAACACAAGGTGCAGACGTAACCGTGTCCTGGTGCACCACAGGGAATGATCCCTAACTAGCCTCTCTCCCTCTGGCACAACGCTGAGACTTGGTCAAATTCTAAAATTATTGGCGCCCACAAAAAGTGTAAAATTTCATCGTACCATTTTGTAATCAGAGACTAGTTTCTAAAATTAGCCAGTTTCTAAAATGTCTGATTGTTTAAATAAAACTAGGATTCTATGCAATTTACTGAGCTGTCACATTTGCAGTCAGCTAATGTAATCTGAGCTCTGCCATCCAGCAATCACGTTAGGCATCGTTGTGTTGTTTTGTGCGATTTGGGTACAGTTAGCTGTACTGTGTGACTAAGGAAAAACCATTGCTTATGCGGAGCATTATTGTCTTAAACAGCCCATCTTTCTGCAGTATATCTGTCCTATACTACCTGAGCATTCATAAATAACAAACATGCATGACTTGGGTTGTTGTTGCCGAATGACTGAACGTTCCTGCCAACTTATGCAGTGTTTTCCTCTTGTAGACTGAGCTTTGTAATCCAAGACTCTCTGCGTTATCCCCCATTACAAACCTGTAACATTACACGTCATGTGTGTGTGACTTCCGGTTGGATTGCCAGAGGCACCGCTGCCATCATGTCATGGCTGGGCGTATTTATTTGTGTGGTGTGAAGCGATTCTTTTGCTTATTCCTCGGCTTCTACCTGACTTCCCTCTCGACGCCCGTTGGGAGCTGAACTGCTGCCATGTTGTCACAGTTAGCACGCAGCCGACCGGCTTCCTGAGGCTTGTTGTGTGTCATGCTTTTTGCATCAGCAAGGAGCGAACAGAAACGCACTTCCTCTGGAGAAACACTTGGACCTGTAGGGTTGAAATGCTGGCTTTGGCAGGCATGTGAAATATTTTTAGTGCGAGTCCCAAATCACTGTTGCTACATCTGATTTCAGGAAGATCTTAGAAAGAGAGTTTTTCTCTAAGTGAATGGCTTCTGCGTGGGAGAATGAATGCAGTTTCTCTGAAAAAATACCTTTTTTTTCTCCGCTGCTATATGAGATCCCTCCAAGTCTACGTACGATGGCTTGAAATAATTTTCGCAGCGATTTTAATAAGCATCGAGTGAACCGGCGGTCATATTTTATGCACAAACTTGTTTTTTAAGCTGCACGGATATCTATTTAACTCCCGAATTCACTCGGCGCTCTCACTGCAGTGAGTGATGTAAGGGGTGTGCAATCGTGGCAAGGAAAACAGACCTCGGCTAAGCTTTGGCGAGAAAAACAAGCAGTTCTTTAAAAGAGACCAGATCAGGCTGGTGGAGGATGATGAAACTGAAGGCATGCTCTCCCAGCTGTGCTTCACGTGTTCTCCTGCCTTACATAAAGGGCATAAATTTGGGTCATTCTCAGAACGTGCTTCATTTAGGCTCATTTGGGCTTTTATTTTTTTTTTTATCATTCATTCATATTCATACTCGCTTACTCCAATTCTGGGTTGTAGGGAAGCCAGGACTCAAGGCAGAACTAACCATAGACAGGGCTCTATTTCAGGGCAAGGGCATACACACACACACACACACTATGGGACACTTTAGGACAGCAGTTAACCTAACGCACGTCTTTAGATTGTATGTGGAAGAACATGTAAACTCCACACTGGTCGGTTCAAACTGGGCTCCTCTGGAGGTGACAGCAGTACCCACTTGTGCCACCGTGCCATCCTGTACTGTTTATGCAGACTTTAAAATAGATGCCATTGGGTTTCTCTATGTGGCTGTGGATATCCAAAGCAGCAGCTCAAACCCTGTTAGGATAATCATTTAGCAGCACACGCACAGCTGCTCTCTGATTCCCGTCCACATGCCTGCCAGGGACAGATAACAAACACGGCAGATGCTCCAGAACGTTCTTTAGTTCTTACAGCTTGGAGACTAGTGAATGTATGTGGCAGGGACGTGACAGTAGACCAGACTAAACTGGAGGTGTTCTAATCAAATAAGTACCATAATGTGCCCTATTGGTGGCAATACAGGCATCAGAAGTCGTATATTTTTTCATATGTCTGAATATGCAGTGGAAATCTTGCTTGTTTGTGGGTGACCAAATACTTATTTTCCACCATGATTCACAATTAAATTCTTTAAAAATCCTTCAATGCAATTTCCGGGATTTTTTTCCCATTTTGTCTCTCATAGTTGGTGTATATATGATGAAAATGACAGACCTCTCTCATCTTTCTAAGTAGGAGAACTTGCACAATCAGTGGCTGACTAAATACTTTTTTGCCCCACTGTATGTAGCCATGGGACACAATTTGTCCACTGCCCAAAGCTGATGGTTCAAGCTGATGGATCTTAGCGCGTTATCAGAATTGATAGGGATCTTTGAGGAGAGCCAGGTCACCAGCTGAAACAAGCAATGAGATCATGTTAAAAGATCCTAATAAAAAGAGGTTGTAGTCTCTACTCTATGCTTTAGGGCCCTTGAGCAAGTCCCTTAACCCAAAATTGCTTGGACTGTACCTTGTAAGACTGTATCAGTTTAAAATTGATCTGGATATGCATGAGGGCATTTTGCAGATGCCCTTATACCCTTAAATGTAAAAGTACGGCTTTGCAAACACAAGGGGGTGTGGACATGAAAGTTACAAAGATCAATACTGGGACAAGCTCTACATGGAGCAGCAAGAAAGAGATTAGAAAGCTATTTGGACTGATTTGGAGTCGGTACCACAGAAACGACTGGCCCAGAAAGCCATTACAGATATTAAATTGATATTTAGTCGTCCTGTTATCATGCTGTAGCTAAAGCTTGAGGCGTCAGAGCTTCACAAGTTCAACAAGTTCCTCTGCTAAATTACTTTTTTTGCCTTCGCTGTGTGGGACGCCAAAACAACATGGTTTGTTAATGGAAACCAGTAGCTCCTAAGTGCATCATTGACTGGCACTCACTGCTCATCAGAAATGATTGGGCACGAGTGAAGATGGGTTCTGTGCATTTTGTGGCTCTGCTCGCAGTGGCAGTTAATGGCGATGTGTATTACTCCGGCGCTGTTTTCAGAAGCAATAAAAGTCCTCGGCAGGATGAAAATGGAAAGCACTCACTTCATTGGCCTTCCTGGGAGCTGCATTAAATCTCCTGCTGCATCTGCAGTCATCACGCTATGCCTAATATTCGTCTGTGTGGCACGTGCAACAGCTTCCTGTTCCAGTAAGGAGAGGCGACTGGAAATCCAGAGGATTGCTCATTTTCAGTTTGAAGCTATGTTTCAAGCATTTATGCAGATCTTATCCGGACTGTCTTACAGTTGAGATGAACAGCTGAAGGTTAAGTACCTCACTCAAGGTCCTAACAGTGGCAGCTTGGTGGAGCTCGAAATAAAACTGACCTCTTTCTAATTAGCAAGTACTGTGGTAGCTGTGCTGGACTACTGACCCAAAGGTCCAGGATTCAAGTCATAGAAATGCCAAGCTACCACTGATGGACCCGAACTGTTCTGCTAAAATGTAAGTGTCTCTAGATAAGGGTGTTGTAAATGTAAATGTCAACCCTTTGGCAAGCATAGTCCATTCCTTCGTGAGGATTCATTCTTGCTGTAGATGTCTGTAAGAAGTGGTACAGAGCACAGTTTGTATGGAGGCGCTCGCTGGACTACAGCTCTCATTCCTCAGTGGACGAATGTTGTGAGACTTGGGTGTTTGTCTGATTCAATTTGGAGAAAAATGGGGTACATCTTCCAGAACTGTTATTTGCAAGCAGAACATTCCTTAACACAGAATTCACTTGAATAGTTTGCTTTGGACCATGGGGCTAATCTATTTGTTTGTGTATTATTATTTTGTATTTTGGTGCTCCGGTGGCACAGCAGCAATTCACTACCCCACCTCTGTGGTAACCCAAGTTTCAGCTCCGGTGGTGCCTTCTGGCAAGATTGGGTACCACACACAGGCACGATTGGCCATGCTTGAGGGAGGAGAGGCCGGTTGGACTGCGAGAGCAACCTGTGCCAGTTCTGCAATGGACTGATGATATATCCAGGGCACACTTATGGATAGGCCATGATGCCATAGCCTCACCCTCAACATACCCCTTCCATCACCTGACCCGGAAAAGCATGGTTAATACATTCACATTCATCCACTTTCTTATCCACTTAATCCTGGACAGGGTGGCGTTAGAGCCGGTGCCTAGCCAGAGACATGGGGCACAAGGCAGGAACAACCCTAGCCAGGGCTCCAATCCATCGCAGGTCACACACTCTCATACACTACGCCACTTTATCGTAATCAATTAACCTAAAGCATGTCTTTGGACTGTGGAAGAAAACCGGAGTACCCGGAGTAAACCCACACGGACATGGGGAGGACATTCAGACTAAACACAAAAAGGACCCAGACCGCTCAAACCTGGGCTCGAACCCAGAACCTCCTCGCTGTGAGGCGACAGTGGTACCCTCTGAGTCAGCGTGCCGCCCATGGGTGATACATAATCATTGATATTTTCTGTTTATGAAAGAAGTCTTCACATGTTAATAGTTGAATAGTTCAAATATGAGTTTGAATAAGTTTGATCCCCATTAAACCTTTGCATAAAACTGTTTAATAAGAGCCCTTTGCGCCAGTCTTTTCTGAAATAACACCGCTGCATTTTTGGTGAGAGATATGAATGAGTCATAATAATTTCTGCTACACTTTCTACTTCCATACTGCGATAGATATGAAGTGAGATTGCCCCCGAGATTTTCAATTTCACGGATTTTATATCCGAAGCTACTGATGTAGCTGTTATTAAGGGAGGCTTTTATGATAAACACGACTTCAGCGGGATCTAAAATAAAGCGTGGACTGTAAGTATGAGATGAGACGGCGTTTGAAGGTGGTGTAGGAAATACACTGGCTGAATAAATTTGTATTGCTTTGTAGCCCCATGTGTCGAGCTGCGATATTGAAAGGGGACAAATAATACATTCGCATCATCTTTTCTTATTTCTCCGGAGTCTGTCTCCGTGGGGGTGGATTCATATTGTGTCTTGAATGTTCCTGTATACGTATTAGGGCCCAGACAGATATTTATCATCCATCTCTGTCTGGCAAATAGCAGGGATGAGTCACGCACTTCAGACTTGTGTTTCTCTGCTTTATATCTAATAGCTGACCTGAGTGTTATTCCACAATAACTAGGGAAGAGTAAAAAGTTAAAATTAATGACTTGATCGGAAGTGGTCGTCCAATTCGAGTAAGCTCTCCTGCGAGAATACGCTGCTAGCATGGTGTGGCATTCTCTGCCTGGGTGACACAACAGATGTCAAATGTGTTTTAAAAATGGTAATTGAATCCAAACAAGCACCTAATTTGTTTATTTAAGTGAATTTGAAATTAAATTCGGTCTAATCTAAAGAAGTACTCGTATAAGAGTGTGCTAACTATAAGCTAAGTAGTGAAACAGCAAGTCAAGTAGCCTAGCGTTTTTTCATGACACATTAACACTTACAAATATGAACTGGAAATAAATGGAGACAAATGATTGTCTGAAACTTGTCTTCAAACACATGTCAAAACATTTACAAGAGCTAATATTAAATCTCTCATAACTAGCAAGCTGGCTAAGCTAATCACAGCTGTCGGCTGTAAGGTCGGAACTTTGACATATTTCTGCATATTTCCATGAAAGATTAACAAGTAAGGCAGGGCAGTTTCAGGGCAGGCTTCCGTCTATAACTTGTGTTCTCCAGGGACGCCTCCTTAGGACCCTGAGCAGGGGGGACAGCAAAACCAGGGACGCCCAAACTTTTACAGACTGTATAATGCAGTCGTGAGTTAGATAAATAAATGAAATGGGGATCCATTACTGAGCACGTGAACACAAGGAATGGCTGCAATCTGGGATTTTGATGTTACAGCTTCCTTTGGTGCTGCATAATGTCTTTCTCCATCTCCGGTGCTGCTAGACCTTAATTAAGATCCTTCATCAGAAGTTCTTGCCTCGCTTCAGCCAAAATAATCATTTGATCCGTAGCATGAAATATGTGAGCGCCAAATTTTAATGAGAAACGTTCTTACATAGGAAGGACGTACTATATCAACTGTGTCTTTAGCAATCACGCTTTATGTAGTGCAGATTATGTCTGGATAAGCGCTACAGGTTTAAGAGTAACCTTCCTTCCATTTTGGTTTAATTATTGCCCTAGTCGCAGGCAAACCGCTTCAGTGTTCACGTGTGTGTGTGTTTTATGGATAGAGAGCAAAGCGATCTCCAAACGATTTCCAGCTTTTCTCTGAACCTAAAGAAAGAGAATTGGATGTCTATTTGAGGAGGTATGGGTCCAATTAGTCGTGCAGACACACATGTGTTGGGAAAATGGTAGCCATGTGGAGTGGAAATTCCCACCTTCTTTATCTGCCAAGAGGTTTTTTTTTCATAAAACAATAACATCTGTTTCAGGTTAGCATTCCATCTCTTTATAAGGGCTCAAAGCCTTTATTAATTGTCTTGTTCTGTCACCTAGAAGACGTCGAGGGCAAGGTTTGTAAAGAATCAGAAACTGGAATGTTTGACGTTAGCCTATTCTCGCTGGAATTTATGGTGCCGTGAACTGCTTGGACGGATCTTTCTTCCAGATGCGTTTCCTGATTAGCTGTTCAGTTCTGGGATGAAAGCCTCGGGTTTGATCAGCGAGCAAATTTGTCCAGGGGATAATCTAGTCAGAATGATTCTTACATGACTGAAGCGCATCGAATGTTAACGCTAAGTATTTTTGCCTCGAGTGTCTTCGGTATCTTGGACATACGATACTTAACGGAAAAACTAAAGTGTGCGATTGAGACTTCTGGTATGTTCAAATGGGGTTGTGTCCTTCGTGCCTCAGTATGGAAAGTCTACTCCTATGGTGTTAAGAGTTTTACTTTTTGAGAGGAGGCATGGTGGCACTCATCGAAGTCGGGTTAGCATGCGATGCTTACTGTATTCACAATGTCATTTTAACTCTCTGGTGAACTTCAGAATGTAATGATGTCCAAATTCCTGACGGTGCAAAAGTCTTAGGCCACCATTAGATTTGTTGTTTTAGCGATGGTAGGTTGGTTGATTTGTTGATTTAGGATGGTTCATCTGATTTCTTGGCTGCTACCCTTCTTAAAAGACAATTCCCAATCAAGCTTCTTCAGCCTGTAGAAGGGTCAACTTCTATTGCTCAAGTGTAAGGGGAGGTCACACAAAATACTTGTCACTGTAGCCTTTTAGAATTTTTTTCTAGTTTAATACTGCATACAATTTTCCTGTATTTTCTGGTTGTATTCTAATAAAGCGACTGAGAAATAATTATACATGGTCATTATACCATTGCTAAAACAGTGACACATCTACTGTTATGGTGGCCTAAGACTTTTGGACACTACTGCAAATTAGCTCTAATTTAAAACACGTTGACTAATAGCAACTTGATGATAACTTGCTCCATATAAATAGCAGCTCACTTTTAAATGTTACAAGAGATACACGACCTACCAGCATAGACAAAAAAGTTCTCAGTCATAACTAAAGTTAAAATAAGCTGTAACTCGTTTCACTATTTGTAGCTGGATTCTTACATACTTGACGCAGCAGAAACCATCTTGGCCATGGACAAGCCCCAGAGATCTCACACACATCCACTGTGGGAAGACTGTGTGCCTGGAACATATCGTGACCACCCTGATTCCGCTGTCACGTCGGTCGTCTCCCTCAGATAGTACTGAGGGATCCTCCCTTCCTATTCTACCCACACCCCACGGCTTACACTCCTTTCATTCTCCATCGCGAAATGTTCAATACGGCCTTTGGATAGCACTGTTTGTGTTTCAGATAGAGTGACGAGCATGCGGCATCAGCCCACAGGTCATGAGCCCAATCCGTGGCATGTCTACAGTCCGTCCGGATAAGACATGACCCTTCATAAACGTACCTCTGACAATCTTCAGAGATCGCTCCTCAAACAAGGAGGCGTGACGAGGAAGAGTGAGCAGCTGGCGTTTTGGTGGTCTCCACCATCTCTCTGTCTTTTGTTCTTAGGCCTCAAGAGGAATTGCCTCACGGTTGGTCACTGTGATTCATATGTTTATAATGCGTCTCTTCTGCTGCAGATCGCACTGAGAAGCCCTCCATCATGCCCGACTCACCGGCCGATGTGAAAGCACAGCCTAGGTTAACTCCGCCCACCATGCCACCGCCCCCAAGCACGCAGGGAGCCCCCAGAACCAGCTCGTTCACCCCTACGACATGTGAGTAACACACACTTCGAAGTTTAGCCGATCACTCGCATCTTTAAGCACATAAGCAAAAAAACATTTCCTTTTGTGGATAAGAATATTGTCCTTGTTATTTTTTAAATAAAAGTGCCAAATCATCTTTACAGTGGAATTATGACAAGTATTCCTTGTAACAAGTAACAGCATTCATTGTTTTTGTATTTCTTAAATAGCTTCAAACCCCCCAGTTTGACAGCCACGGCTCTAACCCATTCGGGTTTCTCCAGCACTTCAGCTGCTCAGAGGAGCAATTTAGAAACTAAGAAATGAGAAATAAGCTCTCCAATGCTATTTTTCCTTCCTAATACTTGGTTACGTATACCATCATCATCATAGCAGCACCAATCCTGTGTCTCTTTACCACTTCTCTACCTACAGCGTGTTCAATCACCTTTGGTTTTTCACCTTTGTCCAAAATTTCCCATGCCTGGTGTCCTTCAGCTGTCCCGGTTACAACTTTTGCGACCATTTTCCCTTTATCTTTCTCAACCCAAAATACACAACAAGCATATCTAAGGATACTACCTTCCACACGTTCTGTACACCTCAGAGTCTGGCCGAGATCTGGTTGTCTGGTTTTATGCTTCATTCATCCCCAGTTTTACTGATTGAGTAACAGCTGTAGCTAAATATGCTAATGCTCGCTATGTTTGCTGAGTGTCCAGTCATTGTATTATCAGATACGAAGCGCTGCTGCAACGGTGTGAGTGATCAGTGTGCACCGGCTAATCAAGTAGCGCTGCGTTGTCAGCACTGCTAACACGTTTCCTCTCAGCGCCAGATCCCTAAACCGCATATAACTCGGGCTCTGCAATTAGCGCCTATGCAAAAAAGGAAAGGGGAAAAAATACACGCACGCAGCAAACTGGCACCGAAACAACGAGGAACCTTTTAAAAGCACACTCTAATTACACATGCTGACGGTTTAACAAAGCGAGCCCTTTGATTCCCCCCCTCCTCCCCGAGTAATTGATAGCAGATGCGACTGAAGTATCTCATTTCGGTGCTGCTGGAGAGAGGCCACAGCCTAATCTCATTAGCGGGATGTTGACGCTGCGCCGCGTATGGTTCGCATCATCATCTGACCACATGTATTCTGCGCTGCTACATTTCATATGGCTGATGTGCGCTACAAGAACGCAACGCCTTACCCTTAAGGCCACCGGAGCTGATTGGAAGCAAATGGTGCAACTTCTGGGCTGCAGGGTGGAATGTGGAAGTCAGACATTAGCCGGGTTTCAACTATATGTTCAGTAGAACTTAATAAGGGTGATTTGAGTTTATAGCATTGAACCCTCGTGCTCTGTTTGCTACTTAACAAGAGGCCAAAGGTTTTCGTTAAACAGCACTGCATTGCTAATACACTTAATATAAATTTACAGTTGTACTGATGTAAATGTCAATGCCATGTTCTCACATTCTTCTCAAGCACCTATTTCTTAAAGGAGAATAAAATATGAGTAAAAATAAACAAAGTATAGAAATGCTGTAGGTTACATTTTTTAATTAATATGAATTTAATGTAATTGTATTTTATTAATATGCTTTTATATTATTACTGCTATGTAAAACTATAAATAACAAATATTTCATAGTTTTATTATATGCATATTTGTATTAATATACCATTTGTAGTATTTTTGTTTTACTATTAATTAACTATACTTTTCTTACATTCTTTTCAAACACCTATTTCTTAAAGGAGAAAACAACAGAAATAGAGTAAATATGAGTAAAAATGTCTAGAAATACTGTAGGTAAAATGTTTTAATACATATTAATTTAATTCAAATAAAAATTTAAGTAAACTAATATTGGTATTATTATGCTTGTATATTATTACTGGTATATCAAACTATAAATAACGAATATACTTTATAGTATTATATTATGCATTTTCTAATAATAATATACCATTTGTAGTATTTTTATTTTACTATCAATATATACATTTATATTATTACTATTACTTATTTATTGATACGATACACTACTAAGGTAAAAGTTTATTCATTTTACTAATACAAAATATACGCCATTATCTCATTCAATTCAAGCACCTATTTCTAAAAGGAGAAAAAAATTATTATAAATACAGTAAATATGTCTAGAAATACTGTAGGGTTTTTTATGAATATGAATTTAATTAATATAAAATTTAAATTATATTCCTGTTAATATGCTTTTATATTATTACTTGTATATCAAACTATAAATGACAATTATATTTTATAGTTTTATTATATGCAATTTTGTATTAATAATATACCATTTGTAGTAGTTTCTATTTTATTATTAATATACAATTTATATTATTACTCTTACTTATTTATTGATTCATGTTTTATCCTTTTCCTGGGCAGGGTCATGCCAGTAATTATATATATATATATATATATATATATATATATATATATATATATATATATATATATATATATATATATATTGTATTATTAGTATATATTTGTTTCATTATTTAATTGAACAAGATCTGCAAATTTTAATAAAACTGTTTTAAAACATATACTCAAACTATTTCTTCTTTTTCCCCTCACCAGTAACGAACGGCACCAGTCACTCCCCAACAGCACTCAACGGCGCCCCCTCTCCGCCCAACGGCTTTAGCAATGGCCCTTCGTCCTCCTCTTCCTCCTCGCTGGCCAATCAGCAGCTTCCTCCAGCCTGCGGCGCGCGGCAGCTCAGCAAGCTGAAACGCTTCCTCACCACGCTGCAGCAGTTTGGGAATGACATCTCACCTGAGATCGGAGATCGCGTCCGCACGCTTGTTCTGGGACTGGTGGTGAGTCTACATGCAGATACACAACAACACACACACACACACACACACACACACACACACACACAAACATACAAGCTATATTAGTACGATAATGGAAGAAGAGTCTCTGAGAGATTAAGGTAGAGTGAGGCTGTTATGAGGTGCTGAGAACCTAAATGACCTGCCTCCTATGGTGGACATTTTGGAGAATGCTTATTCCGTTGAGGTCTACGGGGGTGGTGATGGAGTACCTCTGAATGCTAAGAAGGAGCAAAGACTAAAAAAGCCTTTCCAGATTTCTCTGAGCTTTATTTATTCAAACACTGGTCTCTGCGGTCATGGGCTATATTAGGCCGCCGCACCAAGCTATGTCAACTATTGTCATTTAGGAAGCCACCTAAACAGGAAATCTGACCCTTGCGGCTTAAGCCTTTGCATAAGACTGTGGTTGTTTTGTCAAACCCAAAGAACACAAATAACGCAAAAAGTCCATCCTGATCTACAACCAAAGGTCTTATTGAAGTGATCTGACTTCTCACAGCTATCCAGAGGGCCAGTACCAGAACACTACCCTAGTTCACATGCCCATGAGGCACTGGCAGCCAATTCTGTTTTATAAAGCCTTATCAGGTTCATTTTGTGACCAAAATGTGCAGGAATACTCAGGACCTCGTTCAACCAGCAGGATCGAACCAACCTCAGCTGGACCTAACAACATAGTGTACCTGCATGTAATAGAAAATTACAGACCAGGCAGCTATTTCTGCAAATAACGCCTAGCTATGAAAGATAGGTTTGTGCCTGTACCAGAGGACGCCGCTTTAATTATCCACTCGGAAGCAAAGCTCCTTTCTCTGGCACGTGTTTGTTTTTTTCACAGTGTCTACACAGCGAGGCTTTTCTTGTGTCCCCTTGGCTTGCATGACTCGCTTTAATACGCTCCCCTCTCTGCCTTATTGAAAGAGTGACACACTTAATTAGCGCCGGCAACGCCGGAGAAAAGCTCAGGAGGCTCTCTGGCTGTCAAAACAGGCCGCTGCAATCTGGGCGAACAGATGTAAGCCTAATGTAACAAAATTCAGGCCTGGGAAATGAGGGAGAAAGCTGTTTTTTTCCCTCCTCTAGCTCTTTTTGGAAGTAACATCTTGAAAATTGAAAATAGTGTCACCATCCTGTCAGTCTGTTAAAATGAGATAGAGCAGCGAGAGTGGGGCTGAGAAATGAGTCATTTCTCTTTTTCGCGATAGGAGCAGCACGGAGCAGCTGGAGGAGGCGATACGCGCAAACGCGGCCGAGATCAGAGGAGCAAAATGCTTATTAAATAGATCGAACAGCGAGAGTGGGAGGCAGAAAATGGCCCGTTATGTACATGTTATGATACACGTCATAAGGGTTCTCACAGGAAGAAATACCCATACAGTGGGGCAAAAAAGTATTTAGTCAGCCACTGATTGTGCAAGTTCTCCTACTTAGAAAGATGAGAGAGGTCTGTAATTTTCATCATAGCTACACTTCAACTATGAGAGACACAATGAGAAAAAATCCAGTAAATCAAATGGAAAAAATCATGGTGGAAAATAAGTATTTGGTCACCCACAAACAAGCAAGATGTCTGGCTCTCATAAACCTGTAACTTCTTCTTGAAGAAGCTCTTCTGTCCTCCACTAATTACCTGTATTAATGGCACCTGTTTGACCTCGTTATCTGTATAAAAGACACCTGTCCACAGCCTCAAACAGTCAGACTCCAAACTTAACCATGGCCAAGACCAAAGAGCTGTCGAAGGACACCAGGAAGAAAGTTGTAGACCTGCACCAGGCTGGGAAGAGTGAATCTACAATAGGCAAGCACGTTGGCGTGAATAAATCAACTGTGGGAGCAATTGTAAGAAAATGGAATCTCGATCTGGGGCCCCACGCAAGATCTCATCCCGTGGGGTCAAAATGATCATGAGAACGGTGAGCAAAAATCCCAGAACTACACGGAGGGACTTGATGAATGACCTGCAGAGAGCTGGGACCAAAGTAACAAAGGCTACCATCAGTAACACACTGCAGTGCCAGGCGTGCCCCCCTGCTTAAGCCAGTACATGTCCATACCCATCTGAAGTTTGCCAGAAAGCATATGGATGATCCAGAAGAGGGTCAGATGAAACCAAAATAGAACTTTTTGGCAAAAACTCAACTTGTTGTGTTAGGAGGAAGAAGAATGCTGAGTTGCATCCCAAGAACATCATACCTACAATGTGATTTCCTGGCTGTATCTGAGGGACAGTGGTCAGACAGGGATCATCTTCTTTCTACTACACGGTGCTACGAAAGGACTGGTATAACTCAGGGACCTGTTACTGGAGAAACTTGTGGCCCAAACTTTAAAATTACCAACAGATCCACCCCGACTTTAAACAAGTGTGAGGAAACTCAACTCCATAACCACTTCTGGATTCCAAACAAAATGCAACTCTGTATCGGTTAGACCTCAACTCCTTAGAAGCAGGATATGAACCATAGAAGCTCAGCATTGGGAACTAATGCTCTGCCTAATGAGCCACTCTGGTTCGTATCCCGCTTCTGGTGAGGTAATGTTGGTCAGTTACGGTTCACTGGCTCCGGTTCAGCTATGCCAGAAAGTGTTTGTGGTTACTGGTGCCAAAAGTCCAGGGTGATGTGCTCCGTATAGTTTCCTCTTTCAGTCCGGTAATAGACCAGGGGTGTCCCCACATAACAATCTAAATATATTTATGTATTTTCTTTTCCTAATGTCTGATCTTTTTGTGCATATTTTCAATTCCTCTGTATTTTCTGTTTTCATGTAACATCGATAAGACCAATAATCCATACACAACTTTCCCCACGAACCAAAACAGATCTCAGAATCGCACAGGGTTACGTCCGCTGACATTCTGTGTGTCGTGTGTGTACGCTTGTGCTTCCATTCAGCGCTTGTAAGGAGCTGCAATCATCCTCATGCACAGCCTTCCATATGTCTCGCATTGGACCTGATCAAAGCAGGCTGCAGCAGCCTGGACCTCTGCCTTCAATAAGCAGTATTATTGCGTAATGTTTTCCACATGCACTCACTCCTTCTCTAACGCTCGTCTTTCCCTCCAGAACTCGACGCTAACCATAGAAGAATTCCACTCCAAGCTGCAAGAAGCGACCAACTTCCCGCTCCGGCCATTCGTCATCCCATTTCTGAAGGTACGTCGGCGGCATGCCTGCGATCTGGAAAGCATTTGAGAGCATACGTGCAGGCTTCTTTACTTCTTCCAGGGAGTCCAGGAAAGCGCAAGCACAAACAGAGCCCTGGTTTCTCCATCAGCCTTAAATTTCCTCTTTATGGACAACTAATTTCAGTTACTGTTTTATGTTCCGTGGTATTTGACATAAAGGGCCACACGGGACCCTCGTGTAGAAGTGCACACCTGGTCCTGCACGATGTGTGTTTGGGTTTTTTTGATGGACTCCTTGTGTTTAGCGATCGATTTTCTCACGCGGTAGATGTTAGGGCGGTGTGGATGTGAAACCATTAGCAGAGCAACATGAGCCGTTAGTCTTCGCCAGAGGAATCGGAGCATTTGTCGCTGATTTCATTACAGCTCAGCGTCTGTTTACGTTGGGCCACTTTAAGTGAAATGTTTGAAGTAAACGATATTGTACACTGTTCAGGATCATAGTCTTGAACTTGGCAGCCATTATAAAGTCCCAGCGAGCATTGGGATTGTGTCTGCAGTACTATTTCAGTCCAGTTTGGACCCCTTTCATATGTGGTACTGAAATCAAATGCATACGGTATTCTGATGTGTGGTATATGATGTCAGATCAGATCAGATCAGTCCATGTCAATATGAATCCTGAAGCTTGTCGAGTATAAGAATAACCCATTTTAAGGTTGTTTTTGAATACTACTTATTTAAAGTAGGGATGTAAATATAGTTAATTAATCGAGGATTAACAGAAATTTTTTTGTTACTGAACCATTTGGTCCATCTGTACTTACAGGCGTTGTCCAAAATGGTCCCCAATCTTTATTCCGACATTATAAGGGAAGTTTTTTTTTAAGTCACATCAGCATCGATGGCTATTCACGACAGGAACAAGGTTCAATCGACACTAGTCAGACAAATTCACCAAGGGCCAGTTCAGAGCAAACAATTAACGTAACTCATGCCTTTAGAATGTAGGAGAAAACCAGTGTACCCAGAGTAAACCCACACCGTCACTGGGAGAACATGCAAACTCCACACATGCAGAGTACAAGGTCATCTGGAGATCTCTGGAGCTGGAGTTTATGTCAGGGAATCCGCTGTCACACAGTAATGAGCAAAAGCCTCATGAGAAAGTGTCTGAAATTGTTTATTGTTCTGTTCCCCATAGGATAATTGCGTTACATTTAGTATGTAGAATGTAGGGAATAGTGTTTGCTGGACCGTTTCGGACAACTAAAGGTGCCTCGTAAGGTCAAGCAATTAAACTTGGCATTTACAGATATTCATTCAGCAAACGTCCATTTCCAGAGCAACTTACAACTGATACAATATTCCAGGGAACTGAATTATAATCCTACTAATTTGAATGCAAAAATATCAAAACACTGCAATGATAAAGAGAAAACATGAGATTGCTCTTGCAAACTTGTCAGGGTTCATTACAATTTGCAGAAACATGTCAGATTTCATTCGTCCCCTGCAGAGATTGCGTCTACTTGTTAAGAAAAACAAAGTTAAACATTATACAGGTAAACATTTGAACTCGGATTGCTACTGCTCCACTGAATGTGATCCTAAATAGCCCTGAATTCAGTACTCTACACTTACGACCATAATGTCAGTGTATAACCTATGTAGTGCACTCTGTGACCTTAAACATTTGACTGTTTTGTCTTTGAATATGTAAACAGTGTGATAGTGTAACGTATTATGACAGCCATAAGGGAAATTCGTCTTATATAAGAGCATTTTCCAGTCTGTTCATGGCTGTTCGTCGGCCAAAATAGAACAGATAATGTACACAAAGGGAAACAAGATATTTATGTGCTTAAAAATGACAGCTGTTACAGCCGAACTCGTCCCTCGTTGTGTAACCTCGTCCCCTCCCCCGGCACACGCTCTCGCTTTAACAACACTTAAAAATGGATAAAGCCTGGCTTGTTTACTACACGGGCACATGATGGAATGGGGTCTTTGATTCAAGTGCAGAAGGCGTCCCCTTTCAAAGCGAAAGGCATTCTCTGGCTTCCGTCTCGTCCCCTGGTTGCCCTGGGCACCTTCCCGCTGCAGAAACTGTTCCCGTTAGGGCTCGCCGATGCATGCGGAGACCAAAACACGGACGCTTCCCCCATTCCAGCCCTTCGAGTCGTCTCTGTGCTCTGCGCCATATGGTTACTGTATCATGCCGTCAGGACGGGCGCTATCAAAGCTGCAACTTGTGTTCTCACTCTTCCGCCGTCTCTCTGTCTTTCCGTCCCACTGTCTCTCTCGTCTAATTTTAGAGCCTTTCCTCAAAGGGGCCTTTAATGACAAATACCATATGGCTGTGGGAACGAGGGCTTTTATAAGTGCACAGAAGCTCAGCTGCAACAACGTGCATTAGAGGCGTTTTTTCATTAGGCTAATGTCATCTAACGACCCTCCCTCCAGCGCTGGGTTTGAAGAGAAGTGCTTCCTGGAAGGGCGACGTCCGCCACGCTAATGATGTAATCGGGCGTCAACACTAGCTGACTGCCATTGCGTTTGTCATGTTTGTGTACGATTTGGCTTAATGGAAGCGGAGGGGTCTTGCTCGCAACGTCTCACATGTCTGTCTATAACATGGTAGCGGTGGAAGACGTTTATTGGTTGTCGCAGAGGTGCAGATCTTTTTATAAACGTTAATGAATCCTAAAGAACCAGTAACACGTCAACTCACCTAACGGAAATAAACTTTATTGCTATGTAATGTTACGTAACACTTATTCTTAGTGCAAATAAACCACCCAAGGAGGCTGGGTCCATTTTTTAGTCTCGTTCCCCCCCTTTGTCGCCCTAGGTTGCTCAAGTTGGGCTTCGGGCTTAGATAATAGCAGATAGAAATTTGTAAAGCAGCTTTGAGAAAATGCTTCATTGTAAAAAGCGCTACAGAAATAAATCTGACTTTGACGTTGACGCACAGAAGCCCGAATAGAAATCCTTACACTCCAGAATACCAACAACTACAGCTCAGTATGATGCTGACTCTCACAGAAACGCCATGAAAATGAACAAATTCCAAAGGATTAAACATTACACAAGGTGTCAAATGAATAGTTTAAAATCATGACCTGACTTCCAGTCCAGCAGACGGCCCTTTTGTGCTCATAATTGCCAAATCCATAATTCAGTACCTGAACTGTCATTAATTGTGATGGCCTTTGCTTAATAAAAGTCGGAGGTCATTGCAGTCAAAGCAATCTGTCTGCCTCACGGTAATTACTGTCATAAGCTGTTAATGTAATATTAGTTCAGTGACCAGGAGCAGGCCTCTGCACACGTATGTCAGGATCACTATTAAAATTTATTTTAACAAGAGAAGCTATATAGAATGATTTCAGCTTTGACTTATTACACCGACGCTTACAGGTATTAAGATTATACGTGATGATAATTTTTCCAGCCGCCCAGGTAACCAGCAGTCTGAGATATTCACTCACTTGGAGGGAAAAGAAGGAGAGGGGGAAAAAAAGATGGTTAGACACCTCATGCTGTAATGCCCATGCTGTTTCTGCCCTGAAAATGCCCTTCCGTGCCACTTTGTAGTGCCAAACCTTCCAGATAGTGCTTGCGAACAAAGCCCGGCTCACCTCTTAGCAATCGTAAATGAGAGCAGAAGGGAGATGATGTTGCTTTGAAGCAGCCACTTTGCTTGCGGACGGTGATTTTACGTGTCCCCGTGCCAGGCAGCGGGCAGACTGAAAGCACTAATGCACGGTTTGGGTCACAAAGTACCAAAGCAGTGCTCTTTTTTTACCTCCCGAGAGCATTCACGCAATCAGTGTAATGGGTAAACAATGCTTGTAAAAACCCTGGAAGGTGGCCAAGTGCATTGTGATGCTCCGTCTTTGTCTGACTAATGCAGGCTTTGTCCGTGCGCCCAGCTCTAACCGCTATCTCCCCCTGCAGGCCAACCTGCCGCTACTGCAGCGGGAGCTTCTGCACTGTGCACGCCTGGCCAAGCAGAACCCGGCGCAGTACCTGGCGCAGCACGAGCAGCTGCTGCTCGATACAAGCATCACGTCCCCCGTCGACTCGTCCGAACTGCTGCTGGACGTCAACGAGAACGGGAAGAGGAGGACGCCAGACAGGTGAGACCGACCTACAGTTGAGAACAGTTACAGATTAAGAGTCTGTCTCGAGCCCAAAGGTGGCAGCTTGGCTGAGCTTGGATTTGAACTTACAGCATTGTGAAAGAGAGCCTTAACCAACGAGCCATGCCACTGAACAAAATGCTGAAATAATAAGTGTATTAAAATAGCTCAGTTCACTCTAACCTCCACCCAGGAGCTTTGAATACAAATTAAACAAATAAAATCTACTGTTTATTAAGCACATGGTCTAAGGCAGAGTCCCTGTGGCTCAGGTCCTCTCTCGCTGTTTAATCCTGTAACACCTCGGTGTTTCCGAGCGCTCTAACGCCAGAGCCGGAGGGAATGCCTGATAACACAAACAGATGAGCCCAAGATCCCATCTCGCTTGCTAAGCGCTTCTGTTTCTGCTTAGCTCGGCACGCGCAGCGCCTCCTGGAATCGAGGAGCGCACGGAGAAAACGTACATTTAAACGAGATCTGCAGTGTTTTTAATCATGCACTGCAATGCAGGATCGATACGGGTCTGATTAATATCAAGGGCGGAGGTGCCTGGTATCCAGGCAAGAGATTGGAGTAAGGGCGGCTAATAAAATATTATACACCGATTTCAATGTCCCTGGCTGATTCTGATTTGCTGATTTCTTTAACATATGCTGTCATTAACTTAAAAAAAGTTCATTTGTTTAACTTTTCTTTTAATGAAACCTTCCTCATTGCTAAAGAAAGATAGAAAGGGCTGCTGGCTTGTGCCTGGCTCTGCCCTAGCTGTGCCATTGTTAGCTTTGTCAAATTGCATATTAGGCGGGGTGACGCTGTTTCATTACGTTACGAACGTTTTCTTGAGTTGTTCCTCCACGGCTTTTTCTGCAACGCATGTACAGTATTGCTCTGAAGAGCTTCCATGCTGAAGACATGTCCGAAATAGATCCCTACTCCCTCATTAGTATCCCTACTCCTTCATTAGTAATGCACAATATATATAGATAGAGAGACTATTTGGTTGACTAAGCAGAACTCAAAACACAACTGACTGAGCCGTGTTTAAAGCTCATTACACACACATGATCTGAATTCAGAATTAAAGTTAGTAAAAGCACTGTGGTGAACCCTTAATTAGAGGTTTTGCACCCGTACATGGGTGACCACAAAGAGTGCAGACCGGAATCATGGAGACAGGATGCTAATGATACGTAACTCAACCCTCATCGAACTTTATGGTTTAGTACTGAGAACCAGCACTCTATCACGGAGCCTCTTGGAGTGAGTTGTTTTCAATATCCTAGGGCCATAAAGTCCAGGTGTACGGTTCACTGGCACTGCCAGTCCTGGTATTCATGTGGGTATGCAACTCGTCAGGGGTTCTCAGTGCCAATGGGTGCAGACCAGCGATGCGCCCATGTTAGCCTTATTTGTCAGAGACCTGTATATCTGAAAAGCAGCTTGTATTTGATTTGAAATATGTCAGTGAGCAGATTCCTGATGCAACAAAAATCAAAGCAATGAAACAACTTTTAGTTTGTAGAGTGTGCAAAGTGAATAGTTTATTCGGTTGCTTTTAAGTTGCTTAAAGCAGTGCCTGGGATGGCTCTTCCTTAAAACCAAATACAAGAGCTTATGTAACACAGACAATGCAAGGTGTAATGGTGAATATTACATTACCTATATAAGATCTAATACATTTCAAAGCAAAAAGCAGAGTATTCAGAAAGCAGGCCGATTTATTAGGCATGGAACCAGGCCTATATTGGATGGGGGAAGGGGGTCGTAAGGAGCATATGGACTGTGGCGGATGAGCATTAGGAGCCCGTAAAAGTGGCTCATTAGGACGTTGAGAGTGTTTGAGTGCTAACAGAGAGAGCTGCAGTGGCACAGCGAGGCTAGCTGGAACTCGGAAGCATCTGCACTCATATCCATACGAATCAGCACGAGTCCTCACTTTGTTGGCGCTCACCCACAGGTTCATGAAAGCAGTGAAGGACGTTGCAATGTCCTACCTAGCGGTGCTCTGTACAGCCGAGCGTGTCGGGTGCGCTTTGACTTTTATATTATGCACGCCATCAAAGAGTCTTCAAAGCGAGAACACACTCCATGGCTGTATGGATGCACAGTAGTGAGTCAAGGTGACTGGGTTGTGTAGTTGTACTAGAAAATGCAACTATTGTTAAAGTGTCAGATTGTCTGGTTTACACACGGCTTACGGACAGAGGCGAAAATGTGTTCACTGATTTAGATCTAGAGCAAAAATACTGAGGTGTAAGACTTTATACCCAAATGTGGAAACTACAAGGTGCATTCAAAAGGTGATGTATTAATTTGGCATTTATCAAACCTAAAAATCAGTTAGAGAATTAAGACTGATGTTTATAAATGATAAAAATTAAAGCGCAGGTACTCATCTGATGCGCATGTCGCACCATCGTTCAGGTTTTAGCTACATCTCTGTATGTCACACTATGTAAAATATAGACGCTATTAATGCTGTCGTTGGCATTAATGGGGGCAGCATGGTGGCACAAGCGTTTAGCGCGGTCGCCTCACAGCTCCAGAGATCCCCGGTTCAATCCTGGCCTTACACTCTGTCTGTACGAAGTTTGCATGTCTTCCCCATGTCCACATGGGTTTACAGCAGACATGACAGTTTCCTCCCACATTCCAAAGACATGCATTGGGTTAATGGGTCACTCTGAATCGGCCAGTGTGAGTGTCTCTGACTAGAATCAATGTTATTTACATTTACAGCATTTAGCAGCATTTAGCATTTAGCAAGTTATACAGTCCAAGCAATTGTGGGTTAAGGGTCTTGCTCAAGGACCCAATAGTGGCAGCAAGGCAGAGGTGGGGTTTGAACCCTGGACCTTCTGGACCTTCTGGTCCATAGTCCAGTACCTTACCCGTGGCTACCACAGTAACCTTGCTCCTAATCATTGATGCTGATGCATAAACAAATCAACAAACAAACCAACAACAAAACAGTTGGCATTAACGTTGTGAATAACAAAAATCTTGAAACATGAACCTGAGTATTTGTAGGTACAACAAATGTGTGAACAAGAGCTCAAAGGCAGGTGCTAATCTGATGCGCATTTTGCGCATTCATTAGCCATCTCAAACCGTTCGACAGTGTAGTAAAACAAATCAATACTTAAAATATTCTTCCTATCCTTTTCTCAATCCTTCTTTCCAGAACCAAAGAGAACGGTTTTGAGAGAGAGCCTCCACATCCCGAACACCCAAGCAAGCGGCCGTGCACCGTCAGCCCCGGGCAGCGCTTCAGCCCCTCCAACGGACTCTCGTACCAGCCCAACGGCCTTCCGCACCCTGCTCCCCCACCTCCGGGGCACTACCGCCTCGACGACATGGCAATCGGCCACCATTACAGAGACTCCTACCGGCACACCAACCACCGCGAGATACGAGAGCGCCCCCGACCCATCGGTACGCTATACATATGTGTGTTTGTACCACATGAGCTCTTCTGGGTGATTTATATAAATGCCAATAAAATGTATAGCATTTCAAACTACAAAACCGATATATGACCAATAGATTATTAAAGATCCAAAAGTTGTGGCACAAGTCTAGGCTTGCCAGGGGTCACTGTTGCAGAACCTGGGAGTGACTCCCGCCCACCCAGATCTGACCAGTCTTTCCCTCAGACATGCCCTGTTGTGCCTGACTGATGCCCGACCTGGCCATGGTTGTGGGCTAGCAAACTGCCACAGCACCCAAGCGCACTCCATATTTAATATTTATTTGTTTAAATAAATTGTAGTGGCTTGGGTAGTCTAGTGCGCTACCACAACACGTGTTGCTGCACGTTTGAGTCCAGGTGGTGCCTTCCAGCTTGGTCACACAGGCACGATTGGGTATATCTAAGGGAGGGGAGCCTGACCAGGAGATTGTCCTGTGGTGCTGCCACAGTGACCCCTGCTCGTTTTGGCATCCTATCCAGGCCATGCTTATTGTTGCAGCCTGTATCCTCCCGGGACCCTGACCAGGACAAGTGGGGATAACATGTGAAGAATGAACAAAGGCTATGAGAGCTCTGGAAAACTGGCGGCGAAACAGGAAACGTATAGGACTTTAATACACAGGGGCACTTATCTGTATAAGTACACACACATACATATATATAAACCATCAATCCTCTTGACAGAGTGTACCCAAATGGGGTGAAGACGTGCTATAAATACATACTCATGCTTCTCGGTGATGTATGAACGAGATCTGTCTGCGCCTGGCAGGCCTAATTCTACCCAGACAGAGCCTGAGGCCACAGGCACTACTACGGAGGGTGTTGAGGAATGAAAGTGTGTGGCGGGAAGGAAGCATGGAAGTGATGAAGAGCGTGGAAGCAGGGACGTGAGGGATGGCGAGTGTCATGGAGGCTCTGAGCGATGGCGTTTAAACTGACTAGAAAAGGGAATCGTGGCATGGAGAGGAACGGTGCAGATCTCTCTCTGCCTCACTCTGATGTCTCTGTTCTGCTTCTGCTTCGCTCTAACAGGGATGCATGGCGGAAATCGTCAAGAGGAGGTCATCGATCACAGACTCACAGAGCGAGAGTGGGCCGAGGAGTGGAAGCACCTTGACCATGTAAGAAAAGTAATACCATTTTCTATTACTACCAGTATGTGTGTTATTGTTGGTCTGTAGTTGTGTGTATTTGTGTGTATCTGTAAATTTATATATAAAAAATGGAAATGGCAATCAAGAACAGTCATGCCATGCAGGGGCATACTTGGTCTACCACAGACTCTAGTCTAGGAGAATTCGGCTTACGCAGAACTCACCAGGCAGTTTTGTTGAGTCTAGAGGACTGGGTCTGTGTTATCACAAGAACACCATGGGTGCCCCCTCATGGCACCAGTTCATTCAATTAGCATTGAAATGTGGTTAATTCTGGATGAAAATGGTTTCTTGTATTACATTTGTACTTGTTTTAAGTATTATTAAATGTAGAGCAAAATATAAAAAAATGTATGTGTTGTAGAGTCTTATGCACAAGTTTGGCCACACTTTGTAACAATGGCTAGATAGTTTGAGAGGCAGAAACCCAAAGGTGTACCTAACTTGCCTCAAGAGGAAACATTAACTACAAAGCTTCCAGTCAGAAACCAGACACAACATGGTAAACACAAGGCAAGAGTTTAAAATAAAGAGACACTCTCAGAGCAAGAATCAATGCCACTCACTCAGAGTGGCAGAGATCAGACAAGCCAGCTTAAATGCCGGACTTAATGAAGCGGAATTCCGACAGAGCTGTCAGTACTCTGGTGAGACAGACTGCATCCTGGGCTTAGTATGATCATGGTGCAGCAAAGGCTGGCTGAGAAACTGATGACATAGCACCCTTGCATGTCAAATAGGACATTTCTGAAAGTATTCTGTATCATCTGTAAAGGTGCCCAAACTTTAGCGCCTGCCAATTTGTATGTTTCATGTTTTTCAAGTAGGGTTTGGTTTGAAACTTAAAAAACTCGCATTTCCGATACTTCACTGTGATATACATTATGACCACGTGCCATGGTGCTGCCGGTCCAAACTGCATACATGTTACATGTACCACAGCTGCTGAACTGCATCATGGACATGGTCGAGAAAACACGCCGCTCGCTCACCGTGCTCAGACGATGTCAGGAGGCTGACCGCGAGGAGCTCAACTACTGGATCAGGCGCTACAGCGACGCCGAGGACCTGAAGAAGAGCACCGGCAACATCAGCCAGTCAAGGCAGCAGAGCCCGGCTGGACAAGAGAGCAACCCTACAGGTACTGCCAGGAATCACAACGACCCAGTTTTAGCTAAAGGTGCAACTGATGTGCACTGAGCATGACATGATTATGTTCTTCTTTATCTTAGAGTATCAGACATTCATGGTATTTCTGTATGCTTTGTTGTAATCTTACATCGCTACAACAACAAACATAGGAAATTAGCCCTTATTTGTCCAGTCTGATCCAGTCTAACCAGCTAAACCAGCACCACACCAGTATAAACCAGCTTCGACTTTGCTGGGAATGTTCATTGCCTGACACCGTGTACGAACCATGTTCTGGGAAAGAAAAAATCGAAACCAAAATACATTTACAGCAATTAGCGTAAGCTCTTGTGGCTCGGAGAAGCTCCTGTGGCTTTTAGGTTACAAGCAGCTGCTGGAAACAGCAGTTCCTGAGGATGCGAGTTCGAACCCCAGGCTGAGCTTGCGTCACGAAGGATGGGTGGTGCAATTACGGGCCCCTGTGGTAGGCTGGCATCCCATCCAGGGAGCACTTGTGCTAGTGCTGTGCTTGCTAAAAATAGCACGTTTTTTTGTTTTTGTGTATCAGAGGTCCATCGGGAGGTGCTCCACAGGCCCGTGTCTGGTTATGTTCCAGAGGAAATCTGGAAGAAAGCAGGTGAGGATGCTCTCTGTGTCCTTTTGTTCATGACATGGATGTAACTTTTTGGTCAAAAAAGCTTTTTCTCGGCTAAACTGGTTCTTGATTCTTACTTTTTCCTGGTGGAGTCTCGTTCCTGTCGAGGTTTCTTCCTTATGCTGATTTTTCCCTTGCCACTGTTACCTCTGGTCTGGACCTGGCTTTTTTTTTGTAAAGATGCTTCACCTACAAATATTGTTATGCAACTTAGAATAATGGGGAGCTTTGAGTTTTGTATTCTGTCCAAAATTATCACCTATACATTTCTGCTGGAATTGCTAACTTTACAGTATTTGTCCTTGAACCCTGTCATCGTAAAGTCATAAGGTTTTACCTGCTTTACCTTTATTTATTTAGCTCTCCTAACAGTACATGTAAACTAGCACAAAACCGAGTCTAGACCAGCAAACCAGAGGCAACGCAGGCTGAAAACCTTTAGAGGAACCAAAGAAGCGGCAATCAAACGCTAACTGGAAACTTCTTCCCCCTGCTTCATTTGAGTCTAAGAAGACTCATAATGGCTTTAATAGCATTGGATAGCAAGCGCTAGCCATACACTACCCATCAACCAAGTCCTGTTCCCTGGTGCCTTGTGAAGTCTCCATCATTTCACACACAGGTCTGGACGCATAAATAAATAGCCACAGAGTTTTACAGTCTCTTGCTAATATGTTAATCACTTAGCCTGATAAAATGCATGAGCTTGTGTCACACAGGACTTTCGGAATAGATTACTTTCCAGTTCTGGGATTTCAGTTCCTGAGATGTGGACACATTCCAGCAGCGACGTCAGATCATCGAGCTTAGGCGCGTTCAAGCTCCTTAGTGTTAGAGCGCTTAAATAGCAGTGCCATTAGCAGATTAGCGGAGGCTGGCTGGCTCTCCTGCCTCAGAGGCACCATTTTATCAAAGCATCAGTATGATTAAAAGGCTTTGCATAAAGTGCAGGTGAGCCGGATGGTCCAGGACTGGTGATGCATAATGTAATAAGAAACTGGCCTCGGCTTTCTTAATGCGTCCGCCAAAGCTCCTAGTAAGGTCAAGCTAACAGATGTTTCTAATCGATCGACTGTGCTGCGTTTTACATATTCAAGCGAAGGAGCAAGCTTAAGAATAATGTGATATACTGTGTGTATGTTATTTTCATAAATATAATTGACAGAAAAGCTTTGTGCAGCTCCCTGTGGCTCGGTAGTAAGAGCCAGCTCCTGGAAACAACAGTTCCCGAAGACCTAGACTTGACTTAGAATGTGATGGTCTGGTGGTGCTGTTATAGACGTCCAGTTAGTAACTGCCTGCAGCCATCTAAGGGTTGGTTTAGGAACGAAGCAGGCAAGCAGTAGCTACCCCTGATAGCAGTAACAGGCAAAGAGATGAGCAAACTGATCCCTTTGTTTAGGATCAGGATATTACAGCAGGTGAATATTCATGTCCTTTCCATGCAAAGTCCGGTTTGCATATCCTGGACAGCAAGGGCTTTTGGGAGCTCAATTGGAAGGAGTAATTTAAATATAAATTGCCTGATTTGCATATGCAATTAGACAAGCTACAGCTTTAGATGGTAAAACCATTCATTTAAAAATATCCTGCCTGTAGTTCCAGTGCTCAGATGGAGGTCTGTGTCAGAAGTACTGAGGATCACTGCAACAACGATACAAAACAGTGACTGTATGTGTTGGGTGTTGTTTCATTTTCTGTAATACTGAAAATATACAGGTAGTATATTTTCCAGCTGTATGGTTTATTGCAGCATTAAGTTCAGACCAGGGGTGCCCCCAGTTAAGCTTACACCTACCATTCACGGCTAACCTTTTGCTTGTTTTTTAGAAGAGGCCGTAAACGAAGTGAAGAGGCAGGCCATGTCCGAGCTGCAGAAGGCCGTAGCCGAAGCCGAGCGGAAGGCTCACGAAATGATCAGCACCGAACGCGCCAAGATGGAGCGCACCGTCGCTGAGGCAAAGAGGCAAGCAGCGGAGGACGCGCTGTCCGTCATCAACCAGCAGGAGGACTCAAGTGAGGTAAATCTAGTCTACTCCAAACGTGCACTGTCATTACTCTGTACTGGGCACACGATAAAGGTTGGGTCACTTGAGCATGATCCTCACCCCCCTAAGTGCTCTGTTTTATTACTGTTTTGTGGGCAACTGACAGACCTTGCCAGTGGTGGTATACGAACCAGAGTGGCTCAGCTGGTAGAGCGCAGGTTCCCAATGCCGTGAGCCCCTGGCTTGTATTCCAGCTCTGGCAAAGTGAGGTTTGAGCACAGCAGGATGTTAGGTGTGATGCCCACCCTTGGTTCCCAGATGATGTTTCTTGCAAGTTGTTTTCTTGGCACCGATACTGTTCAGTCCAGTGTCACCTGAAGTCCATTGGGTGGATCCGGATGGAGATTCAGCAACAGCCAATGTCTTAAGGTGACTGTACAACAAGCCAACTCGGGGCCCCGAGTGAGCAGTCAGAGCTAACACTGGCAAGGAAAAGCTCACCGATTTAAAATCTCTGATGTACCCTGGTGTCCTTTCATGGAGTACCACAGTGTTCACATCAGGCAGCCCAACTTTAGCTGAAGGAAAGGTCTGGGTGGTAAGGTGCTACTCTTTTGTTAAGGACCAGTCTCCGAGCACAGTGGGGGTTCTGCTCGTTCATGGGAGGAAATCGGAGCACACATCTGACTTTCATTTCATAAACCGTATTTATGCACACAGCCCCCACAGAGGACTGCGTCGGTAGCTGTTTATAACTCCGGATTCCCGTTTCGGCTTCGCGTTTAGAACTTTGTTCTAATTGCTCTCATTTGGCCTGAAGACAAACACAAAGGAGGCCCCGACCGTAACCCGAGCAGATGTGGGATCTGTAAATGTTTTGGAGCTAACCTGAAACAAATGTATCCTCACCTCCCGCCATGTGGACTCGGGATGACTCACCCTGTCATTACGTTTAAGCCTTCAAAGCATTTCAAAGTCATAGGTCTGAAAAATAAACCAGAAATATAGACAACGCCGAGTTCAAACCAAACGGGAAACGGCACTGTAATCGAAGAACGGGCTCCACATCCTGATCAGCACGGCCATGAGGTGAAATCTCGGTGACTATCGTGAGCTCTGCGATAAACACCTAAATTTATTAACACAGTCTGGTCTGCTCCAGCTTTATGAGCCAATCATGAAGCGTCAGGTCCATGAAAGTGCACAGACAGCCAAACAAACCGGGACGGCATTAGTTCTAAGATCAGTGCCCCTTATTTTTATTGTTTATAAGAAATACTTAAGGCGTTTGGGTCCCAGCGGTGCCTTCTTTCTTACCAGGTTTGGCATCACACAGGGATGACTGCCCATATATCTGAGAGTGAAGAGACCAGTGCTGCAACAGTGACCCCTGTTGGCTCTGTGCGCCCTAACGCCCAATCCAGGGCACGCTTTCGCCTGTACCATGCACTTCCATGATAAGCACAGGCTCTATGAGATGCCAGTCCATTGCCAGCCAACAAGGGTCACTTTTGTAGTGCCATGGGACGATCCCATAGCCAACTCAGAAGAAGGAAGCACCAGGATTTCAGTTCAATAATACATATAAACCTTTGCATTAGATTATACATGGTTATACTGATTCACGAGTGCTCGATCTGAAATTCTCCTTCTCTCCCCCAGAGCTGCTGGAACTGCGGGCGGAAAGCCAGCGAGACCTGCAGCGGGTGCAACACGGCGCGCTACTGCGGCTCCTTCTGCCAGCACAAGGACTGGGAGAAGCACCATCACGTGTGCGGCCAGACGCTCCAGGCCCAGCAGCAAGGCGAGACGCCCAGCACGGCCAGCTCCTCGGGCACCCCCAGCAGCGGTGCCGGTAGCCCCGCCGACACCCCTTCGGCCACCGCTACGCCACGCTCTGGCACACCTGGCACCCCTTCAGCGTTAGAGCCTGCACCACGCTAGAGTCGTGAATCATCCCGGCCAGGACTTGTCTCATACGCCTTTGCTTGCTCCAACATGCTCCAGCGCGATCGCCCATCGGAGGTCCATATCGGGTCATATTGACTTGCCATAAGACAAAGATATTCTTTGGTCGAACCTGTCCTTTATCGCCGTCCGTGTTAAGTGTCGTCGCCGCTTTTGTAAATAAGGTAAAGAGCTAGACAGCAGAGACCTCTGACCTCTGGACGAACCGATTCTCCTCCACTTTTGACTCGTTCGGGTTTGTCGTTTGTCCGTTCTCCCTTTCCTCCACTAACTGGGAAAACTAGTTGACCTCATTGAAAGACACTTTACCAAACAAGAAACCAAGGGATTACTCCGAGACCAAGTAAGACAGCATCGCGTGAAAGGAAAAATACAAAACACATCAGGGCTGAACGTCGTGGACGTGGAAGACGAATAGCATCTGAGCTAGCTGCTGAACCGTGCAGACCGGGCAGATGCGCAGCAGATTGTGAAGGAACGCAGATGTTCGTCTTTTTTTCTTTTTTTTTTCTTTTTTTTTGCAAGAGACATTTGAAGCTATCCAGGTCAGTGGTCTGAAAAATAAGAGTCTTTTTCAGCGAGACTGCAGAGCAACAAAGACCGTGTTCTTCTTGGAGCTTCTATAGGAAGTAAAGTCTTCAGCCCAAGCGAGCAGGACTGTCAGAGCCTCACCGTGACAGCCGCTTGAGATGAAGGGATGATGATTAGATCCATCGGTTCTGCCCAGCTCCAACCCTTCTTCCACTTTCAGTTCATTTTCCCTCCTAGCTTTTATTGTACAGCGTCCTAAACTGTCTCCGATGCTTATTTATTGTACATGTTGGACAAAGTTGTGGTTCTTTTAAAAAAAAAAAAAACTAGTCATACCGTTAGGCTCATCCTGCAAATACCATTGAGCATATCTCGAGCTGCTTTTCTATTTGCAAGTGTTCGTGGTAGTGTCTTAGTAGAAAAAAAAAGAAAAATCCCTCCGGAATCTCTCAGAGCTGCTGCTTCACACTTAACGCCGACCCTTTCTGAGAACTAGCATGTTACCCGGAATGCTACCATTAATGTTTTGTACATGGGGACGTACCTAAATGTATTTGCACTGTCACGACGATCCTCTCAGCATGCTTCTTCTTTTTTGAAGTTTCTCAATCGAGAGCCTGACACCACACCGATCCTCTATGTAGTGCTTCTTTATTAAGTGATTCTCTGTGATCTTTATTTTGTGTAGGAAAAAAGAAAACAAAAACCCAAAAAACAGAAATGGTATCACCCGCTCTTGCTTTTGTTAGTCGTCCTAAACGCGCTAGCAAGAAAAATACCGTCATACCTTTTGCTTTGAATAGTTATCAAGAGTGCATGCACATTACTGAATGTTATATATGTTTTTTGTTGTTTTATACAAAAGAGAGAGAGAGAGAGAGAGAAAAAAACAAACAAAAAACACACTAAGAATCGAACTTTCCAAATGCAGAGGTGTAAAACAGACAGCTTTAACACTGCAAAGCACCAGGTTACACAGTATTACAAAAGAATTAACATGGAAGACAGCCAAAGACCGACATGAAGGACCAAAACCTGATTTTATCCGTTATTTAAATGTAACAAACATACAAAAACCGCTTTCGGTTCCATTTCGAAACCTTTAACGTTTTCCTGTTGAAAGCCGAGACCAGCCCTGCTCAGCCTGAACGGAGGAAAAATGAAGTCACCATTGAAGGGTTATCGGGTATCTCCAGTGTGGACAGTGGATACAAGCTAATGAGCAATAATTAACCCTTTCACACGTGCACTCTTACCGGAGACTTACCAGGTGGGGCTTGAGTGTGAACGCTGTTTATTGGTGAAAACAAAAGTGTTATTGGTAAGAGTTCTATAATCCTATTTGATTAGCACAGCAGAAAGTCAGTGAGTGAGAGTGGTGCGTTGGTCTAATACACTAGTCCACCTAGGCAAGGGAGGTGGAAATGCATCCTGGATGATACGCCAGTTCCTCGGACATGACTAATTATGTACTCTGTGACGCCCAGTTAGTGCTTGGACTCAAACCAGGGCCCCCATAGTGGTAGGCAAGCAAATTGCTGCAGATAAAGACGTAAAGCAAAGCATCCTGTTCTACCCCCTTATCTTGGTCAGGGTCATGAGGGAGGGTATGGAGCTAAACCCTGGATTCATTGGGTGCAGGCAGAGGTACACCCTGGACAGGTCACCCATCATGTTGCAAGGTTAAAACCCAGGTCTGCCATTTTTTCGCAGCCTTCTTGGGTGGTGCAGCGGTCCAAAGCTAGGGGTCCAGGTTTGAGTGCCTTCTGACTGGACTGGACATTTTGCAGGGATCATCCCAAGACACCGCATCAGGCATCTTGTCCGAGCATTGGACCCATGCAACCCTGACCAGGGCACGCAGGGATAAAACGTAAACGTCATGAATATACCCAGAAACAAATGCCGCAGCTCACGTGGCTCATAGAAAAGCGCCAGTTCCTGAGATCCTGGGTTCAAACCCAGGCTGGGTTTGTGACTGAAATTCTCATAAACAAATGTTTTGTTAAATAAACCCACACTTGGCACCACAGGTTTCTCCTGTTAATGTTATGTAGCACAGGGTTAATTCGTAACATGCTGCCTTCGCAGCCACCACAAACACCCACAGTAATACTAGGTTTGTTTTTGGTATCTTAAAAAAAGGCAAAAATTAGTTTCCTATCAAAAAGATTTGAATACATTTGAATCTGGTTTGTCTATTATGACTACACTAAAGGCTACCTGGTAAGTGCCCGGACTTTGAGTGTGAAAGTGGCTGCTGTGGAAGTGCTGATTTGCTGATTGCCGGTTTCCAGCCAATGGGTTCTATGTTTCAGCATGTGCTTAGAATCCAATAAGTCGTCATGACTAAGTAATGACTCACAAACATGACATAAAACGTGCATCAGCTCTTACGATACAGTGAAGCCATGTAGAATAGAAACTGACTATTTTACTAAACAAGTCAATCAAACAAAAGAGACCTCGACAAAAAAAGCAGGGGAGATAAAGAGCCAGTGCGAAGGCTCTCCCCGAACCCATGGTGCTAAACATCGTTCTCATTTTTCTCCTACTCTGAGGTAAAAGAATCCAAACATTAATCCAAACCGGACAGCATCCTATAGAGAAAGGACCTGTTTTAATTGTGGTCGGTGCGATCAGGGCAAACCTGGACAAAAAAACATGACGTACTGTGTAAGTATTTGGAAACTCCTTCCTACTTGTTTTGCTATGACTTCTCTTTTTCCTTCGTGGCAAAAAAACCCACACTCTACCTCTGACAGCATGAAAACGAGCACCAGTCGCTGAGCAGACACTGGTCGAGTCAAACCAAATGGGCACGCGAGAACAGGACTTAAAAAAAATCCAAAGTAAGCTCATACAGCTGCGAAACCATATCACTACTTGGTAACGATGCAGACCTCATAAAGAACCTAATGACAGGAGAAATATGCTAAAAATGACAAAAAAAAATGACGTTACGTTCCTTTACACGTCTCACACACAGAGGGAAGAAATCAAAGATCTGATAAGGCAGAAGTGGTTCGAGTCTGAGTTGTGATGTCACAAATCTGGCATCGTTGTTCCCGCCCCCCTCCCTGTTTGTTCCTATTCCATTATTAGAGGGCCACTTGTCAATGTCATGTTCTAGACTCTACGAGGTGTGTGGATACAAGGCTGGTGATTTTTTGCGCATGCCTGTTTAGAGATGTACATGCATTTTTTTCAATTTGTAAAGCGTGGGCCAGAGGAAGCGGGTGGGTCCTGGGAGGGGTGGGCCAGAGCGCAAAGGGATTTTTATCGTGGGGGAAAAAAAGCTCAAATAAATAAAGGTTGTTGTGCAATACTTCATTGAAACATGAACCACAGGTTAATGGTAGACTGACACTGGGGAGGTGTGCTCTTTCATCACACTTTGTCAGTATACTCTTGAGCTTTGCGGTCTACTACGTCAGAACTGTGGTTTCGTGTTCATTCTTGTTCCTTTCTTTTGTTTTTGTTCGTTTTTCTTTATCAGTTTATTTTGGGGGGCTATAATCAATGGTCTGTCAGTCTGTGAATCTTTGCAGTATGATTCTGGTATTGTCGTACTCTTTACTGTGTAATAAATATGTTAATACCTGCACCTGCTGTGGCTCCTGTCTGTCTCACTACAGTGCAGAACATCAGACTGCTGCTGCGTGGCACTGCAAAGCAGCATTAGCATGTTTGAGGAGCTTAATTAAGCTGTAATGATTTAAACTACCATACACACTCACGGCCAGGTGTCTGTACATGAGAAGAGAAAATATCAAATCGCAACGCAAAAGCAAAGCACACTGTTTTACACAATAATAATAAAAAGAATACCAGGATAAAACAGTGGATTACAATTACATAAACAGTGGTGTATGCTGGTCGCAGGACTGTGGTAGCCTAGCGATTAAGGTACCAGACTCCAGAAGGTCCAGGGTTCAAACCCTGTATCTGCCAATCTACCACTGATGGGTAAGACTGTATAAGTGTGAGCTGCTCTGGATAAGAGCATCTGCTGTAAATATTTACTTTAACGTAAGATTATATTAATTTAGACAACAAACTGTTGAATCTATTACAGCTCCTGCTAATGCCCCTAAAGATGCCACCCACGCATTTGGCCACTTCTGTAGCTACTCTCCTAGCGCTCTGTAAGTCTCAAAAGCAGCCAGGGAAGACATGGGTTTCATTACTCAGCACCTCTTATACACTGAAGTTAATGCCACCACACAGTTCATGTTCAGGCTGTTTGGTTCAGTAAGTCCCTGTGCATCTGTGTGTGTGGGTCATGCTTATGTACCATTGTGGAGACCAAATGTTCCCACAAGTTTAGAAAGATCGGACGTTTTTTACCACATGGGGAGATTTTGTTGTTCCCCCAAGGAAAACGGCGTTATTACAGAAACTACATCTTTCTTTTGAAAAACCACAAAGAATCAAAAGATGTCCATTAGGTTACTGAGGTTAAGGTTGGGGTCAGGTGTAGGATTAATGAGCTACAGTAATCATTACATTAATGGAAAGGCTCCACCTGGAGAGTTAGACAAACGTTTGTGTGTGTGAGACCCAGCATGCGTTCCAACGTTCAACTAAAAGCCCGATGATAACTTTGCTTTCTCTTTTCTGACTACCATTTGGCTTCATGACTTTGACCAGTCTATACTTATAAAAACACAAACTTAAATGACAGCCGGTCTCACTGACTGCGATTTGTTCAAATTTGTAACATCTGTGGTGTTCTGTTCAAATCAGATCATAGAAATCATGGGATTAAATCTTATGAGAGATCTGATCTGACTTTTCAAGCCTGACTGGTCACATCTGACCTGGAGTCTGGATTTAACTGGCCGTAGAAATCGAACGAAATTAAAAGTAACTGCACATTTTTGTGTTCAGTCAATGATTCACAGGAAGGCAGGGATCTTCTCTGTACTGGAACCAGATGGTGGTATGAACTTCCAGTGGATGTCCTAGTGACTGTGTGTCTTGCTGTCTTTGAGACTGAACTTCCACAGTTAATTGTAATTGTTCTTTATTGTTCCTTTCAATTATCACCATGTTGGTTGTATTAGCACCAACAGGTATTTATGTGGATGTTCTTTGACTGTAGGCTATTTGTATGCGTGAGGTAACGTCAGAATGCAAAGGACTATGTAATTCGCTCTGCTGTAAATGTAATTGCAAAAGGTGTAATATAACAGCTGGGGATAAAGACAAGTTATTTTAATATAATTTATAAACGGTTTTTAGAAGCCTCTCTAAATTGGACTGCAGACTCGAACACTACACGAGGGTTAAATCACTATTAGTGTTACGAGGATAACGCCATTAATGTATTCTACGGACTGTTAATGTACCGAATTAATGCAGCGTTTTACAGTTTAGATTCTTGTAATCATATTACAGCTACTGGCTTAAAAATTCGCTACGCTTCCGTTACGTTTGTGACCGAAAACGTAATTATTCTCTGTTTACTCCGAGTGACGCGAGAAACGAAGCTTTGAATCTTTTGAACCAATCAGTTCACCAACTGATTCAGTGTTTTGGAACTGCGCGCATTAGCGACATCTGGTGGCCAGATTTGTGCAACTGCTTCGGAGAGACTTGAAAAACCATACAAAAGCTTTGAATTTGGACACGACTGTTCTTTTTTTAATAATAAAAAAACATTTAAACTGTCTAGACTAGATTTTTTATATAGAAGATCTAGGCTGCCTAAGGAATTTAGGTCAATTTTTGAGTCTTGGTTCTGACAAGATTTCTTCATCATCACGTTTAGAGAGGTTTTCCATGTTGCCTAGGCTTGCACATTTGGGGCTGTGGGCTTAGATAATGTTCTGTTGTAAAGCGCACTATAGTAATAAATCTGACTGCTGTCATCCTTACACTGTCTATTGGTACAGATTGATATGGATTTTAGGGAGCACTACCAATACTACCCATTACACTTTTAAAAAGGTAATTAGTAATGTGTAATGAATTACTTTTTCGAGTAACAGGCTGTTATACATGCACAGGACATGCTGGCTAAATGAGGTAGGTACACAGTAGAAATGTATTATAACTGCTATTCCAGCACTAGGTCGGGATGTATTAATGCTGTGAAAGCGCAGGAACATTTATTACAGGCCAGAAAACCAGGTGTGACATTAAATTGCTGTCTCATTTGCAGCTCGTTCTTTAATTTTACTGCGTTTAACCTTTAACCTGACGATAATGAAGGAACATGTATTGTGTATCGTCAACTGCCGCCCGGCTTCATCCTGCCTTTCATAATGGCTTCGGAGCAAATTGCAAACGTCTAAGAGCAGGCCATTAAGGTGGGAGGTGTGCATTAGGAGCTGTCATTTAATTCTGCCTTTAATGTGACAAACGTCCAGATTTCAGTCGATTTCAATGGCTGCAGTCGTGACAGGGCGTTTAAGGAAGTAATTAGACCAGACAGCCTTGGCATCGGTAATTAACAACTTTATAATCGTTCAGAACGCTCTGGGTAAGATCCACACGCCAATTTCACTTATTACGAGCCACGTCCACTTCCGTGTAAGCACCCGATAAAACTTGGGACGACTCGGTACACCCATTTCAGCTCCGCCGCCTTCCTGCGTTTTTATCAAGCTGCCAGAATAGAAGGACTGAAATGAGCTCCGGCCCGGAGAACTGTTCCTGCCTGATAACAATAGGAATGGATTTTCTCGAACGGAGAGAAACAGCTGTCTCCATTATTCCAATGCTTCACCTTTTCCCTGCTCCATTAATTGGGTCTTTGATCACAGGCCGAGGTGCAGAGTGCCTGATAAGGAACACGTTCCTGGCGAAGTCGCCCGGAGGACTGAGCCACGGCTGAGCTAGATGAGATAAAGCGCTAATGCCTGTGTGCAAGCCAGCGATAGAACGCTTGTAGGGAGAAGAGCCATGCTCATGACGTGACGAGAGCTAATGCGGGATATAAATTCAGCTCGCAGGCAAGGAACGCGGGATTAGCCTCCACACGTGTCTTTCCCTTCTCAGTCAAGCAGCGTCAAGGAATTTCACAACACAACCATACTTTGTAAAAGTCCTGCATTCGTTATGCGTTATTAATGTGTCTTACATACGTACCTATTAATCCTGTATAACATTGTGATGACAGATTAAGTAACATACTATAAATCTGGGTGTACGGTCCAGCGACATTAACTAGGAAAAGCGGGGTTAATCATGCAGTACCACCAAACCAGCCCCCACCATGACAAACAGTGAGACTTGGGAGCCTTTGGCAAAAAGGGACATTCAGAAACATGAATCCGGACCATGCATGTAGCTCGTTTGGTGCCAGCAGACCCACGTATGAACCTGCTCTGGTACCAGGAAACCCTTAGAACATCAGGGATCACATCACCCTGACAAAAGCGCCAGGAACGAAAAGTCCATAACTGACAGACCTCACCTCACCAGTGGTGGGATACGAACCAGAGTGGCTCATCGGTAGAGCACTGGTTTGCAAAACTGTCCTCTGCTGAGGGGAGATCTTTAGGTTACAAAGGCGCCTTACTTTTGGTTCCTGGCTATCCTGGTTCAATACGATTTTTGTTCATTTGAACTTTTTTAAACATTATTTTTCTCTTCTGACAAATACTTTATTTTATTTTTATTTTTAATATTATTTATTTAATTTTAATATATATTTTTATCCCAATCCAGTCCACTGATTGTACTTACTACATTTATTTATTTATTTATTTATTTTTATTTATTTAATTCTGCTTTAGGTAATATGTTTTATTTTATTTTATTTTATTTTTTATTTTATTTTATAATCCCCTTATTTGATTTCAGGTTTACTCAAGGATCCATTATGTTTCTTCTGTATCAAATCAGGTACATTGGCCATCAGGGTCTCCATTGATTTCTTACAGAATAAATAAAGGTTGATTGATCGCAGTACAGATTTGGGTCTGTTTGCATGTGACATTCTGGATGTGTGCTCCTGGATGTCCCATCTTCTCAGAGGCTCCAAAGTCTCAGTGCTCCACTGGGCGGGGCTTGGTGGGTCGTATCTCGTTGGCTACCTTGGTATAACACTGCAATGGACTGGCCGCCCATCCAGGGTGTGCCACAGGGCAGGTTCAGTGAGAATAGTCCTAGATTTTAACACTGTTTTTCCTGGGTGGTGGGGTCTGGTGCCTATCCCACAGAAAATCTTGCCGACATAAACGTGCCCCTGGGTGAGACGTCACTACTGCACATGGCCAGAAGGGGCGCTGTTGTGCTGCTACTGAACTCATAGTAAGAGAAAATTTGAATTTTCCAATGGGGGCTTCAGCAAGAGCGCATCTTTGAATTAAATCTGATCGAACCTAAGCTCTTTCTGTACCCCTTTCCATCCTGAAATTCATAACCGCCATCATGCGACAGCAGTAGAAATCATGCTTGGGGGGTCAGCGAAGAAAAAGCTCTTCTTCAGTGATGGTGGAAAAGCTACACTGCAAAAAAACATTTCCTATTAAATGATGAAAAGCAAGGTTATCTTTCCAGAGCACGCGCCTCCCGGAGCCTGGGAAATCTGTTAATAGCATAAACGGCATTATTAAGGAAAGCGAGGCCGTTCGTCTCCAGGCGGAGCTGCTCTTCACTCATACTGAAGAGAAACAGAGGGAAAGGTGGACAAAAAGGAGAGCGATATTGTGTCAGCGTGGCAAGGACGAAAGCATTGTGTAAATGTCAGCTAATGGTCCTGCAGATGAAAAGGGCGAGGCAGGGAGGGATCGCGGGAAAAGAGAGCAGCTCTTTATCTCTAGTGGCCAGCCGAGCTCAAGCCTAGATTTATCCTGACAAAAAAAAAAAACAACTCCTCGCTCATAGCTCTGTCCTCCGGGCACGGCTGTGCAGCAGAGCCGTGTAATCCGCTAAGGTTGCTGGCAGGAACTGACGCCCCCGTTACGGAGAGGCGCACATGCGAAACGCATAATTTAGAGTATATGATGCATCATGTAGTCCTGGAGCATTCGCTATAAGACAGTCTTCATCTATACATTTATCGCCCCCTTTTTTGCCCATGTTTATCCTGGGCATGGTCCAGAGCCTATCCTGGAATGCACAGGATTACGAACAGGGCACCAGTCCATTGCAGGGCTGGTTAGAGGTCACAGTTCTGTTCAGCAGCAACCCAGCAACCCAGTTCACCATGGTAGCGGGCATTGCCGCTGTGCCACCACAACAAAACTGTACATTACTATTATAAAACTATTTTGTATTTACAGCATTTAGAAGCTACCCTTATCCAGAGCAACTTACAACTGATTCTTACAGTCCATGCAATTGTGGATTAAGGGGCTTTATTAAGGGTCTAATGTTACTTTATTTTCATATTTTTTTAGATTACAGTTTATTTCATTTTAATATATTTTCTAAACTAATTCATTGATTGTTCTTATGACTTTTAGTATTTCGATATTTATTCTGCTGCAGATTCATTTTTATTTTATACTTTAAACACTTTATTGTCCTTCATTTTATTTTAAAATCCCCATATTTGATTGCTTAGTTTCTAGTTTAGCTCTGATCCCTTTTCTTTTCAATAATGCATTGGTTTATGTTTTTAATATTTGTATATCTATATTATTTTTGTCAGTCCCTTGCTTATGTGTCAACCCCGTAACATTGCACATCCAAGGATTTGTGGGTTAAGGGCCTTGCTCAAGGACCTAACAATGGCACCTTGGCACAGGTCAGATTTGAACCCTGGATCATCTGGTCCACTAAGGCACCACAGTCCCCAAAAACAGCCAAAAACAGCCAAAAAAGTGTCAGTTAAAGATGGACTCGAGCAACAGTTGACTCCCATCCTTGCTCGGATGAAACACGGCGTTTGCTATTTTATTTGCGTTAAGAAAATGTGTCAGGATTGACTAAATTTCATTAAGTTTATTCACGATTGCTTACTTTTATAAATCAAAAGAACCGAAACAAAAATCCTCCACCGACAGTATAAAACTGCTCACAAACTGATCTTCAGCAGCACCACGGGTAAACTCTGTCCTCATCCAGTCTGGTTCGGGCTCATTTCCGTTCCCCCTATAGCTCAGGTGAGGGCGAAAAGTGCCTGCGCATGCAGCTCGGGGCTTTGAGCTGCAGAGATGATTGATGGCTGTTGAGAGGCGAGTGAGGAGCAGGCCACATGGCACCCACTGTGTGTTTAAGGTATGATTGATGCTTCGTAGGGATCCCCCTTCTTCACCCACTCAGCTTGTGCCATGCACACACGGGCCACGCTCTCGCTGACTCAAACGCAAAGTTTGGTTTTTTACGTCAACCTGCGTAAAAGTGGAACGTGCTCAGAGGCATCGCAAACCTTCGGCTCCATGTTTGTTACGTGCCTGGACTGACATTTAGCCCAAGGTCTGGACTTTATCTTTTTGTTAACCCAACAGCTCTTTTGTTTATACAGCTGCCGTGTCATGCAAAAAGGAAATTTCTGGGCAGAGCCAAATGTGAGCAGTGGGTGATTATATTTTATGAAACCTTTCTGCTTTATTTTCTTATACGTTAGACCACCATGCACATTCCAAGTCTGATTTCATTTACAGTAATTATAGTAATTTATAGCAATACAGTACAAGAAACATTTCTTCTGCTTTAATATTGTAGTTATTTTTTGGATTTTATGTATTGTGGTACTTCCGTTACTAGTAAATACGTATAAAATACGTAAAAATTTGTGTTTAAACTTAGACTTGACATTTGAATTTAAAAAAATTAAAGAGATAAATAAAAAACAAACAGGTAAAGTTAAGAAAAAATACTCTCTCTTGGACATGGAAAATGTTAAACAAATTAGAAAAAAATGAAGAGGTCTGTTTAAGAAACAGACAAAATGAAGTGCTTTATCGCCTCAAAGAACTAAACATGCAAAGAAATACTTAGGAGAGTTTTTTTATATTCTGCTGAGTTTTAGTGAAGGCGCCGGCTTACATGCTGCTCTTTTTGAACGCCGCTACATTAATGCAAATCAGATAACCAGTTCAATTCCCCCTCCGTCATGCCTCCACAGCAACATGGAAGGATGAAAGAAGAGGAATCTCATATGGAGAGGCTGCCCATGCATCTCCTCCCATCCAATAAATGACCCACGAGAGGTAATAAATCAGGGGGGCTCAGCCGTACACACGCAGAGAGTGGAGAAAAAAAAAGGAGGAGGAAGTGAATAAGTGAAGCTGACGGCCGGAGGAGTGACAGGACACACCTGAGCACCTGGCTATGATTAATATCGGAGTGGAAACGTGCCGGTGTTAAGTACCCAGAGTTCCCCTACAATTTATAGCTCCCACCGTATGCTTTCCAGCCTCCTCCTCCTCCTCCTCCTACTTCATTCCCCGCTGCCCCCAGCATGGACTTTCCCAGCTGTTCCACACCTGGACGTGCGCCCTGAGAGACAACATGCTATCTATCTCTCCTAGGATACCGCGGGCTTCACCCAGCAGGTGTTCACTGGAGGTAAGGACAGACTAAAAAGTAAACAACCTTCAGTACATCCCTACTCATACTGGGTATCCCTTCTAAAATCCATATATTTGCTACAATGCCAAAATTATGTCTACACCCAAACACGTCATTCCAAAGCCATATGGAGTTGGTCTCATTTGGATTCTCAGAAGGCTTCCCACTAGATTTTGGAACATGATTGTAAGGATTCAATTCCATTTGGCCATTAATGAGGTTCAGCCCTGAGATTGTGTGATGAATCATCCAGGCAATGTTTACTACATACACTTGTAGGGGAATGGAGTAGAGGTCAGTACTTTCTATAAGTCAGGTCCATTCAAAAGCCTTACATTAATTTGAGGTCAGGTATCTGTGTAGGTCACGTCCATTTAAAGGTATTGCATGGAGTTGAGGTCATGACTTTGTGTAGGTCAAGTCCATCCAATTAAATTGAATGGAGTTAAGGTCTTTGTAGGTCATTTGTAGTTCTTCCAAAGAAAATAGATGGAGGTTTGGTCAGTACTCTCTATATGTCAGGTCCATCCAAAGGCACTAGGTAAATTTGAGGCAGGTATCTGTGCAGGTGATGTCTATTCAAAGGTATTACATAGAGTTGAGGTCAGGACTCTGTGTAGATCAATTTCTACCAAAGGCATTATATGGAATTAAGGTCATAGATCTTTGGAGGTCAAGTCCATTCAAAAGTATTAGATGTAGATGAGGTCACAACTCTGTGTAGGTCAAGTTCTACAAAAGGTAATAGACGGAGTAAAGGACATTATAGGTCAAGTCCATTTAAAGGTATCAGATGGAGGAGCAGTGAGGACTTTGTACAGGTCATGTCCATCAAAAGGAATTCAATGGAGTTCAGGTCATAAATCTTTGCAGGTCAGGTTCTTCCAAATATATTGGCTGTAGCTGAGGTCAGGACTTTGTGTAGGTCCAGTTCTACCAAAGAAAATAAATGGAGTTAAGGTCATAAAACATTTGTAGGTCAAGTTCTACCAAAGACAACGGATGAAGTTGAGGTCAGTACTCTCTATAGGCCAAGTCCATCCAAAGGCATTAGATAAAGTTGAGGCAGGTATCTGTGTAGGTCAAGTCCATTTAAAGGTATCAGATGGAGCTGAGGTCTGGACTCTGTATAGATCGATTTCTACCAAAGGCATTAGATGGAATTAAGGTCATAAATCTTTAGAGGTCAAATCCATTCAAAGATATCAGATGGAGTTGAGGTCAGGGCTTTGTGTAGGTCATGTCCATCAAAGGGAATACATTTGTCATCTTTGCCACCCAAGTAGGTTTTTGAGTAGTTTCTTTCTTATAACGTTTCGGGAGTTTTTCCTTGCCACTGTCTCCGTAGGCTTGCTCAATTTGGGACTGGCCGTAGATATTAGAAGACAATCTAAAATTGTAAAGTTGCTAAGAGACAATGCTCCATTGTAAAAAGCGCTATAGAAATAAATCTGACTTGACTTGACTTGACTAAATGGAATTTCATACATTTTGTAGGCCATGTTTTTCCAAAGGTATTGGCTAAAGAAGAGACCAGGACTCATGGCATCTAGGTCAGGCTTTTTTGAGATATTAGAAGGAGATGGAATCAGAACTTTGTGTAGGCCATGTTCGTCCAAAGATTAGATTATGATTACTCCATTAGATGGAGTTGAGGTCAGAACTCTGGACATGGCTTTCACAGAAAGGTCAGCAAACTATTTCTTTATGGACCTTCCTTACAAACTGAGCAGTAATTGTCCTAGACTATTATTTTTCCTCCACAAACCTTTACATTTTGCACTTTGCTTTCAGTTAGATAGTTCTTGAATTCTACTGAAACACTGTTCTTCCATCAGAATGCCTAATGATGAGGCTTGATTGTCACTCCAGAGAATTACATCATTGCAATATTGAAACTCATATCAGGAACTAAGTAGTAAGTGCTTGTTCTGTGAAGTTCCCACTGTTCTGTGAGGCCTTCGTAATAAATACCTCATATTTTTTAATTATTACATCTCACAAATGCACATTCCATGCTGATATTAAAAGTCTTCCCAAGGTTATATAAACTCAGCCTCAATTTCCTTCCACCTTTCCTTTGGGACTAAACATCTTACCTGAAGCACACGTGATGTGAGAGACGTTGAAATAACCGAATGCACTGTGTGTGTGCCTGAGCTGCCTGAGGTATCTGATTAACTCCCATTAGAATGAACCTATAGATAAGCTGCCTCCAAAACACAAAGCTTTTTAATGATTCAGAACGTACTCCTATCTTCACACCAGGATAACACCCAGGCCTGCCAGATGCTTCAGAATCACACTGAAATAAGGAGCTGAGCTGAAGATACGCCCAAGGCATATTAAAAAACCCACTGGTACTCTGGAATAAGACGAGCGGTGCATTTCAGGGTTAGCACGTCGCCTGTCTGTTCACACCCGAACACCTAAAGGATTCAAAAGTTGCAATTGCTATCTAACACGTCGTGAGACAGTCTTATACGCCACAATGTTCTCATCTTTTCATGCTCACACTGTGGCGTGAATGATATTAGCTGGCACAATCTATTAAGCTGGATTTGAGAGGGGTCTAGTTTGTCACATTCGGATTAAAAGAACCAGGAGAACCATGCAGAGAGACCAAAGACAGAGACCGTGGTTTAGTCAGGGTGGCTTGGCAACTAGGCTTCATGGAATCATGGGATGAGGACTAAAACTCAGCATGACTTTCAGGAAAATAATCAACATCTGAGTTGTATGATGCTGTTAACCACCCAGAAGTTCATTATTTTACATGGCAAAGTGAATCCCAGTGGTGCCTTACAACCGGGTCACATGTCTGAGGGATGGAGGGATCATCCCTTTGTGTTGTTTTAAACTACAGTACTGTGCAAAAGTATTAGGCCACCATTGGATTTGTTGTTTTAGCAATGGTACAATGACCACATATAACATATTTTGTCGACAACTGGACCCTTAAAACCTTTGTCACTCCACTGATCTTCATTCTAATCTTTTACAGCTTTAAGATATCTTTCTCGCCGTGTTCACCTTTCTAAGAAAAAATGGTTTCTTGGTTGCTACCCTTCCAAAAAAACCAATCCTGATCAAACTACTTTGGACTGATGAGGGGTCTATCCAGTTGAAGCTACCGGATGTTGCTATTGCTCAAGTGTAAGGGGAGGTCACACTAAGTACTCGCCACTGTAGCCTAAAGAAGCCATTCTTCTGATTTATTTAATACTGCATACAAATTTACTTCATTTTCTGGTTGTATTCTACTAAAGAGACTGAGAAATAATGATATATGCTGATTATAGAATTGGTAAAGCAATGGCATATCTAATCTAATGGTGGCCTAAGACTTTTGCACTTTTTGAGTCATGTACATCTTGACTGTAAACCTTGGTTTAAGAAAGCTCTACGCAAAATGAATGTAAGATCTGATCTAAACGTCTGCACCATTCAGCGTTTTTTATCATAAACACGGGCATGAGTACAAAGCTCTTTCTTTGTGGTTTGGCTCAGAAGCTCAGTGTCTTTGAGGTGAGGATGAAGCCATGCCATTACGGCTGTTCTTCTCATTACTGGAGGAGAAGAAAAAAAACAACATAAACCCCACACATACACAGACCCAGAGTAAATGTCTTATTTTCTAACTGCAAAACACACTCCATGTTGTTAGGATCAAGAAAAGCTGGAAAAAGCAAAGAACTTCAAAGAACAAACAAGCTTTAATCTTGGGGAGCGCTTTCCAAAAGTTTCAAGCCCCAGAAATGACCAAAGAGCATCTTTAGGGAAAGATTTTAGTTTCATCTTCTTAGGGGATCTGCAAAGGTTTTAAGGTTTCAGACCTTGAGATCAGACTGAAAAGAAAATTATTGTTTGATGTGCTTTGAAAGGAAAGTTACCAAATGCCTGAACTGCTGCAAATGAGAGTGTTTGTGAGAGCTTTCTATTCAAAAATTCTCTTTGTTATTCTTACTGTGTATCTTTTTAACAATGTACGTTCATTCTCAAATGTCAATCATAAAAGCAGCACTGATTTAAAGTTTGTTTTATCTGGCTTTCATCACTGTTATTCCTTTGTTATAACACTGAGCGGATCATTACCTGATGTTCATGAGCTCTCTCTCTCTGCATCTCTCTGTGTTCTCTCTATCAAAATGTAGTGCCTGATGAGTCACATGGTCTGTAGGCAGCACGCTCAGTCAGGGAAGCATCTGGCACCAGCGAAAGTCCAGGTAGTGGCATCTGGACCTGCGTTTTTTCTGGAACATGCAGTGCCTGTGGCATCCTCCTTCTCCTGGCCCAACATCTGTCTCATACAGAGGGGCAGAAAGAGCGTCCTTGAGGATTGTCTCCATTGTTGTTCATCTCTCTCATTCTCATGTCCACCAGCACATTCATCACTGACTTATTACAGTATATACCAGAGTCAGGAGTCAGATTTCAGCCTAACATAAGCATTCATAAAAGACTGGAGTGTTTATATTTCACATCAGTTAAAGAGTAGATTTATGTCACATTTAACACGTTAATAACGTTATTAACACCTCAATGCTTTGCAACAACTACTCGAAGACCAAACAAGATCACAGCGGGACTGTGGTGGCCTAGTGGTTAAGGTACTGGACTCTGGACCAGAAGGGACTGTTGGGTCCTTGAGCAAGACCCTTAACCCACAATTGCTTGGATTGTAAGACTGTACCAATTGTAAGTCGCTCTGGATAAGGACGTCTGCTAAATGCTGTAAATGTAAAAAAAAATGCTGTAAATGTGCTGACCTAAACACCGTCTGGCTTTTATGGGGGCACTTGAAGACAGAGAAAGCCGAGCATTCAGGAACATCACAAGAAGCTCTTTGGAATATTGTGTAATCGTGCTGGATAACATTTATCATCTGTCCTTACAGCAAGAGAGAACATGCCAAATACTCAGCAATTCTGAATTTATCAAGGTTTTTTCCAAATATTTCGCATTTCACTCACTTTTTCTGTTGATTAAATGATTTGTAATGAAAAACGTCGTATTAAATTAAAAAGTACAACCAAAAAGTGAGAGACTATAACTAAATTACATACCACAACTAAATAATTAATACGAAATAAGTCTAAAAAGTTCTTTACACAGACTTGTTGTCCATGCAGCTCTTCATTTACAGTGACAAAGGGGAACATACCAAATACTAATCAATTCTGAAATGTATCTAAACTTTTCACTTAAATGAATGTGCTGATTATATGATTTTTTTTAATGAAAAACACTATATTACATTAGAGAAAAGTGCAAAATAATAACATTTTCACTAACAGTTTCTGACTTTTCACTCCTATTGTATATTATCTGAGGAATATGTGCATCAATATTACATAACAACTACAAAAAGAGAGGATCGGAATTATAACTAAATTACATTCCACAACTAAATAAAAGTAGACATATCGCCTAAGAGTTTAATCAAATTTAAATAAAAGTGAAAAACAGTCATTCTAAAAAGCCCATGATTAATGATTCAAGCCATTATCCATTAATGACGCCTTAATTTTTTGTGCTTTCCAAAAAATGTTAGACAATCTTCAAAAACTAGACTAACTGAAACAAAAACAGACATATGTTTAATAGTAAATATTAAATAGTTTTTAAAAATCATAAATTCATAGAATAAAAAACTGAAATTTTAAACACAATTGTCAAACAGAGAAAAGAAAGGAAAGAAATCTTAATTTGTGTTTGTCATTTTTTGTTTGCTAATGTTACGTTTTATCATTTATAAAGCCGGCAAAACATAATTTGAGCAGAGATGCATAATTGCAAATTGTTTTGCATAAAATTGTAATATTCTTGTAAATCTGAAATTCAGAAAGAGGCTCAGGGACTATCGGAACATTTCATTCTATTTTAATGAACGGCAGACAGAGAGGCAGTCACGTTTCTTTTGGTTCTGTGATTGCTCGTGTGGTGTAGTGCTGTGTAGATCTCAGAAACCACTTATGACATAAAATGAGTCTGAAAATGGAGCAAACTAAATGCTTTTTTGTTTTATTTCTTTTGTTTTTTTGCATGGTGCAGTTTATTGTCTAATGTTTTTAATCGTATTCGCTCCGGCTGTAACAAATGCTACTGGTTCCACTTTCCATGCTGGCTCTGACGTTTATCCACAGCTATTTCTCCTCGTGCAGCTGAAGGAACTGTGTTCTTGCATCTTTGACTTGAGCCGCTAGAGCGTGATGCAGAGAGGCACAGCGCCCCCTAGAGGCGGTCCAGATTGTGATGCAGGGAGAGTAGTAGGAAGTGAACTGATTGTGGTGCCATCATGCTGACAGTGCCATAGTGCCTTGGCAGCGGCTCGACGGGAGATCCTTCATTCAGCATAAGATGTGAGACAATAGATGGGACTGATTGGAGAGTGCTCGTCACACCTCGTCAGAGCTCCTCTGCAGGATCCCGAGTGCCTGTTTTTCTCCCTCTTAGACTCACGGCCTTTAATCCGGCAAATAATAATACTCGTTTTAATACACCCACTCGACGTGAACTTGAGGAGTGTAACTGGGAAATCAGACTCAACTTCAACAAGGCTTCATTTCAGTTCAAGTCCCAGAGAGATAGAAGACTAGAGAATGCTGATCTACTTTACAGGGTTTCACAGACACCATTATCAACAGAAACTTACAAAGTACAATCTGGCAGCGCTGGGATTTGAACCATGGACCTTGGGGTCAATAGTCCATCTTAACCATTGCACCACCACAGCCCACTTACAGTGGTGCTTGGAAGTTTGGAATATTCTATATTTCTGCATAAATATGACCTAAAACGTCATCAGATTTTCACACAAGTCCTGAAAGTAGATAAAGAGAACCCAGTTAAACGAATGAGACAAAAATATTATACTTGGTCATTTATTTATTGAGGAAAATGATCCAATATTACATATTAGTGAGTGACAAAAGTATGTGAACCTTTGCTTTCAGTATCTGCTGTGACCCCCCTGTGCAGCAATAACTGCAGCTAAACGTTTCCTGTAGCTCACCTTCTCTTGCGATTCAGTTCATGGACAGATGTCCTGACATTTTCCTTTAGAATTCTCTGATATCATTCAGAATTCATTTTTCGATCATGATGGCAAGCCGTCCCTTCCCAGGATGCAGGTCAAACAGGCCCAAACCTGATACTACCACCACCATGTTTCCAGATGGGATAAGGTTCTTAGCTGGTATGCAGTGTTTTTTCTTTCTCCAAACATGACACTTTTTCTTTTAAACCAAAAAGTTGTATTTTGGTCTCATCCGTCCACAAAACATTCTTCCAGTAGCCTTCTGGCTCGTCCACGTGATCTTTAGCAAACTGCAGACGAGCAGCAATGTTCTTTTTGGAGAGCAGTGGCTTTCTCCTTGTAACCCTGCCATGCACACCATTGTTGTTCAGTGTTCTTCTGATGGTGGACTCATGAACATTAACATTAGCCAATGTGAGAGAGGCCTTCAGTTGATTAGAAGTTACCCTAGGGTCCTTTGTGACCTCGCCAACTATTACACGCCTTGCTCTTGGAGTGATCTTTGTTGGTCGACCACTCCTGAGGAGGGTAACAATGATCGTGAATTTCCTCCATTTGTACACAATCTGTCTGACTGTGGATTGGTGGAGTCCAAACTCTTTAGAGATGGTTTTGTAACCTTTTCCAGCCTGATGAGCATCATCATCTCTTTTTCTGAGCTCCTCAGAAATCTCCTTTGTTCATGCCATGATACACTTCCACACACATGTTGTGAAGAGCAGACTTTGATAGATCCCTGTTCTTTAAATAAAACAGGGCGCCCCATGGGCCAGATTCGCTAAAACTTTCTTAAGAAGAAACTTGTGAAGGTTCTTAAGACAAACACTAGGAAGCTCATAAGAATGTTCTTGAAAGCATTTCTCGAAGAAGTTCTCAAATATTTTCTCAAGAATATCTAAATATTTCCTTAAATTTAATAATGATTTGAAAAATTGCAGGCAGAGGTGAGGATCTTTTTGTTTTTCTTTTCTCAGCTAATTACTTAAAACGTCTATCAGGTATATGATTGAATTCTTGAGAGTTTGTATTGTCCCAAAATTATATATGATCGAGAAGGGTGAGAGGTTCTGCCCTGTCTTTGAGAGGCCTTTGTGGATTTTTCTTTCTCCAAAACCCACAAAACTCCCATTTAAAACACAGACTAAAGCAACAGCTTATACTTTCCTTATGCATTTTTAAGCATTAACTTTTGAATGGAAAGTCTGTAGGCCTTATTTCCAATAACTAAGCTGTTTAAAGTTTGGTAAATTTCAATGCTTACCTTGTTAGCTGTTCCAACCCTTGTAAGTGTCGTAAGTGTTGTAAATCGTAAGAAATATTTAAGAAAATATTGTTTTCAAGAACAATGTTTTAAAGTATACGACTTGTTCTGAAAAAAAGAGGTAAGAATAAAAAAAGATAATCCTTGAGATAAGCAATTTTTTTCATAAGAGTGAAGCACACACTTTTTCACACACAAATTTTCTTTCTTAAGACACTTTTGTGAATCCGGTCCCAGAACCATAACCACACACACCACAACGATATGAGTTCTGAGGTCAAGCAGTATCAGTGGTGGTTCTGCAAAGGTACCTTTCCAATGACTCTTTATTAGTGGGATTAAGGCTAATAACCACAACATGAACTACACATTAGGTGAAACTGGCAGGGTAGCTAAAAAATTGATTTCAGGGATCGCTCCTTGGTAAATTTCCCTATGGAACCGATCACCATCAAATTTCCGCTCGATATCACCACGACACAGATAGTTATTTCCGAATGTCCCCGAGCCCCTCTAATGACTCCTAACAGCACTCATTTGGCTGCTTTATCATTTCGAGCAGGTGAATTACACATTTGAAGCCTGCTCTCTCGCCCGGAGTTGCCGAAGGCGCGAGCGCGTGAAGCTGATGCGAGCCTAAGTAGTCGAGCAGAGCACGCTAATAGATCATCCTGAGCAAATTTGCCAGCATCAAACTAGCCATATTGAGCGGAGTAAATTAAAATGCATGTGCAGCTACTTTATCATCACACACCTTCCCCGCGAGAGCGTGGAGAGACCTTACCACGGGCTATAATCCTGTTCGGTAATTACATCAGCACAGATCGCCTAATGAACATATGGAACGCCTCCGTATACTTTCTCCGACCACACTGTACCGTCTCCTGTCATGATATGATAAAGTTTAGAACATCTGTCTTATCACTTTTACTGCCATGAGCGATATCATGAGAAGGTAGTCCACTAGGTTTTGGAACATGACTGCAGAGTTGCGGCTGCTCTGTTTCCCATTGTGGTGTGCTTTACACCTCTCCATAGTAATAACAGTCTTGTGTGAAGATGCAAAACCATGGTCGCCCAGTCCATGAAACATATTTGGCTTGCTCTTGTTTCTGAAAAGGAGGCCAGCTGATTTTGAAGACATTCTCTGCCAGGGCCACGCTGAAAGTCACTGAGCTCTGCAGTATGAGCCTGTCTACTGCCTGTCTTGCTAGAAAGGTTGCTTGGCTATACAGGTATGGCGACATAACATCATAAATCCATGGTTATAAGCTTATTATGCTTGGTATTAGGGTAATTAACCTACTTAACTCATACCCCATCAGGGGACAGTAAGTGCCCCTCCCCTCCTCCGGATTACTGAGCATGGCATGCCAACAAACCCACTGAGGACACGAGATCCTACAGTGACTGTGTGTACCAGACTAAATAATGCCAATACGCATATTATCTATGTTATTTTATTCAGTATTTAAGTGGTGCTTGAAAGTTTGTGAACCCTTTAGAATTTTCGATATTTCTGCATAAATATGACCTAAAACATCATCCGATTTTCACACAAGTCCTAAAAGTAGATAAAGAGAACCCAGTTAAACAAATGAGACAAAAATATTATATTTGGTCATTTATTTATTGAGGAAAATGATCCAATATTACAAAATGATCCAGTTCCCTGCTCTCTTCTGAAATATCTGCTTGCATTGTACATGCAACAGGGAATATATTGCACTGTCACATAAAGGACAGGTTCTCATTTCATGTGTTTTGTGTGTATATCAGTGAGAGGTGCAGCATCTTTTCTATTCAGACAATCGCGTACACTACGGTATCTCATACAGTATTGATATATACATTATATAATATGGTGTTCGGACAATGTTCAGATCGTATAACGTGCAAATTCCCAGGATGTATTCTGGACATTACGCGACACACACCTGTACTCTTAAAATTAGTATTATTATTATTACCTATTATTAATTATTACCTAATTATTATTAATAAGCATGGCTGAAAAACTGAAATCATCTAGTTAGAAGCAGCGTCCACATACTTTTGCCCACGTATATTCCGTATACAGGAAGCACAAATGATGTTGTGCGCACCTGGAGGGTTTTTGCAATATTCCCGAACAATGATGCATAAAAACACAAGTGTGTACCATGTGTGTCTCTGAAATGAGGCTAGAAAAACAATAAGGTGAGGGCTGGGCTCTGTATTAACAAAGTGGTGTGATGCAGAAGAGAGAGACACACACACACACACACACACACACACACACACACACACACGCCAGACAGGGCCTGAGGCAGGTTTGCGGCTGCGGGCTCCAACATCTGCTCTCTGGAATAATACATATTTCATTTTATGCTGCCTCCATTCCGCTCGCACTGCCTTATATACGCTCTTCTGAGAAAGTTTGGGCCCCCTGCTCATACTAGGCGTCTTCTTCATTTTGTAAATCAAAACAAGTTGATGCCAGGGAGCAATAAATATGGCAAATAGGAAAAACATGAGAGTTTCTGCAACTATACATTGATTGCCGGTGCCATAAATGTTGTCTTATTCTATTAGAATAGATTTATTAGCAGTGTAAAGAACAGTAATAAAAGAAGACCTGCAAAAAAATGTACTATTTATTCAGCATTCTGTTACCCTATGCAGTACCACATGTTTTTGTAGGATTCTAGTACGGTCTTCCCTTATACAGTATGCACACTCCACATTCAGTGTCCTCACAGTTTCTAGCACTTCCTCCTATTGCTCACTCTGCCTACATGCACTCTTCTACCAGGTTCTAGTACTGTCCTCCCTTATATAGGGCTTTGTCTCTAAATAAATGCACTGTACTTTCTACCCTCACTGTACTGTCTCTACCTGTATGCACTCTTTTCACAGGTTCTAGTACTTTCCTTCCTTATATAGTGTTTGATTTCTAGTAACATTATTTGTACTCACAGGTTCTAGCACTTTCTGCAATGATATGGTGTGCTGACTACACCTATAGTGACTCCTTTTACACTTTCTTCTCTTAAATAGTGTGCTGCCTCCACCAGCAGGCACTCTTTTCACAGGTTCTAGTACTTTCCTTCCTTATATAGTGTTTGATCTCTAGTAACATTCATTGTACTCATAGGTTCTAGTACTTTCTACTCTTACATTCTTCATCCAGGTTCTAGTACTTTCCTCTCTTATATGGAGTGCTGATTCCAGCTATATGGACTCCTTGTACAGTTTCTAGCACTTTCTACTGTTATATAATGTGCTCCACCATCAGGCACTCATTTCACAGGTTCTAGCACTTTCTTTCATTATATGGTTTTCTGACTCTACCTACAGTGCCTCCTTTTATAGTTTCAAGCACTTTCTTTTCTAACTGTGCTTCCTCCAAAAACAGACAATATTTTCACAGGCACTCTTTTCACAGGTTCTAGTACTTTCCTTTCTTATATAGTGCCTTGTCTCTACGTAAATTCACTGTACTCATGGGTTCTAGTACTTTCTACCCTCACTGTACTGTCTCTACCTGTATGAACTCTTTTCACAGGTTCTAGCACTTTATGCAATTATATGGTGTGCTGACTAGACCTATAGTGACTCCTTTTACACTTTCTGTTCTTAAATAGTGTGCTACCTCCACCAGCAGACGCTCTTTTCACAGGTTCTAGTACTTTCCTTCCTTATATAGTACTTTGTCTCTACTTAAATTCACTGTACTCACAGGTTCCAGTACTTTCTACCCTCACAAAGCCTCCGGGCTCTATCTGTATGCACTCTTTTCACTGGATCTAGTACTTTCTTCACTTATATTGTGCTTTGTCTCTAAATAAATGCACTGTACTCATGGGTTCTAGTACTTTCTACCCTCACTGTACTGTCTCTACCTGTATGAACTCTTTTCACAGGTTCTAGCACTTTATGCAATTGTATGGTGTGCTGACTAGACCTATAGTGACTCCTTTTACACTTTCTTCTCTTAAATAGTGTGCTGCCTCCACCAGCAGGCACTCTTTTCACATGTTCTAGTACTTTCCTTCCTTATATAGTACTTTGTCTCTACTTAAATTCACTGTACTCAGAGGTTCCAGTACTTTCTACCCTCACAAAGCCTCCTGTCTCTATCTGTATGCACTCTTTTCACTGGATCTAGTACTTTCTTCACTTATATTGTGCTGATTTCACCTATAGAGTCTCATTTTACAGTTTCTAGCACTTTCTGATCTTAAATAGTGTGCTACCTCCACCATCAGGCACTCTTTTCACAGGTTCTAGCACTTTCTTTCATTATATAGTTTTCTGACTCCTGCTATAGGGACTCATTTTAGTTTCTAGAACTACCTTCTCTTGAATAGTGTGCTACATCAATCAGCACTCATTTCACAGGTTCTTTTTTAGTTATTCATTATATACTATGCTTGCTTGGCCCATGTGCACCCTTTCCTCAGGTTCTAGCACTTTTTCCTTAGCATGCTGCCTCCACCTACAGACACTCGTCTCACGGGTTCCTGCACTTTCTCCCCAATGCGCCTACCCCACTGAATTCCAGCACAGGTTCCGGACACCCACAGAATATGTGGGGTTTAAAAAGGTAGGAAAAAAGAAACTGAATGTTCAGAATCTTAATACAATAAAGTTGTTAATACATTAAAATCGTGAAAATCACGTTTATGCACCATTGTTCCGCTCGTAAAATGTTTGTGTTGACCAAAACAGAACAAGACTGTCTTTTTTACATTTGACATCATCATTTTAAATTTAAAGTTAGGTAAATGTTACAGCCTGCATAATTACTTTTTCGGTATCCATCCATAGATTTAAATCTGCACTCTGAACATTATCCGATTCTGACTAAAGCCTGTATAATGAGGGATTTTTTTCTCTCGCTCTGGACATTCTTATAGCTGCCATTAACTTCCTAAGTGCACTTTTCCCTGCACTTGGAAATTGATTGAAATAAAATGTCACAATTATGTCCTGTAGCTCAAGCTTTAATTATTCATCAATTAGATTTTTTTTTTCCACTTTCTTTTTTCTAAACTGATTTTTCATTCAGTTTGCAGAGATGTATGGTTCCCCTGCTGTTAACCAGTCCAAAATCATTAGTTTCTGGCTTTTGCAATTAAACCTGCTGCATTATTCATCAGGCCCGACTCGGTGGATTGTGCTCGCAGCTCAGAAGAACTGCACGGGAAATTAACTCGTAGAAGTTCTCTCACAGGTTTAAGCAGACAGACAGCTCTGTCATCAACGGAACGTGAAGAGAGGAAACGATCTTGCGCAGGTAAAATACTTAAAGAGGAACGGTCATGCAGTTTGGGATTGAATGTTCACCCCATTAAACACGTGGTTATTAAAAAATCCAGTACTTTTAGAGATAGTAGACTGTTTTATTATGCAATATATTTTTTACTACATTTCCCAGACTGCCTTCAGCTTTTAACAGCAAGTCAAGCTTGAGACAACCATGGAAGTTCGATGATAATAACACATGCTGTACAAATTTGGACAAATCAAAGTAACTTCACTGAGCACTCCTGAGAGACTTTATGAGGTGTAGACAGTTTTTAGAGTCTAGAGTCAAATAACACATGATTTTCTAAGTAAAAAGAACTTAACCACTCCTGAGAACAAATTTAATCACATTTCTAATGAAAATTTCCCAGGTCCAAATGAGCCAGTGTTTCTTCATGTTAACGCTTGGGTAAGATGCCAAAATATCTTTTATATAGAAAATCAATAAAACAAGAACGTTTAAAAGAAATCGTTGTTGAGTTTTAGAACTCGAGATGAGTCAAGACTATTTGGTTCCAGCATGACGTACGTTTTCAAGTCAGCGCGCGAGCTCACACTGCCATCTGGTGGCCTGCTGGCATATTGCAAGTAGCAAATTTACCTCAGACTTCCCGTGGATGAACGTCAAAGGAGTTCGTTCATCATTCACTCATTTTCATACATGCTTAATCTAATTCAGATGGGACTCAGCGGTCCGGAAAGCACTGTGACAGTTTACTCAACGATCGCGATCAAAACGAGGCTGGCCGGTTACACTTTAGTGACGGCATAGTAAGAGTGGCCGCTCTTACTGAAGCAGGAGTAGGAGCACAGCAGCACTCGGACTGGGATAACCTGCAAGGTTTTCATCCCCATATCCTGTTAAATGACAAGATTACAGTATAATATCTGCATGAACATTCGTTCCATTCTGATTCTGAAGCATTCTGGGTACCTTTTGGAGGCTGATGAACTGTACACACTCCAGCCAGGTGGTCAGAAAAGGCTGGAAACACAAAGCACACCTTCCAAAATGACACAGCATGAGCTGTAAATCGGGGTAGAGCGCTAAAGTCTGGGACAGCACGGACAGTTTATTCGATCTTTCATTCAGGATGAACCTTGCAGCTTGTTCCTGTCCCGGAAATGAAATTATTAGACACCGCTAAGAGCTTAAGACAGTTTTTATTCGTATTCATGGACCTTGGACAAGGACCTTGTTTTATCAGCTCTACATCACTATGGATAAAGGCACCTGCTAAATACTGTAAATCTAAATGGAGTGTCAGTGATACAAATGCTGGCTCTGGGAACCATATCATGGACTCCATAAAATACAAGATCCTAAATGAAACTGGCTTCCTCTGCCCAGAAGTTGTCAGAAGTGGTCCACTGATACAAGCCCACTGAAACCTTGGGGTTGAACTACAAAGTTCTGTAGAGGATGTTTGGATATTTCAGTCTCTCAGATTATCAATCTCATCAAGTGGTACAAGATACTCAGTGCCACCATGTTGGCTACTAAAGCACTAAATGTTGGGATACCAATCAATCATCGGGACACCCGTGGTACGAGTACCAGCTCACCTTCAATGAGAGGACTTCAATCTCTTGATTGGACGCAAACAGCTCAAGCTGAATCAAGCTGTTCTCCTCAAAGAATAGCTCCTCTAGTGCAAGATACTGAAACTGAGAGATGAACTGAAGTTGATACACGACTGCAAGTAAATCACTCATCAAAATAATACATACATCGAGTGGGAACATTCTCAGACGATTTCCAGCCACGTCTAGACTCTTCAGATTCTCCCATCCAAGAATGCCCTTAGGAAAAACAACATTTTCAGTGCTGCTGTGTATTATCTTATTGAACTATAACTAGAACATATTTAAAAAGAACTGGTGCTCTTAACCCAGAACCCACCTCTGGTAAGTCAGTCAGGTTGTTTCTTGCCAAGCACAGTTTCTTCAGCTGGATTAATTTATACAGCTGGTGAGGAATTTCATTCAACTTGTTCCTAGCTAGATTAAGTTCCGTCAGCTTGTTGAGTAAGCCCAGCTCTGGCGGAATCTCTCCAAGATCATTGTCCGCAACACTTAACTGTTCCAAATTCAAGAGGCTGTAAAAAAAATACAAGTTGAACGCTTAGTTTGGTAGAGAAGCCACCTCCATTTGCAAAACAATATGTTGTGCCTTGCCTCCGTAACAGCGTTGTGAGACCAACTGTGTTTACTCTCGAATTTAGCCTAATCCCCCAGCATAATGAATAATTCAGCTACAGTTTGTGTTTCACATGCATTACCAAACAAACACCAGTTGAATTTGAACATTGGACCAGTTGGATTTGGACCAGTTGGCTTTTACACACTGAACATGTCTTTTTCGTGTGATTCATCTCTGTTTCATTTCTGTGAACTTATGCCAGCAACAAAAACTGACTGGCCAATCACCGTCCCTTCTGCACCTCATGAAGCAGCTCCTGTATTTTCAGTCTGCCTCTCTGCTGGCAGCCTTTTCATAACTGGCACCTTGAACTGAGTAAAATCATGGTGTTTTCATTCCTTTGCCCTCTGTTTTCCCTCGCCTCCTCACAGGGTCTCACATCCCATGTCCGGTGAGCTCAATATGACAAAAAACTGAACTACCAACCATTTAATAGCTGGTGGAACAGCTCTGATCTTGTTTCCATTCAGGTTGAGGACTGCAAGTTGTGGAAGGCCTTCTATAGAACAGATAGATTGATTGACAGTAAAAATATTTTTGTTTTTAAAATTATTATGAGTACTCCAGTGGTATGTCAGTCTAAAACGCTAGCCCACCAGTGGATGGAGCTATGCAGCACCAACATCACCCACCTAACACCTCTGGATCCAAACTGGAAATGTGATTCCCATATAAATACAGTTTCTTCAGACTGCTTAGATGCTTCAGGACCGGCGGCATCTCCTCGAAAGCGTTGTTTCCCAGATTAAGCTCTGTCAACTACACAACGAGTTACAGCAATAAAATAAAAGCAAACCCTACCCAACCTGTCCCGTTCAGGGCACAAAAAAAAGTTCAAACGTGGCTTAATAGTTTTCAATTAAATATAGACAATTGCAGCATGGACTGATTTGTTTTGGCACCACTGCTCAAATGGCATGTTTTATTGATTTTTATAAACGAAAAGAAAACAAGTTTAGCAACTTGTGTCAAAACATCTATTTATTAAAAAACAAATTATGCTGCTTAATGTGCAGAAATGTCTTACACGTCTCATGGACTGCAGCTCAAAAGGAAGACTGGCGAGCCGGTTGTTGTTCAAATAGAGCCGCAAAACCTGACTTAGCTTGGCAAACGTTTTCGGAAGATGGTTAATGTTCCTCGACGTTAGGTTTAACGATTTAGGATTCGTTTTTAGCGCTCGAATTACTACATCATTCGCCATTATTTACAAACGTACTACGAACAACTTTACACAGCGAGTCGTTGGAGTTCCCATAGAAACCCCAGACGCATACTCGCGTACTAATGAGTATTTGTAAACCTGAAGCGATGCCATATTTCAACATACTATATAGTACGGGTGTATTAGTATACAGTTTAACACACCACCGCTCTCTAGTATCTGAAAGGAGTACCAGAACCACAACCCATACCTGCGTACTAGGGAGTATGCTTGAAAATCTATAATGGATCCCCATTTATACATACTATGTAGTACGGGAGTATTCAGTACACACTATTCTACTACGCCACCGATGCTAATCGCTTTACCAAACTTTTTACCCCGTTTCTTCATTTTTAGCTTACTTTTTTTCTCATTACTTGAATTTTGTATGGAAAATAGGTAAAAAAAAAAAAAAAAAAGCCGAAAAAAACCAAACATTTGAATGGGTTTTCATTTCAGGTTGAAGCCATTTTTTCAAAAATGGCACTTCAGACCCACACAGGCTATACTTATACTTTGAGACCGTAGCACATTTATTCACCATTGAAACCTTAAGCTGATGTGAAAGCTGTCTTTATTAAGCAGATAGCCTAAATCTAAACAAGTCTGGGAATCAGTTCCAGTACAGTTCTTTGACATTCAGTTTTGCTCTTCAGTCTTCTCTGAAGAAAGTGGTTCCACCGAGTTGTAGTGTTCCCCCAGTCCGTACGCGTGCCTCATGTAACTGAAAACGCAGTCAGAGAGTTAGAAGTGTATCCCGATATTCTTCTCAATCTTAAAGATAGAGAAATAATGAGTTACTTACACAAGAGTGATGGGTGGCTTGGAGTACTCTTCACCGATCCTGATAGCTGGAGCATCGGCTTGGATAACCGCTATTGGTAACTGGAGGACGTGTGTAAGGGCTCTTAACTGTCAAAATCGTGGAGTGAAAAAGACAAGGAAGTTTTTACATGATTTAAATCAGTACAATCTTGTGATTCCCCATAATAAAAAACATTTAAAGTCCGGTTTAGATAGCTTTTGTTTTTTAGCTCCCTCCCAAAAATATGTTGAATATCTCACACACACCACGACAATCCATGTATAAATCTAAACCAAATGAGCCTTCAAGTTTCTTGATTTGAAAGAGATCCTTACCTCCAACTGTCCACCCCACGCTGCTGTTTCTGCAACATCATTACAGTACTTGTCAAATTCATCTGTCAGAAAAAAGTGAAACTGATTACAAACATTGCCAATCTGCTCTTATACCTTTAATCAACTTTAATTCAACTTCATCCAGAGCTTATTTGCAACTACAGATGAAGGATTTAAGAGTGTCACTGCACTATTTACTGGATGTTACAAATACATTTTTTCATAACATTTAGAGTCAAAAAACTGGCTGTAGCTGAGGGAGACTAGGCCAGACCGAGAGGGGATCACACCCCTGAGCTGCTGGAGCGACCCCTACCCAGTCCTGAAATGGAGGCCTCCGGAGCCTCCTGCAACCCTGACAAAAATCATAACCTTTTCTTCTTATGTACTAATTAACGCAAATCTATAACTATACGATAAAGGCTTTAATAGCACACTAATAACAACACATCACTACATTACCGGCAGTAAACATGTCCCCAGTGTTTGGGTTAGTGAGGAAGGGCAGGAAGTCGTCCTCATGGCTTCTCATATACTGAGCCGTTTGCATCCGGAGCTCCTTGGTCGCCAAGAAACATCCACGCTGCGTCAGCTGATCTTCTATCGCCCGGTACATGCAGTGACCATCGGATGAAATCTCCTTGATCTGCAGCTGCTCGTCGGCCAGCGTCTGCCTCAGCTTCAGGCTTTCCTGATGTCTAGATCCCTGCAGGTTCTCCACTTCTGCTTCTGCAATACGACTCTCTCTTTCCTTCTCCAGAGCTGCTTTTTTATCCTGGAAAATAACACACAAGTCTGGTAAATGTAGAAATCCAGACGGTTCATGACCTTTTCCTTGTACGTATACCTAGTGAGTGCAAAATTGAAGAAAAAGCAAATAATCTGACCCGTCTCTTCTGAGCCTTGGACACTCGGGCCTGCTTGACGTCTGCTTGCTCTTCGTCAGTCACACTCAAGGAATCAACAGCATCTACAACCTCATCCACCTTCACATCAGCAACAAAGGCACAAGTTATCAGAAACAAAGAAATCATACCAAGCATTACGAGAAAAATGCCCACAGCTCACCTTCTGAGATGGCGTCGAGTTCTGAAGCTGTTTTCGCTCGTTCTCGTGTTTCTGATTGAGCTCAGCTTCTAGTCTGGCGACGTCCTCGGTCAGCTGCTTCCTCTTTTTCTTGTCATTTTTGGGTACGGCATTTTTCATACTCTGGATTTTTGCTGCAGAAAAGTAAACAACCAAAATACATGCCTAGTGTACAAAATGTCGCTTCATTAAAGTGCCAAAATGTGATGTGAAATACGAGCGCATCCATTTCTATGAATGACTTTGCTCGATTCACTTGATTTTTGTTTGATTTGGGGGGTTGTTTCTTATTCTTGCTTAAGTAAATTCACAGAGAATAAAATGAAGACATACTCAAGTTCTTCGTGTTTCATTTTGCTGTGGCTGAATGTCAAGTGCTTTTTCTCGGTCGTACACTAACTAACGGGGGGACTTTGAACTTTTAATTGGAATTAGTTAACTTACTTGTAATTGCCAGAGGAACGTAAATAACGGGTACATTTCTTACACCTGGTGACTTGCCCTACTATTTTTACATATGAATGGTGAACTGTTTTATTTTGTGTTAAAATCATGAAAATGACAAAAACAATAAAAACTAACGATGCAGAATAACTACAATGCATTGACACTCCAATATTGAGCAAAAGAAATGTCGACATTTATGTACTGGTTCAAATGTAACAGTTTGTCTTGGAGTCGTTATTCAATTTTCCAATGAATTTAAAGGGATTCGCGACCTACTGTCATATTTATTTATTTATTTTTATTTAAGTTTCTCACGTATTTTCTTCTCGGTTAGGTCTCGAAGCTGTAACGGCTGAATCCCAAACAAAACCGCGTTGACTACATAGCAGCACTACATAGGCTTGCAGTTGCATGCTATGTAGTGCACTTCATATTGAAAATGAAAGCATTTAGGATTAGGCCAAACATACAGCGAGAGAATCGAGCGAACAAACTGTTTAATACGTTAAAATAATGAATTTTGTTCATCATTTCAAAAACTACGATATAATCTATTTAAAAGCAAAGACAACACACGTATAACACAGGTGAAATTTCTCACCTTGCAGCTCTTTCTTCTCTTTGCGATGCTGTTTGGCTAACAGCTCCTCAGCCGTTTCTGTTTCCTCCATGTTATAACCGGCTAGCTAGCAGCGCTCATATAAAACACCACCGCAAAATGCATTATAATTTCCCTACAAAGCACCCCATGGCGGGATAAGTGTAATTAAACTCAGGTAAGATTTAGTATCAGCTCTGTGCCATGCTGCTCAATAAACGAGTGTGAAGTCAGAAATGACACTCAGTGTGAACATAAAAGTCCCTTCGGGTAAAATCAAAGTATAGGCAATGCAAGCAAAACGAGTTCCTCAGAGAAGTATGTATAATTTGACATTTAGCAACCGTTTACAGATGTATTCCCTATATTCAGAGGGAGACTACAATCACAGACACGTTATGGATGTATCTGACGCGTTCTGTGTCTACAGGTTGCCTTTGCATTAGAACAAAATAGACGGATCCTAACAAGGTCCCTAATAAAGTTTCCAATGACTGTATACCAGATACCATATTTGTAGACAAAAAATGCAAACAGTATATTAAGATTCAGCACCCTTTTCGTGATTCACAAAAGTATTTTATCCATAAAAAAAAACAATACACTCAACAACGTGGGCTCATCAGACACCTCAGAGAGACTTTGAGTCATTTGAAGCCTAACTAGTGTCGCAATACAGAATGTGTTTCATAATGACCTACTATCATACACACACGGCGCTGCGTAGTGTTATGTAACGGACTTCATGCTCTACCGATGAAAGCTGTACGGCCTCCTCAAATGTGGCCCAAATACTACACTGTTTCTTTCTTAAAACTAACCATGTTCAATGCCGAAATGTTACACACAAATGTAAAAAGGGAGAACTGAGCAGCTAGCAGAATGTCAGCAAAGAATTGTTCACTCGGATGGCGCTGCAGTCTAATTCGCTAGCCCACCACCTCAGACTCGCGTTCACACCTTTCTGTGTAGGGAAGGGAAGGCCAGAAGAGGGATCATCTCCCTGCCACTGCAACAAAGGCCTGTCTGCTCTTGGAGGTGCCAGCTATGTCCTCCACGAGATTTCATTTTCGCCCTGTAGCATGGAGGCGCTTGCTACACTATGACCCTTCTCATGGCGGAAGGGTCTCGGACACAGTGAAGAGGATGTGACCGGGGAATTGGGAAAACCAAATAGGGAAACAACACAAAAAATCATTAACTGATTAAAATCTGGTGACATTTTGGTTAACATTGCATTTTAACTCCACTTATCCTGGTCAGGGTTGAAGGGGGTGGGAAGCCTATCCCTGGAATTGCCCCCACCCCCTTAGACATGGCCAGTTGAGCCTGTATGACGGCCAGCCTGGCTGCGAGTCGCCCCAGGACTCAAACGTAGGTCATCACGGTGGTGAGCTAGCAAACTGCGTGAGCGCCTGCGTGATTCACGACTGATGACTAAGCACTCAGCAGGCACGCTGGAGAACAAACCCATTCGTAGTTCGTGTAAGGACAGAGGTACTGCAGCTCCTCTTGCTCCTGCTGGACTCAAATGCTCTGAATTCTCAAGTGTCAAGTCCTGTCTCAGTCTGAATCGGTCTGGGCCTCCGATTCAGACAGGTTAGCAGGTTTTTCTCTCTCCAGATGGATTTCTCGGACGGCAAGGATCCGAGTGAGCATGCTCTCCAGCTCGGCATCGTCCAGTGACATGGAGGAGAACCACAAGGGGCTGTTGGGGACGCACGAGCGCTCGGGACGCAGGAAGAACACGTTGGTGCGCTGCTTCACCGAGGACGAACTGCAAACATCGACAGGTCAGTGTTACATATTACGAATAATACACAAATGTACATACAAAGACAAGACGTCGAGTCCAGTGGTCTTACACTACTATGTACGGTACTGTGCAAAAGTCTTAGGCCACCATTAGATTAGATATACCATTGATTTAGCAATCAATATATAATCATTTCTCAGTCTTTTTAGTAGAATCTAACAGGTGGGTCCACCTCAGTGGTGCGCAATGTTCAATTTTTGTCTTGTGACGCATCGTTACCCCCTTAGGACAGCATTAAGGAGACGAGAAGAACCGAATTATGAAGCAGATCACAGAAAGAGGCATTACGTTATGACCGTACCATTTGGAAAGGTAGAACTCATAGAGTCTAACGGGGCAGCGCAGAGGGTTGTCCGAATTCTCCTTCATCTCCAGCACTGCTCCGTCCTCATCCTCCTCGTCCTCAACCCTCTTCCTCTTGGCAGGGGCGCTACTGTCTGGACTTGATTTCGCTTTGAGGACAGAAAGCCAAAACAATGTACGTGTGTGTCTGTGTGTGTATAAATAAATATGTATATATGAGCAGAAACTATAGTAACACAAATGTAATCAGTGCTTTTCCCAGTACTTACATGTACTTTTTGTTTCTTTGTGCACGGGTGGGTAGAAGCGGAGGCAGGACCTCTTGTTGCCGCTGCTGTTGGTGCGAGAGCAGCGCATGATGTGGGCGAAGGAGAGACGCCGGTGCTGAGATACAGTCTTAAAGCTGAAGAACTTGGTGCAGAAGTAGAGCAGTGTGTTGAGCAGCACGCTGGGGGAGAAAGCCCCGAGCTGCTTACACTCCCACAGGTACTCCTCCTCCACCCGCGAGTGCACGTAGCCTGAGACACAGCGAAGCAGGAAGGGTCGATTTAAACAGACTCTTACAGTAAGCTAAGTTTTCAAACAAAAGTTTTCTGCCTCACCACTGGGCAGTATAGTTGGCTTCCAGTCTTTCAGTAAATCGGACATGGTTTGGCTGAATTTGGCGTAAAACAAGTCGGCGAAGATGTTCTCCATTCGGCCGTTTTCAAAGAGAAACTGCACAGTAAAGGGAACACGTCCGTAACGCCTCATGTACCAGATGCACAGTGAGTATTCCAAAACGTCATTGGGGTCGTGGTTCATACCTGCTGAATTCCTAAGCAGAGGTAATAGATGCTGTCGGGGCTGTACGGGTCTCCGTTGGGACGCCGGACATCGGTGACGAACCTGCAGAGGCCGTAGCTTAACTCGGCTGTGCTGCACTGTAACAGATCCTCCTTTAAGGTCAGGTTCCTCGCTGGTCCAGGAACACAGAGGACACATGAGCATCACACTCAACCTCACACAGGCATATTTGGAGTAATCCTAATATAACAGAGCAGCAGCGCTCACACAATGAAATCATCAGACTCGCATGCTAGAGATCCTAGACTGGAACGGAACTCGAATCATAGAGACTCGAAGTTCAGACTCGCATGCAAGAGCCTCTAGACTTGATTCAGACCTGTATACTAGAGACTCGACTGATGGAGAAACTTGAGACTCAGACTCTGATGCAGAACTCCAGACTACAGACTGGAGAAGTGACCCTGACGTACATCCAGTCCTAACGATGCTAGATTTTACTTTGAAAGAGCAGAGACTCACAGGCCAGCTTAGAAATCTCCACATTAGGCTGCGTGTTCCTCCAGCGTATCCAGCTCTTCCATGCCTGAACGCCGTATTCGTTGTGCAGCGTGGAGCCATGCTGAACCGCAGCCTTGGAAGGTGAAGAAGCTTCAGAGCGCTTACGGGCCTGCATCGGGACGACACTGATCTCAGTCATGGAAGTAAAGAAGTACATGTGCTAGACCTTGTATTTATGTGCTACCTAGTATAATATTTCTGTCTCATTTCTTTAACTGGGTTCTCTTCATCTACTTTTAGGACTTGTGGGAAAATCGGATGATGTTTTAGGTCATATTTATGGAGAAATATAAAAAATTCTAAAGGGTTCACAAACTTAAGCACCACTGTATATCAAATTGTATTTCAATTTAAAATTTGAATTTAAAAAGTAATATTTTATTTGAAGTTAACATTTTTTATTTATATTGTAATTATAATTAAAAAAGCTACAAAAATCCAGTCCCACACTTCCATGTCACCCTGAAGCTTGAAGATTTTCAGGTCTTAAGCAGAGCCTTATTTTAGCCACTTCTCTGCATTTTAACCAGGACATGACCATGCACCACTGCACCTCATGGCCACATGGTGAGTAGTTAGATCCCATTGTTCTGAAGTGTCCCCATAGTCTAAAAATCAGTGTGTAGCATTAAGGACTGTCACAATTTATTGCAATTAAGTACGCTTTTTTTGTTTTTAAATGTCAGTGTTGTTTTATACGTGTACCTCTGTTCAAAGCTGTGGCTGCTAGCCATGGTCAGACTAACTTTTTAAAGTATAACACACAACCATCGGGGTCTTCAGCTAAGCCCTTAACCTTAAATGACAGACACATTTATATAAATTAGGGCTTCTGCTAAATACTGTAGACGTGCAAGACAGGTTTTAAGGTTAGGTCACAGGCTTTGTTTATTCCTAATGGGCCACTGGTTATTCATTCTAAGCAAAGCATCAGTGGGACAGGTTTCAGTGTGGCAGCTAAACCTGAACGAATCGTGCCAGCTGTGAACTGGATGAACCTCAGAACCTCAGAGTTTTTCTCTACTGAAGCGTGACACTGTTCATGTCCATACTCGTTTTTTCGGCGAGCGGGCTTCGCGGCTTTTCTTGCGTGGTTTCGACTTGGTGGAGGCTGGGGTCCTCTTCTTTTGTCCTCCGTGATCAAACCTCTCTGCTAAAAATGAAAGGGACACGTCACACATCTGTATCGAACGTCCTTGTCAAGACATGAACACAGATGCTGCAGCCCTCACCGACTGGAAAGTCCGTCTCAAGATCCATCTGTGGCTCTTCTGAAGCAGGGCTGGGCAGACTCTGCCTGGCAGGAGGCACTTTCTCCGACTCCGAGTTGCGACCCCATCGAGAGGCACTCGACAGGCTGTCCTCCTCCCAGCTTAGGTGGCTGGACAGGGCCTCCAGATCGAAATCTTCCATGAAATTATCATCCTGGTCTGAGTAACAAGATGAAATCGATTAGAATTAGGAAAAATTACATGACAACAGAATATACATTATTATTATATTAACTAATCAAGTGGTCACTGGACACATCATAGTAGGTCATGTTTTGGGGTTTTTTGAGCCAAGTCGCTTCTTGGGCTTGGATGCTCGTTTTTCTCATGGGATCTGGCAACCCTGGAATTAAATGCAGCACCTGAGAACAGGCTACCAAACACTTTTGGGGAGACTCTGAAACGCCGTATATACACGAGGAAAATAAGACAATATTTTTTAGATTAAATGTAGTTTACGTCACATCCTTCTGTGAGATTATTGGCCGGTTACAAAGGAGAAATCCGACTATTTCATATTATCCGTGCATGCACATCTGATTTTCTGCAGTTATCAGATAAGTGCATGTGAACGCACTCAGATGCAGTTCTTATGATCAGAACGTTATTTTAATTTAAAAAAAATACATCAAAACTAAGCACCAGATGTTTGACCTTATCCAGATCACTTTTCTTTGAGCCTTATCAGCTCTAATCACATAAGCTTGGATGGAAGTGATTCAAATCGTTCCTGCACCTCCATGGGAGACGGCTTTATCCTTCTCGCTGTCCTCCGCCACCATTTCGGCCATCATGATCAGATCGGCCTCCAGCGGGTTGTCGGGAATCTTCTCTTTAATCTCCTGGATCGTTTCCACCAACTGTTCCGCACTGTCCATGGTAACAGGCAGGAACATCGGCACTGGCATCTACACGGAGAGGGAGAATGAGAACGAGAACCATTTGCTCTGGCTATTACACAAAGCACTCGGTGTACGGAGATACACACTCACTGAACACTTTATTAGGAACACCCGTGCACCTAATCCTTCATGCAAGTATCCAATCAGACCACCAGGTGGCAGCAGTGCAGCACCTAAAATCATCCCACTTCGGGTAACGCTCAGATTGACCACCAGGTGGCGGCAGATGGGCTGGTTTGCATTAGTTCGCTGCTGATCACCTGGGATTTTCAAACACAACCATCTTTAGTTCACACTTCGAGTGTACAATCGTGGGGAGCACAACAAAGGTTTCCAGCATCTTCTAGAATCCATGCCACAAAGATCCGAGGCTGTTCTGAGAAAAAGGGAGGAGCTATCCAGTATTGAAACGGTGTTCCTAATAAAGAGCTTAGTGAGTTTTAGACAACAACAAACAAATCAAGTGCCACAAATCACAAAGGCTTGAGTAGTGCTGGAAGAGAAGCAGCTCACCGGAAGAGGAAGTCCAACTGCATGAGGCGTGTACTGGGTGTACAGATGCATTGGCAAGGGAACAAACACTGGCACCGGTACAGGTAGCACTATCACTTTGGGAAAGTCTTCGTCTGTAAATGCACACAGTTCAGAATTTAGATCTATTCTGAAGCGACCACAACAGAACAACCAATGGAACCAAGGAAATCAATAACTATCGATCTTGTGTGATCTATATTACAAAAAAAAACAAAAAACAGATTAATTATGTACATAAACTGTTCATTAATGGTCATTCTGTTCCTTGACTTTAATGGCTGAAGGGCTTAGCCACGGGGGAACGACAGAATGGAGCCATTTTACCTCAGGAAAGCTGATAAACAAATCATTTGTCCTCTTTATCTTCAAATCTAACAATAAACAGAACTGTGGTATAACCCCAATAATACACTCGAGGTCATTCTTTGAGATACTGGTCCGGGTGTTCAAACAGTTACTGATAATGAAAAAGAAAGTAGAATAAAATGTTTTTTCTACCTTTATATAAATGTTTTTCTTTCTATATATATAGAATATATAATACATATAAAGATAGATTTTTAATTCCTATTATAATTCTTAAGGCCGCAGTCATTAAAGCGAACGGACGCTGATCAGGTGGACATTGCATACCTGGACACAGATTGTGAATGATCCTAATCACATCACTGCCTCTAGTGGATAAATAATATATTGCAGCCCTCATATGTTGCTGTTAATATCCATGAATCGCTGCATCGCCTTAGCCTTCTCGTCACTGTGACTCTTTACAGAACCAGATTAGTACCTGTTTGCGTGTCCATGTCGGAGGTGTTGGGTTTGCAGGACGTGCCTTTGCTCTGGCTCATGGGTTTACAGAGCAAAGCTTTGTTCTTGAGGATTCTCTGCGGAGTGGCGGGTGTCTTCAGACCGTCCGTCTGTGTGCTGGCCTGCAAACAGGCTTCATTTCAACGTTTATTCAAAACAAATGCAGATTGCACTCTTGTAATGCATTCAGCAGAGAACATGTTCTTTCTATCGTTAGAACAAATATCCTTCATGAAATTGAAACTAAAGCACGCTGGCAGATAGGCCAACAAACTAAACTGGTGAGGAAATGGAGCCAAGAGAAGAAAGGCTTGAACAGGACACGCAGACAAACTCTGTGCACTGAAAGTATGAATAAATAGACGGAATGAAGGAAATGCGAGACAGGTAAGAGGAATCAATCCCCGGGAAATGAAGGAGGCAGTGGAATCACTACACGATGTCCAGAGACAAATTTGTAGCCCTTTATGTGAGGTATCAATATTTCGATTCACTGTGCATCACAAGCATAAGAATGGCATCATCGTAAAGACGAAACGCTTACTCGGACGCTCAGATACTTACGTGTCCGATCAGCTTTACAACAGTAGGAACGGCTCCTGAAACACAAACATTATATTGCTGTATCAATTCTTTAGCACATCCTAGGAGCATAACATGATTTCACCCTCTGGTGTTCATAAAACGGAACTGCATTAGAAAGCGTAATAAACGAAACCCACATCGTTACACCCCTATTAGTACAGTAAGCTGTTTTGGTCTTTGGATTAAGTCATGCTGGTCTTATAACTGTTCATAATGAGACCTTGCAGGGCAGCACCCCCCAGGACATTGGGCTGTCCGTTGGGGGCGTTTGAAAGCGATATAACGTTGGCGATCACAGGCGTGGCCTCGGTCATAGCCAGCGATGAGTGAGTCGTGTTGCTGTTGGAGACCGTGGAGGGAGTCGCAGGTGCGATGGTGATCGGCACTGTGAAGACAGAGAAGGATTTTCGTTATCCCCGGTTATATGTTCTGAGTTTGAAGTAAAAAGTCGTACCGTGTTACGAGTCTAGCATTATAAAGCTTTCAGTCAAAACCATAAGTGGTCACCCTAAGTCATTGTATCCTGTACTTGCTTAATATCAAATATTTATTGGCAACCAAATACAGTCAGACCCTGCTCTCTAAACTGCCAGGGTAAGAGTTCCAATGTTGGAGTAGTAACTCAAAGAATGTAATCCATTACAAATGACTGATTACTTGTTTTCAAGACACCCATTACTTCCTGGACAAAGGAATCCCATTACTCATTACTTCTAAGTTGCTCCCTAAAACTCACATTATTAGAAAGTCCAAGAACAACAGCCAACAAGGAGCAGTGTAAATACTTTCGGACAGAATAACATTCATGCTCAAATTCAAATCGCCGTTTGTAGGAGTTTCCGATCTTCCCGAGGCAGCCGCACAGACCTGGCCAGCAGGGGTCGCTTCGGGCGTTGGAAAAGACGGAATCATTTTCTGAAGTGAATCATTCAAATCGACTCAAATGAGCATCAATAATGTGACATTACATTACAGAAACCATGAGTTAGTCCTGATTTTTTTTCAAATAAGTAATCGGTCATTATAATGTGATTACAATAACTGTAATTCGATACATTACTTGGTTACTTTCGATTAGTTAAATTACTGAAGACTTTATCCCCAACACTGCTGATTTCCCAGGTATTTTAATCCCCCTCCCCACTATCCAAACCCCTAACTCACTATAATGAATGACAAGCTGCACCCAGTGAGTGTGTCTTTAACATAACTGATGTAGCCATTTTTGCCTCATAACTGGTTCACCAAACCAGATGAAATTCTTCGGATCTTACCTTGCGCGGCAGGTTTGTCGGCTTTGCTGGTGGACGCAGTGGCACAGTACAAGCTGCAGTAATACATCAGACAGTGGAGGTTACAGAAGTGCTTGATCTCGCCCAGCCACTTTATTGACTCGGTCATCTTCTTGGCGCTCTTGCATATGCTGCACTTAGCCACCTTAGCAGGACAGATACGATATTTCAGAGAAACGCACTGACATTTTGTCCGAAAGCAAAAACAAGAACTAAACTCTTGACAGAAAATGCTATAGCGAACTGAGATTAGAGAACATCGCTTGAACGGGTAGAACTCTGAGTGATACAGTCTGAGGAAAACTGCTTTAATGGGAATACAAATGAGAGAGTAATTTAAAATGCTGTTGTTTTTTTTTCAATCTTATAGCAGTCGCTCACACGCGTCCAGTTTGAGACCAGTTTGAAAAATGTTCTTTTTGCTCAGCAGTGGTTTTCTTCTTGGAACGCTGCCATGCAGGCCATTTTTGCCCAGTCTCTTTCTTATGGTGGAGGCATGAACACTGATCTTAACTGAGGCAAGTGAGGCCTGCAGTTCTTTGGATGTTGTTGTGGGGTCTTTTCTGACCTCTTGGATGAGTCGTCGCTGCGCTCTTGGGGTAAGTTTGATCGGCTGGCCACTCCTGGGAAGGTTCACCACTGTTCCATGTCTTCTCCATTTGTAGATAATGGCTCTCACTGTGGTTCACTGGAGTCCCAAAGCTTTAGAAATGGCTTTATAACCCTTTCCAGTCTGATAGATCTCAATTACTTTCTTTCTCAGATCTCGGCATGATGTGTAGCTTTTAAGGATCTTTTGGTGTCCTTCACTTTGTCAGGCAGGTCCTATTTAAGTGATGTCCTGATTGAGAACAGGTGTGGCAATAATCAGGCCTGGGTGTGGCTAGAGACAGTGACCTCAGGTGTGATAAACCATAGGTAAGTTATGTTTTAATGAGAGGGGGGAATCACTTTTTCACACAGGGCCATGTAGGTTTGGATTTTTTTCCCCTCCCTTAATAATAAACACCTGATGTGTATATATGTAAAAGGGAGACCTCATATTACATCATTATAACATTCACCTCACTCTAAAAATGGTTATGATTTAACAATTTTTGTATTAAACACACCACATTTTAACCCCTGTTTAACCCAACATTATACACCGACTCTGGTTGACCTATTGCTTTATTCTCTCCATTTGCATGTCTGTATTTGAGGATATTTACCTCGCAGAATAACAGGGCGTACAGCGAAAGGCATTCGTTGCCGCAGAACTCCTCCTGTTTGCCCCCGAAGACGCTGGTGACCACGGTGTGCGAGGTGCTGCTGCAGTACAGACAGCTACGGCAGTACTTCTTGCCCCAGCGTTTAGCGAGGTCGTGCTTATAGAGGAGTTTGCAACCTGGACAGACGCACACATTTTATCATTGATATATAAATGCATCCTAACCAAATGCAGTTCCAGTGCACGTGTGTACATCAGTACGATCGGGTATGTAAACACGCTATGCGATTAAAAAAGGTCAATTCGTTACATATCATTCTAAATAAATGATCATCGAAATAAATAATCCAGCCACTGTTTTACATCTGGAAGCTTTAATGCTAAACATCACACCAGGTTTCAACAAGAAAGTCGCCACATGTGACGTGAGGGGACTGCGCTAACCACATGCGCCAACAGAAAATGGTTAGGTTTGGGTTAGGTACCCAGTGACAGAGCCTCACCTTCACTACAGAAAGAGCAGTCCAAGTTATTAATCCTCTTCACCTCCTTCACCACCTTTTCGAGTTTACAGTACACACAGTGCGCCATGATGTAATTGGTCCTCCTGAATTCGTCGATGCAAGCCTTACCGCAGAACGCGTACATCTTTCCCTGCAGAACCAAACAGAGCACAGCTTAGCTCTTATCCCGACTCTCTTCCCTTTCAGTCACTACCATACTGCAACCCGAGCTCTGCACACTTTATGGTTAACAAGCTACTGGGACCACTGTTGCTGGCGTACACCATCTGTGACTGAACAAGTCGTCTATGTTAATTCATGTAAACAAACATCAACTTCATAGATGTGTGCCAGCTTTGCTTTTGCTTTTACCTTAAAGTCCAGCAACTCAGGTTTGCTGAAGAACAAGCGCAGACACTGCGAGCAAAGGATCTGGGTCATGGTCGGAACACGGAGACTGCTGGACGAGCTCGACTCTGCAGACCCAGGCTTGGACTGAGGCACGCTCAGAATGGGAGCCACGTTCAGCTGGCTGTTCGGAGCGTGAGTCTTGTTAAATTCACCCTAAGGAAAACATTTTAACGAAGAAAAACCTGTGAATATTGATGGAACTTGTAAGGCACGCACCTTACAAAGCAATTCACGTCACTTTATTAACACCGATGGGGCGTTCAGTGCTAAAGCGAGTACAGAAGCAGTTAGAACGCAGGCGCAGTAATGACCGAGTGTGTAAGATTGCCCTGCCGGGCAGATTACCTGAAACGCTACCACACAGGTGATGGAGCAGAAGTTGCGGATGGTCCCGTCGGACATGGCGAGGTGGTACTGCGGCACCTGGAACTGCTTACAGTTGTTGCATTCAAATGCAGCTCCTTAGTACAGTGTGTGTGTGTGTGTGTGTGTGGAAGAAGAGAAAACAATCCAGTGAATAACATTCACAAACAAGCCGACATCAATCCGTAACACAAAAACACAAACATTTTAATGTTTTCTACCTCACATATTCCATTTGGTTCCTTCATAAGACCCGAACATACAGTCTTACACCAAAGCAGGTTTTTCATTTCACCGAGAACCAAGCACCATTTATCCAGGGGGAGCTAAACTATTAGCCAAAAGCCATCGTTTGATCCTACAGTTGGACTCATGTTGGAACCCCTGCTTAAACTCTGTACAATCTTGGTGTTTAAACTCGCTGTTTGAACCCTCCACTTCTTCCTGCTGTTTGAACTCGCTGTTTGAACCATCCATTTCTTTTGTTGTTTGAACTTGCTGTTTGAACCCTCCACTTCTTCCTGCTGTTTGAACTCGCTGTTTGAACCATCCATTTCTTTTGTTGTTTTAAACTCGCTGTTTGAACCCCTCCACTTCTTCCTGCTGTTTGAACTCGCTGTTTGAACCATCCATTTCTTTTGTTGTTTGAACTTGCTGTTTGAAACCCTCCACTTCTTCCTGCTGTTTTAACTTGCTGTTTGAACTCGCTGTTTGAACCATCCATTTCTTTTGCTGTTTTAACTTGCTGTTTGAACCCTCCACTTCTTCCTGCTGTTTTAACTTGCTGTTTGAACTCGCTGTTTGAACCATCCATTTCTTTTGCTGTTTAAACTCGCTCTTTGAACCCTCCACTTCTTCCTGCTGTTTTAACTTGCTGTTTGAACTCGGTGTTTGAACCATCCATTTCTTTTGCTGTTTAAACTCGCTCTTTGAACCCTCCACTTCTTCCTGCTGTTTTAACTCGCTGTTTGAACCATCCATTTCTTTTGCTGTTTAAACTCGCTCTTTGAACCCTCCACTTCTTCCTGCTGTTTGAACTCGCTGTTTGAACCATCCATTTCTTTTGTTGTTTTAACTCGCTGTTTGAACCATCCATTTCTTTTGTTGTTTTAACTCGCTGTTTGAACCATCCATTTCTTTTGCTGTTTTAACTCGCTGTTTGAACTTGCTGTTTGAACCCTCCATTTCTTCCTGCTGTTTTAACTCGCTGTTTGAACCCTCCACTTCTTCCTGCTGTTTTAACTTGCTGTTTAAACTCGCTGTTTGAACCCTCTGCTTCTTCCTGCTGTTTTAACTCGCTGTTTGAACCCTCCACTTCTTCCTACTGTTTTAACTCGCCGTTTGAACCCTCCACTTCTTCCTGCTGTTTTAACTTGCTGTTTGAACCCTCCACTTCTTCCTGCTGTTTGAACCCCCCTTTTCTTTTGCTGTTTGAACTCGCTGTTTGAACCCTGTCGGAATTCAACAGCAATAGCTGCAACAGTAGACACAGCAGCAACATCACTAGTAACTAGGGATGTAGCGATACACAATGCTCATGATTCGATTCACGATACTGAGTTCACGATGTGGTTTTCTTACGATTTTTTTTTCAAGTGTAAACAATGCAAAACAATGCACATTTTCTTGAATAGGTTTTTAAACATTAAAAAAAAAACTTTACTCCCCTGCAATTAAAATAAATGGCTAGAAACAGAGGTTTAAAACTGTTTATAAAATGCTCTATTGTAGCCTCAACATATCTTAAATAACCAAGTGAGAGCATTCTGTTTTATTTCGGAAGAACAACTCAGCAGTCTTTAAAAGAAATTAGAAGGACTTTAACATCGGAACGGGATCATGACGTATGATTGCTCCCTCTGGTGTTCACAAAATGCAATTGCATCAGATGGAGTAATAAACAGAACACATGCGACATCGTCGGTCATTATTTTGCGTCGTGATGCATCGTGACACGCCCACTCCTAATCCTCATTTGTTAACGCTTGCATTTTGATACTCACCTATATTTCTTCTATTACAAATGAAAAACTATTTAACCAGCATTTTCACACTCTTCTCTTTCAACATGAGCTACGAATTTGTACCTGACGTGCTGACTTTTTGGACTTTGTGTGCCGTTGCACACGAGGAGGAGCAGAACAGCTCACGGTGGCCCTCCGAATTCGGGTTTTCCACCATTTCTGACAGGGTACGAAAAACCCGACACATCGTGCAGGCGATAGGCGGTGTGTACTTCTGCAAAGGTAATAGAAAAGAAGTAGAACAACAACAGCAACTTGCAGGGAACAAAAGTAATCCATTAACAACAGTTAAAGGTCAGAGTGGACACCATGCCAAAAGGTCCTCCAATGTTTTACACGCCAACTTCACCGTCGCTGTACTAAAGTCCTTTAATGCCAAACTTCACACTTCACGCATTCTCACACAGACCCAGGCACGCTGTTTGACACGGAGGGGTCGCTTACCCTTTTAAAGACGGAGACACAGGCCGGGCTGCAAAACTTCTTGACGGTGTTGTCGATCAGGAGGGTCGGATACTTTCCGTCTGTGTTGTAGCAGTACTCTCCACACTGACTGCAGCAGTTCATGGTCAGCTTATTGGACGAGCAGAAGTGGTGGAAGCAGGCGTTGCTGCACATTTTTTTGACACTGCCCATGAAGTTCACCTCATGCTTAGTCTGGCAGAGGACAGAAAATACCAGGGTGTCTGCTAAACATCAGAAAACCTGAGGATTTTTAACAATAACAAGGACAGACCATTGGGATGACATGAATTTAAGTAATCCTGCGTATATTAGTTATTTAGAATTATACCAGTTAGTTCGGACCCTGCACTCTGACCGACGCCCTATAAGTATTACTCCAAGGCATACACACGTACCTAGCAACGATGCCCACCCTAAAAATCAGCAAAGTTATAAATGACCAACCTGAGCCAAAGGTTTATCACCTTGGATTTGGAAGCTGGAAAAGCGAAACAAAGTCAGTCCTTTAAATCAAACGTCCCGGATCTTAATGGATTCACATTTGTTTATTGTCTGTATAATAAAGTTACTGGTCATTCTGTTCCTCAACTTTAATGGCTGAAGGGCTTAGCCCATCGTACATATGCATTGGCAGCAGCTGTACAGAAACTCCAAAATGCATGGGTTTTCTGGGAACGGATTCATGCAATTTACATCATTCCTTATGGGACAAATTTGCTCGGGACGCATCGCTCTCAACTCTCGACGAGCCTTCCGAAACAAATTCCCGTCGAGACTCAAGGTTTCTTTAAACCAGTTCAGCCTGTACTCACCACACAAAGTTTTTGGCACATACTGCACTTGGTAATCGAGCTATCGGAGGCGAGTGCAGATGGTGTACAGTCCCTCTTGCAGTTAAAAGCCCTGAGGCATTTCTGACTGCAGAAGTCCTTCACAGTCCCGCTCAGGTCGGCCTTCGTGGTGGCCAGGTCCTTTGTGCTGGGAATGTCCCTGTGGAGACGCAGATTTGAGAGACTAATGACGGTTCTTCCATTTTGCATTTCTCTCCAAACTTAATACAACACTCGTCGTTGCAAATCATACAATCGGCATAACAATCTGAGTCACACAGTCATATTCACACCTGAGCTGCATGGTGTCATCGGACCCAGGGAGAGGTTACCCGAGATTTATCCTAATGAGCAGAACTACCAGGCAGACGCACTACAGGCACTACATTTCCCATAATGCCCCAGCATCTTTGCAAGAGCGACTAAGATTTTCGGTTTTTCTCATGAAGTAATGCAATTAACAAAACATTCTTTAGTGCTAATTTCTTTATTTCCCCTCCATGCCAGAGTAACGCCCACTTCAGGGTTAAATCACTTCACCTATTTAGATTGGCAAGCAAAGATCTATAGCTGTAATACAAATATTCTGCATTTATGACTGACTAAACGTTATATTCGTTTTCTGTACATTCTCATATGTGCCTGACATGTTTGGTACTAGACTGCAACCTCAAAACATAAATAAATCCCAGTGCTGATGGAATATAATACGCTATAATATATACCATGGAATTATTGATGGAAAACCTGCGAATAATCCAACCCTGGGATGCTGAGACCTGACTTTAGATATAAAAACCGATGCCATTCATCATCTGTTAATTCGCTTTCTTATTCCCACGCTGTTGTAGCTATGACTACACATTTTCCTGTCAGTCTTTCGTCCTCATTTCCACTCGGGTTGTGCAGCACACTCACTTGTGGCAGTGGTGGCAGGTCTTTCTGGGCGCGGCCGTGGTCACCAGTTCGACAGTGGCGCTGCTGCACAGGCAGCGAGGTGAGCAGTAGAGCTGAGAGCTGCCTTTGCGCTGGAACGCCGTCTGGCCTTTAAGCAGCACTTTCTTACAGCCTGAACAAACCACGCACAGAGAGGCGGCGGGGCCCGGCGAGGACGTCGAGGCGCTCGGGGGTGGATTGGCCGGAGGTGCTGACGAGCCCGCGCTGGATTCTGGAAAACAGGCCAGGGGTGTTATTCTTTGAAAACGAAGCTCTCTCTAATAAGCTGAGAATTTGAGTGGCTTCTGAACGCAGCACACATTTGACAAACTCCACACTTCGTTCTTTTCTTACCTAAAGGAGCAGAGTTTGCACCGACAGAGAAGACTGCACTGATCTTGATCATCTCTGAGGCCTTCTGGCCAAATTCCTGCAGTCAGAACACCGCAAGTATGTCATCAATCACAGATTAATCTTCCAGAGCAAATAAACAAAGACATTACAGACAGACCCCAGTATCTGAAACCTGCACTGTTATATATGATTTGATTCCCTCTATAACAAATAGCGAGCTGAAAATGAAAGCTGGGAAATCACATCTTGCAAGCTTTTCCACACATAACAACGGATACAGAGCTCCTGTTACCTGAATATTCGTTATCTGAACCATTTCCATGAATGAAGTACATTCAGATAAGGAGTTTTTATTACTTAACTATGGGAAGCATTAGAAAGTCTAGTCACGTCATCAAAAAAAGCAGATTTCTAGGCTGCGATACACACACACCTCACTCGCGTCTGGTTCGTCCTTAATATTTGGGGTTGGAGCCTGAGGAGCGAGAGCTTTCTCATATTCCTCATCCATGGGCTCGTCTTTAACCTTCACCAGAGGAGAGCTGCATGAGGGAGGGGATGTGATCTTCTCAGGCTCCGTTACTGACCGACCGGATTCCTCAGGCTGCGCAAGGAAGAAGCTTCAGTTTAGTAACAGATTCTCATCGTGGAAGACGGGTCCGGGTTCGAGTCACACTGGCAGTACTTACTGTTTGTACAGGCAGGTCACTCTCACCACCCTTCAGTTCCCCTGCAGTCGGCATTTCTGTTAGACAAAAGCAAATCAGGAAACGTAAAGGCAAAAGGTTAAGGCATTCAAGCATTGATCTGAAGCTCAGAGACAACGTCAGCACTTCAATGAAACGAAAACGCACTTCATTTAGGATTGTCGATGTAACCCGGGCTTTCAGAATTAGAGTTAAACAGTGTGCTGTACTTTCTTACCTGATGTCGACGACGGCTTGGAGACGTCTCGGGGTGAACTTAAAGAAGGCTCGCTCTCAGTGGAGGCTGGAGAACGTTTCTCTTCAGTGAAGCATACAGCTTTCGATTCGACTGAAACTACAAAACAGAACAAACGCTGCTAGTAATGGGCGCTACTTGTAAACATTTGACACTCCAGCAGCACAGGCGACACGTTTGTATCCCTCACCGATACTTATGAAGGGCAGTTCTTCTTCTTCTTCAACCTGCATCTTCTCTTCAGCTTCATCTAAGTCCATGGGTGATCCCACAAAGCTCTTCAGTTCTTCTGCTAAATCAACCAAACCATCCTGTTTAGACGCTGCTCTGCCTTCGTGAGCTTCATTTTCACCACTTCTTTCCGACGTCTCTCCGTGCTCCTGCTCATCTTTCTGATCATCCTCGAGATCCTCGTCTAGCGTTTCTTCTGGGATCGTTCTTACACGAGTCTGCTCACGTTCAGGCTTCTCGTCCTCCTGAGAGGCCCCTCCATCTTTCTCGTCTCCGGCTGATTCTTCCTGGCCTTCCCTTCCCGTCTTCGCACAGCCCTCAGGGTCCTCGTCTTGTCCGGGATCTGGGCTCTCCAGGCTGGAGGAACGTTCTGCTTTTGCCGTATCATCGGTGTGATCGACAGCTCCTTCACTGCGATGGCAGACTGACTCGCACTCGACGAGCGACATGATTTCCATCAGTGTCGGCTGAAGAAAGACGGAGGAAGTCTGAAAGACAAGCACGGATCATCTCATTTAGAGTTTTTCCTTGCCACTGTCACCTTAGACCTGCTCAGTTGGGGCTGTGGGTTTAGACAGTTGTAGAAAGTGCAACAGCAATGATTTTGACTTCGATTTTGTCTGAAATTCCTTTCTAGTTTGCAATGTCCAGCTGAAATGCATCAGAACTTGAACCCACTAGGTTAGTGCCTATATTCCTCCAACTATACCATGGAAGGTCAAAGTTGGTTAGAATAAGTCAGCTTTTCTCTCTGGTTCTCTAGTCATATGGAAAAGTTTGGGCACCCGGGTCAAATGACAGGTTTTGTTAATTTTGTGAGTACTTAAACACACCGCGAGCACATCTTCAAGAGCTATAACAATGTGCTGCACTGTGTATTCTCAACGGATGTGCTGTAGGCAGTGTTTCAGGTTTTATTTCAGACATGCAAAGCTACAACCTGTGTCTGCTCATGCATGCTTTGCACGATCTCTTACACTTCCAGTCTGATTCACCCTACATAAGATACAAGAGCTCAAATAATTGAACACGCTCCGTCTAAAAACACAAACATCCAGCCGTACAGCTCTGGTAGTTGTAGCAGGACGCGCGGCTGAACTACAAACCACTCCTTCCTACCTACAAAGGGTCTCTACGTGGGCTCTACCGTAACGTCTTCGCAACCGACATCGAGTGCACTACGTATCCCACAGGGAGCGATATGGGATTGAGCCTAGCTATGGCGCAAAAACAGTACCACCATGCCATGCAGCCATTCCTGCAGAGTGAGACACTCACCTCAAAGAGCGTGTAGTCAGCTAACAGTCACACCACAAGACCCATGCAGACGTCTGCAAAAGTACAGGCTTGTGCACTACTATGAATAAGCAGACATGAAGAAAAAGATGGATCAGCGTAAAGCCAACTCCGCTAAATCACTTCCGAGCGCTGTTGTTGTAGTACACTGCCCACTAACATGCAGGCTTACAGCTATGAAAGAGCACCATCTAACGGCTAGCAAGCTAGTCCTCCAGTAATGTGCTAAACACCAACTCTGTAAACATATAAAATATATTAAGTAGACCTACGTTTAAATTCATAAGCCACTAAAGTTTTTTTGGAGTGGCTATGTTGATTCTCCCTAATCAACTGCACAGCATTTGTGGCTTTAAAAAGTTGGCCAATATGGGTTGGAAAATTTACCAGTTTGCCAACTTTGGGAAGTACAGATAACTTGCACCTACAGCAATTTATCATTTTATGAGGTAAAGGCATTGTTTTGGTGTGTTTTAAGGTTACTAACTCCTAATATGCCAATCACAGATTCTGTAAACACGTGTACTACAAATATATTAGCCACTACGTTTTGTTGGGGTGGCTACATCGATTCTCCCTTTTCAACTGTGCAGCATATTTGGCTTTGAAAAGTAGCCCAATATGGGTTGGAAAACTTACCACTTTACCAATGTTTTGGTAGTACACAATAATACCTACAGTAATTGATCATGTTATGAGGTAAAGCCACTGTTTTGGTGTGATTTAAGGTTACTAACTGCTAAAATGCTAATCACAGACTCTGTAAACACAAATATAGTACAAACATATTAAGTAACTTCTTCCTACAGTAAGTTATGATGAGGTAAAGGAACTGTTTTGGTGTGTTTTAAGGTTATTAACTTCCCATGTAGCGATTGTCCCGTTGTTTTGGGTTGCTACACCTTGCTTTATAACTTTTTGCTACAGCTAATGGATAGCAAGCTACTCCTCCAACAATATGCTACTCACTGTCCCTGTAAATACAAATACGTTACAAATATATTACGTAGACCTACTTTTAAAGACATTACTTTGCCATTATATGAAATACAGCTACTGTTTTTGGTGTGATTTGAACATGACTGCCCAGATACCACCAACTGTGTGGCACTATTTTGTTCAGTGGCTATGTTCCTTCTCCCTTCCCAACTGTGCAGCACTTTGGTTTAACAATAGTTTCAAAAGTATCCCAGTGTGTGTTACTAGCGCCTACAATAATGTATCATTTCATGAGGTAAAGGCAGTGTTTTGATGTGTTTTATGATTACTACTGCCCAGTTGTTTTTGGGTGGCTATGTTCCAGTTGCACACTAGCATTGGCCAGGATCACCACTCTTACTTCACTTGTAGTACAATGTGGTTTGGAATACTTTCCACCTTCTCTATGTTGAGTTCTTTATGGCCCACAGCTGATGGCCAACGAAATCCAGTAAACCATGAAAATGCAAATTATTGACTGTAAAAACTGCAAAGGGGTGTATCGGGTACACTGGGCCTTCTTTACCAGCTGAACCTTAGCTAAATTTGATATTTTATTGTTTCACCATTAATCCAGTGCTGGTAATGAAACACTTACCTTTGTAGTGCCCAAGAATCAACCGCTTGGCCCAATATTTCCTTTGCTAATTTGGTATTATATATACATACATGTGAATGTCAATTTGAATATTAGGGTGCTAATCATCAGCCTATACTTGAATTCACAGGGCACAGACAAGCATGTACCCTGAATGGACACCAGTCCATCACAGCTCTAGGGGACAATCTAACCCTGTCAAACTTGGACAATTGTGCCTGTGTGATGCCCAACATGACCAGAAGATGCCACCAGGACTCAAACCTAGAAAACTGGGTAAGCATCTCATTTGTAGCAATGGAGGATGCCCCTTGGAGGCATCCAATCGTATCTGTAACACCCAACCTGGCCCCTGAGCTAGTGAACTGTCATTGCGCCACCTTTGCACCACTGGACTGGGTCCGATTACTCCATAAAGACATGAGCAGTAAAGTAGTTTGAGTGTGTAGAACAGATTTTGTGACACAACAAGCTGAATTTGGTGTTGCTTTTAATTAATAAACACAGAACTCAGAATGCAGAAACAGTCTTCAAAGTCTAAAGCTTACAGTTTCACTAATAGTCCAATCCAAATGTTAGAAAGAGGTAAAATTGTGCCCTGACTGATCAATTATGCCACTAACAGCACTACATCAGTCCTGTCCTGTGGGTGCCTTCGCTTTTCCTGGTTGTTTGCCACCTTTGTGATCGACCTCATCCATGAAACCCTCATCGACAGACTCGCTGTCCCGGTCGTCCTCTTCTGCGGTGCCCTCTACTGGTAGGAAAATGTGCAGCTGCTTTCTGCTTGAGCCGGGTCGGAGACATGGTGTCCCCCTGATGGACAAATCCTCCTTGCACTGATGCTGCTGACGCAGCTTTACCAAAGGTCGAAGAACACGCTGGCTTGTGGTTGGCCATCGACCTGGACTGGCCATCTGACTGGGCCTGGGAAGAGGGTGTAGTGGTTGAGAAAAGTGCGTGTACATGGGCCGGTAGGTGTGACATGATCCATTGGTCTCTTCCCAGACACGACAAGGGGGGCGTCTTTGAGAAGAAGGACGCCAGTGGTGACAGAACCCCTCAGATCGGACGCGCTGGTCTGCGACGAACAGAGAAGGCTCACTGATGCTGCAGATGTTCAAGAGTTTGAAAAAGTACAGTGAATAGACACACAAGCAATATGAAGTACAGTCATGTGTAAAAGTTTGAGCACTCGGTCAAATTTCATTGCGTGGACTTTCTAAGCAAATTAAACAACATGTACAGCCTTTTGTCATATTAACCCTGCTTATTCTGGTGGCAGGCAGTCTGAAGAATATCCATGGAATTCACAGGGAATAAGAAATCCTGAATGAGCCACCAGCCCTTTGCAGCACCAGGGGACAATCCCCCACACTTTGCTTCTCCCTCAGATACAGCCAGTCTCATCTGTATGATGTTCAACTTGGCTGGAAGTCACCACTGGGATTTGAATCCAGATCACCATGGTAGTGGGCTAGCTAATTGCCATTGCACATCCAGAGTGCCACCTTAAATATGTTTTTGCACTTGAATGGAAGGGTTCGGGACTTCGTAGAGCAGAAGTGTTGCAGTGATACTGGATCTTTGCCCAGAAGGTTGAGGTTTCAAGTCTTGGCTCTTCCAAAGCTGCCTCTTTTAGGCCTATGACCAAGCAACTTAACCCAGTTTTGCTTGGATTGTATCAGTTGTAATTCTTGGAAAAAGCCCTCATTAGGATTTGTGAACTCTTCACTAGAATACACTTGTAGTTCATATTACCAACAATTAGTAGTATACAGTACTGTGCAAAAGTCTTAGGCCACCGTTAGATTTGTTGTTTTAGCAATGGTATAATGACCATAGATAACATTTGGGCCCGGCGTCCTGAGAAATCCACCAGATGCTGCTGTTACCACGGTAGCATATTAAAGTTGTTTTTCTGTACCATGACCTCACCATGCTCCCATTTTCAAAATGGCCCCTTATTTCCAGTACAGTACTTTCCTGGGGACCACATGCAGTGATACGATGATCCCCTACGCCACCCGAGTGCACTTAAAAGTAGCCATTTTTAATTAACAGCATTACAGGATCCTGCAATCACGGCATTTAAGAGCTTTGTGGATTTAAGCAAGAGGTCTTTAAAAAGTATTTGCCAAGAGCCAGTGTGGCTGCAGGGTTTCAGTCCAGCCACACAAGAGCCAAAGGCATTTGAATACCAAGTTTAATTAAACAAGTGCAATCTGGTGTAGCTCTTTCATGGCTGGTTGGCATAAAGGCTTGCAGCCATGCCAAATAACTTGCGGATAATATCGAATACCCCTCATTTATTCCCTGCCCAAGAGTGATGGCTCTGAAGCTTAACGGCAACTCATCTGACTCTTTAGCTCACCTGAGTGGCACCACGGGCATCCCATGCTGTGGCGTTCTGCTCAGTGCTGGAAGCTTTAAAGGCTCAGAGATTTTCCTTCCATTTGGAGACGTTGCAGGAAGCGCAGAACAGGTGAGCTCCTGCGTTCCGATCATGGCTGGTCTGCTGCTCAGGGCTCGCTCTTGGTTGCTCTCTGCACCATTCATCTGTTTCAATGTGGTTCTCCATGGGGTGGAAGTGTTGAAACATGACCATGAATGATGAATGGGCATTAAAGATGCAAAACCAGTCCATGGGCCACATGCCTCGCAATTCTCTTTTCCTTTCCTGCTTCCGCAGCTCCGGTTCCAAGCGACCGGAGGTCTGAGATGTCCCAGAACAGCTATTCCATGAGCCACATTCAGACTAAATTCATGTATTAGGGACCCGATGGCAGACAGTGAAGAATTCAGGAGTTTTTTGGAAGATGGCTCCAAATTGAAAAGGATGTGAAGAAGTCAGTTATCCACCAATGGATGGCTAGAGGCCTTGCTCAAAGGACCAACAGTGGCCATTTAGCAGTGCTAGGACTTAAGGGACCGGACAGTTGACCAGATAGTCCCAAGGACCAAGATTCAGATATATGTTTGCCAACAGAAATGCCAATAAGGTGCTCAGGTGGCACAGTGGTCTAACTGGTCGGGCCTGAGGGAGGAGAGGCCCACCCATGATGGACATGTCTCACCCAGAGCACACACACTTACACCCCAAATTCTCTGGGGTGCCCCCACGATAAGAGAGTCACAAACGAAAACAGAAATGACACGAGGATTAAAACAGGTTTCCGACAGCGTTCACATTTATTACCACCACAATTTATGGTACACAAGTCACATTTAAGATGAAGCCAGTTGTACTTCTGCTGGCACATTTTTTCCAGAATTGTCCAGAAGCTCTCGGCTAGACGGTCAGACAGACGCAATCGGCCTCGTTTGCTGCGTGCTATCAGTTTGCAGCTACCAGTCCTGAACGAGAGCCCGACTTCGCAGCCAGCGAGGACGATCTGACAGTGATAAAACGTGAAAGGCACACCCCTGAACTTAATCCGTCTCACAACAGTCGCCCAGAAACACCGGGGTCAAATCACTGACCTGTAGCTTTTCTTTTGAGTAACTAAGAGCTTTAGCCTCTCATGTAGCACAGAGTCAGATTAATTCAATCATTTAGATTTAATCTTGCTTAATCACGGCCCTAAACAGGTTCATATCCCAACAGGATGTCAAAGAGAAGTCTGAATCCTCCGCTCATGAAGCTGCCTACAAAAGAAAACTGTGTTAACATGGTACATATGAATGTAAACAATGGGTTAAAATTTCAAATCATCAGACCTGGACAAAATCCTTACCTGGCATAATGCAGTTTGAGGCATAATCAACCATACTGCGGCGTTCACAGGATCCTGTAATGTTCTGAATCACAGGTGCCACTTATCCAATGACCTAAGAGAGTAATATGAAACTCTAAATAAATAAGACAGCCAACAACAGCAAGCAGACTGACCCAAAACCCTACCAACTTGCTGCAAACATGACCAAAACTGAACTGGAAGTAAATCATAGTAGGAACTACATACGTTTTGCTGTTTCAATATGAAAGTGACAGTCAAGTCCAAAACATTAGCTACAGCTGTTCATTTCAATGAACCATCTATTGGAGTGTTTAGTCAGACCACTTGGTGAATTCATTGCGTTATAATATTTAAAAAGGGCTGCATATTGCCCAAAATATTCCTTTTAAATGTATGGATTGCCTTTATCCATTTGTATATGTACTTTATAACTACTGAAATAGTTCAATACACATGCACAAGCTAAAAACGTATCCCAACTCCCCTAGTAAGGATTTACTTCTAGCATCATTTGAACTGCTGCCACTAACCTTACGGGTGATGGAATGACTCAGCCTCCGTCAGTGACTCGAGGTCCCTGTGGTGACAGACAGACAGTAAGTACATGCACAATAACTTTCCTTAAGGTAGTAAAATTAGGCTAATAAAGATGACCTGTAAATAGACATTTTCTAATGCATACATCTAAATATAAAACTACCCAAAAGAGCAAATCCATTCATTACCCTGTTACTTCTACTGGCATGTGACACCAAGATTGCTACCAACTCATTTTCTAGCCACAGTCATACTAGAAATTAGGTGTGGTCAATTGGGAAATTGATACGGAGTATCTTTAGCCGATTCCAATGACTCAAAAACTCAATTAATTGGAATTCATTAGGATGTAACAAAATTCCTACAAAGACCAAGCTCTGTACATTGGTAGAAACATCAATCCTATTTTTAGCACAACTTGTGCGACATATTAACTATAAAAACGGAGGAGATAAAAATAGAATCCCTTCATTTTAGTAGCTCTAAAGAGGTGGTAAGAGCCAGCAGTTTGAGGGCTCTGAATTTGAATCCCAGATGGGGCTTCCAACAAGAAGGTTGAGTGGCGTGCTTATGGTTAGACTCCAGACCCTCCCGTGACTTCTAGGAAAAATGAGGGATTCATTTGATCTACTTAATTCAATCTACTGCTTGGGATATGGGCACTCTGGGCAAAATGTCTTCTGCGGCATATTTGCAAAATACTGTTTCAACAGCACCGTCTGAACGGAATTAAATTATCAAAAGGGGGCACCTTTAATTGAAAGATTAGATGTTTCAGTGATAAAACTCGTGCATCTGAACAGTAAAACAATTACTGAAGGATGTTAGGTTCCAGTAGGTTGTGCAAAACTAGTCTTTATTTTTAGAGATCTGTTCATGATTTTACCCCACTTTTCAGGAGTGTCTATGCCCTGAAGGACACATTGTCCAGGACCATGTTGCAGTGCCAGCCTCACCTCCCAAAGACCCTGCTGGAAGGAACAGCTGGGTGACTAACCTGCATGGCAATGGACGACTGCGTTAGACTGCAGTGCCGATCGAATGTCCTGTATAGAGTATACACAGGCGGCCCCCGGGTTACGCTGCACTCTACTTGCGCCAAACCGATCTTACGATGTTATTTTTAATAAATCTGGTTTCGACATAGAACCGAAGTTATGACACGTAGGTATGAGGCGCAAGCTGGGACTAATTTTTGTTATTGTCCCCGCTGCGATGTCGGTTCGGCGCAGTAATACACCAAGGTGGGTGTGTAGGAAAGGAAAGGACTCATGATGGAAGTGAAATTAGACATAGCGAAGCGTTCAAATAAGGGAGAAACTGACGGACATCGCTCGTTCGCTAGGATTTAGTTGACTGACTGCAAGCCAACCAGATGATTAAAAGGTAAGGAATTCTGCACTTTCAGTTTGATAAATTGTTTAAAGATAATTTAGTTACGAAGGAAATCGGCGTGCACCGCGCTGTAGGAACGGATCTGCGTTGTAACCCGGGGGCTGCCTGTACTGTGCAAATTTATGACAGTGATGGTTTGTAGCTGCCAGTAAAATAGTTCCTTTGATCACCTGTCATATGTGATTGGAAACTGAAGATCTAACATCCTATAATTAGTCCACTGACTTCTCGCAGATCTGGGAAGAATTCTGTCTTGGATTCCTGTGTCAGCAGACCCATGGCGATTTAAAATACCTTAGTGTGACTGTGGCTTAAAGAAAAGAACTGTAGAGTCTATAAAAATCTACATTAATGCTGAGTGACAAAACCCAGTGACCTTACAGACAGGTTGCATATGGACATGTTGGTTAGGAAACAAGAAGCTCCACTTGTGTGAAGCTTGATGTACACTTATCAGCCATGTGATGACTAACAAACAGTATCAGCACATCAGGACGCTGAGTTTGTGGATGTGTAGATCCTGGAGACTCGTATTAAGATCTGCCTTTCCGCAGGAGGCAGTTATAGCGGGTAGTTCTGGCATCACACTCCCTATGGGTAAGTCATGGCAAGTACAGCCAGAGACGCTAAATGAGAAAATGAATCACAGTGCAGATACAGACACACCCCGAGACCCGGAACAATGCCAAGAAATAAGCCCACCCCGTACAAGGACGTACACACCAAACAACTGGGTCGAGACGCTTTGTGACGTCTTGAGTAAAGTGTAAATGCAGCACTTGTGAAAGTGGTGTTGTGGGTTAATACAATGAGTGGGATCAAACACGGGAAAGAATCAGTGGGACTGAGCAGGAAATGAATTGTGAGTAGTGTGGGAAGCTGTGAGCATGTGTGTACCAATTGTGTTTGATAAGCTAATGATTACAAACCACACAAGTTTGCTCAGCAGACAGTACGATCAGTAATCAGCTTATGGTCATGAGCTCTGCTACTCGTACGCGTTTCCTGAGATAAACAGTCAGGTCTTACAGGAGACGTCGGGAAAACTTTACAACCCCCCAAAAATAAAAAAGGTAGGCATCAACTACTACAGGTCCCAGAACCACCAAGCTGCCTCTGCTGGACCTTAAAGCAAGGCTAGTTCTAGCTATAATGAACAATGGTCCATAGATTCTTCCTGAAAAAAATTATAGATGAGTGTGTGGATTAACCAAAATGTGTTCTGAAGGTCCGTCTCCGTCTACATCCTCAACTTCTCCCCCACAGAGCACCCTACACCCATATTATTTACTGGCTACATGCAAGAGTGTTTTGTGGTTTTTATTTATGCACATGACAAAATAAAAGGTTGCAACCTGTATGAACTGGCTCACAATGGAGTTCACACTTGTGGCAGAACACTGTAAAAGGCCCCACCCAACACAAGCATGAGGATCAATCAGTACGTCTAATATTCTGCTTTTCTGGTTCTAGATAGTGAGAATACAGTCTCATTCCTGTTTTTCTGGCAAAGGTTGCAGTTAATGAGGATACAGTCGACTAAAACTAATGATTTTTCTTGGGGTCCAAGAAAACAGAACTCAACCACTCAACTCAACTCAACTACCACTCAACAGAATATTATCAAATATCTTCATAAGCTTTTTCAACTTTGAGTTCGGCCATTACAAACGTACCAGCTGCACTGGTGGTGAGCCTGAAATGAGCCGATTGGCTAAATCAGATCATTCACAGCTCTGCAGAGTAAAGTCTCATAGTTAAAGTTTAAAAATTTTACACCGGCAAACGAAAAGGTGCCACTTATGGCATGTAGGGGTAGTTTTCTTTTTGTAAGTCACATCAGAGGGGTTAGTTCAGTGGTTCCCAAAGTGGGGGTGAAACAAGGCAAATGAATGAGAATGTCACTACAAAAAAGGGGTACTGCAAACAAGTTTGGGGAAACCGTGGATTTGTGCCTCGACACTGGAGTTCTCCGTGGAAACATTTGAATGTTAACGGTCTTTAAATCTGAGAATTTTTCAGCCGAAAGAGTTAGAAAAGGCTGGACCTGAATGCTTAGATAGGTGAACTAACAGGACAGGGACCAAAGCTAGATAAAGTACGAGACATCTGGCTTTGTCCTACCCGCTTCAAAGTTTAAAATAGTAGAGAACGGGGTTACGAAATAATGGGCAGAAGAATCAACAGGTGGGGTGCAGATCAGGTCCAGAGTGCGTGTGGAACAATACAAATCTTAATTGTAACATGTGAAAATTACTCAAAATGTTTGTTTTTTCCCCCACCATCTGTGCCAGTCAGTGTTGTGTTCAGTATGAGCCACTGCAGACTAACAGCAAAAATGTGGGGTGAATTTATTCATGGTTTCCAGGGAATTCAACCAATAAATAAATAAAATCAATCAAATATTTGTTTCCAGCTGCATTTAGCAGACCCTCAGTGACTAAAGAACAGTCCTGAGCCTCATCTTCACTAAGATGATTTGAAAATCCTAGAGTCCACTTGCAAGAGAAACTAAAGATTTACAGAATTTAAAAAATAGGTGACAATATTAGGCTGAATTTTCTTTTTAAACATTCTGCTGCTCTGTTCGATGCCAGAACAGCAGTGAAACAAAACAGCATTAAGTTCTGTACAGCAGTGATACTAGGATGCATCAAGCAATGAAAATTCCTGTAGTTTCACCTTCTAGCTCAATAAACACTTTCCTGAAATATTCATGAGCAGGAACCGTTCCAGCCCAACCCCAGCCATTAGTCCACAGCTCGTAGAGTACACACATTTTATTCTCAATCTGCCAGAGTGAAGTTTAGCTTTATCTACTGTGTTCACTGTGACATGGAGGCAAAACAAAAATGTGAAAAGTCCATAAAATCCATACAGAAAAGTCCATACAGGTTAAAATGGATCTGATGCAAAGTCTGCTTTACAAAGTCTGAACGGCTTCCCACCCACACCCAGCTTCACACATTCATTTGAGACACTAACGTGGTTTTTAAACAAAGAGCCATCCCCTCCCCGACATCCACGTATTTGATGCATATGAAGGTGCTGAGAAACCCTGATGTATTGTTACTGCACATAAACATGAGCTGCAGAGCAGTTACCAGTCGCTTACAGAGCAAAGACAATTGCACTTTTCCATACAGAATACACAACTAAATCTGCACTGTGAATACATTTTCAGAAGTGTGATGCCAGAACCCCATTATCATATGAGGAAGGTGAAACTTTTCCATCTCTGTTGAACAAAAGACAGGTGCACTTACCTCCTCAGCTGAAATGTAAGCAAACCTTTGGCTGCAAACAAGTCCAGGCTCAACTGTCCACTGATCTGCAGAACTACTCATCTTGTGTCACTGTAACCAACTGCTGGAGTGTCAACTGTAGAGCGGGGCAAGCTGGACAGTGGCTGCTACTGTTTAGCTACAGCACCGCCGTCCACATTACATACACACACACACAGACAGACAAGCTCTTCTCACACAGGACTGAAAACGGATGTTTTCCTCACGTCCATCATTTTTCAAGCCAAACCCTGATTGGAACGATTTTAAACCTGAATATGGTCCATGCCAATCAATCATCAGCTGCGAAGTTTGAAGCGCCAAATTCTGTTACTATTTTAAAGTGAATTAAGGCACATTAAATAGTGAAATTTAAATAGATTTTCATGAAACATTCTGTAGAAATCTGAGTAATGCTTTGGTAAGCGTCACTACATTAAAACTAGGAAAAATTGTAATGCAACACCTACACTTTGTGCAAGCTGCACAGCAACACCAGCAAGAATCTCTGCAGTATCTGCTTGGTGGCGCAAAAACGAATGGTTTGCAATCTGGTTTTCTACATGTAAACACAAAGACGAATGCTTCTGGATAGCCGAATGATCTAGTGCACACATTCACAAACACTAGGTGTCGGGTTCGAGACTGTGGTGCCACCAGGCTCTTTGAGCACTCAGATACAGCTTTCTGAATCTGAAGGAAAGGTCAACAGGGTTCCATCTCCTTGTCTATGGATATTGTTGAATTCTATCAAGAATTATAAACAAAAAAAAGTCCTAAAATGTAGGGGTGCCAAATAAGCAGCCAGGTGACTATTCAAGATAAAACCCTGTAAAATGCATCAAGAAACCAGTATTTGCTGTTTAAAAAATATTTCAAAAAAAAGTTTTTGGACTTCACTTCTAACTTTCACAGCACAAAATAAGCTGGAAACATTTATTAGCACTGAAGGCAAAAAATAAAAATTAAAAAAATCAAAAGCAGCATTCATTTTCTTCATCAGTTACATTGGGTTCTACAGCATATGGAATCAAAATTAAGAGTAAAACAGCTTAAATGCATCTAAAGGTAACGAATTCAATTAAATAAATTATGCATAACCCATGTAAGTTCTGCATATTTAATCATTAACAATCATATTGTCCAGCATGGTTATTATAAGCTTCTTATAGCCTATTAAAGATTCCGATCAGTTAACATCCTTCATCAGTAAACACCGACATTTATTAATAAGATTAACCTTAAAGTCACAAGATTAATGATTTATACAAACTAAAGGTGCAGCTCTAGCTTTACATGCATCTGTACATGCAGGAGCTGAATACAAAGTACAAATAGGACTACATATTTACTTAAAATGTTTCACACAATGAAAACCAACTACATACTTGGTTTATGATTTGGCCATATTTGGCAGGCTAGGTAAAAAAAAGCTACTGCTGTGTTTTGATTTCCACCAATTTGGCTTTAAATATACATCTAGACAGAACGAAGCAGGGTATACCCTATATATATTAACATGACATCAATATCTGTTTATAGCAACATTATTAATGATCTGTATCCATTGTCTAATGTGTAAAGATGCGAGATTGTGTGGTGTCAGACCTGTCGGTTCCCAGTGTGACTTTGCTCATCCTGAAAATGTTGTAATGTAGAATAGTTATATCAGCTTAAACAGCCGTTCTCAGAAGGAACACAGATCTTTAAATTCACTAACATCCAAGGTCTGTAGAACCTGGGACTCCAAAGGTGTGTTTCTATGGGGTTTTATGCCATAGCCACCTTTTGTAATATTCATGGCAGACATTTTTACTGCTGCTCATGGGATCCCATTGTGTGTAAGATACTTCAAGACTTGTTACATTCTCTCGTTTGTTTGTCCCAGATATTTCTGGGTATCCTCAGTCTATCTCTGGTAACATCTCTCAACCTGAAAATTAACAAAAGGTCCAAACATTCAGCAAAACAAACCAAGGTTACCACATTGTTATACTAAATTATTGCTATGAAGGAAGTCCAGTTTGTATGGATCGGAAGAGTCTGATACTAAAGCCAGCTGAGCCCATTCAGAAGGTAGACTGAGCAGAGCAAAGTTTAGAGGTTAAAACAATTACTGCATTCAATGTAGATACAATTACAAATGTGATGTTAGAAGCCACACCATAGGGTACGTCTACACAGACTATATTGTGATGGTCTTACAGCTGTGATTCTTAACTGCATTTGTCATCAATAGAGAAAATTGTTCAAATAAGCTATTGGTCTAAATTTCATTACCAGACCAAGCTTAATATCCATTACAATTCTTATTGGTAATGACCTTAGACATCGGCCTCAGATTGAAACATTGAACTGGTTATATAGTGCTTTAGTTTGCAGTACATAGTGGTGAACAGTCGTGTTCATCTGCCTTGGCACTCACCCATGAAAAGCATGGAAGCTTTAATTAATTAACAAACACTGAAGGATGAAATTTCAATTTTCATTACAAATTCTGTAGGATACCCAACGGAAGCTACATTCTACTACATTCTCAGGTGTTGGCCCTGAATTTGCGGTTTGGGGGAGTTGCAATTCAAAATGTGATTTCCGGTCCATGTGAATTTATGTGCAGTAATGGATTCCCATCATAAATGAGGAGTACATTGGTAACAATTGGTATTAGTCTGAAAAGATGGTGAAATAATCACAACCACAAATTCTGGCATATCTGCACACCAATTAATTGTAAGAGCGGGCTCAAATTCAGTATCTCGACACGCTGAGAATCCTTACCTGGTGCTGTTCAAGTCAAGCGCAAGCTTACCTAATCGGAGAAGAAATGGATGCCCCCTTTTCGGACAACCAGACTCTTTAGCAGAACAGGGTGGCATGTTGGTGCAAGTGCTTAGCACAGTTGCCTCACAGCTCCAGAGAACGCTAGTTCAATATCTGACCTGGACTCCACCAGTGTGGAATTTGCATGTTCTCCCCATGTTTGTGCATTCTCTCTCTGGGAACTCCCAATAAATGCATTATGTCAATTGGTCTGAAGAGCCACTGCATTCAGTACTGGTCCAAAATATGTGATCAGATCTTTAGTAGAATCTAGAATAAACTATTTAAAGTGGAAATTCAAACTCATGAGCAAGCAGGGCTGTCATGATGCGGCAGCAGAGCCCAGGGCAAATAACCGTACGTGGGGCCCAGCTGAGAATGACATTGAGGACTGAATAGATTTACATAACATTTACAGCTTTAGCAGACATTACACATTTAGAGCTATAGCACATTTAAATACAAATTAAAGTATGCAGGTCCATTGACTCTTTAGCCATTGTTTAAGGCAAGACTTTCGGCAATTCGGAGATCCACCTCACTGCTACTACAGGAGTCTTGTTGCTCGTCTTTGGTTCAAAGTGGTGGCTCCAGTCGAGCAATATTTAAGTTTACCTACAAACTAATATGAATTAGCATGCTGCAGCCTGCATTTCCTCATAACTTGTATATCATTACTTTTCAAACACTATAAAACAAAAATAACTCACCAGTTGATGACTGTACAGTAAGATCTTTGGCTTTCCATACAGCAAACTCAGTAATTAAGGACACAGGCCATTGTTGATGCAATGTCCAATATTGTTTCGCAAGTCCAAATAACCTCTCCTGAGACGGGGATGATCACAGATAGTTCCTTTTTATTTCAATATAAAAACCTGAATTCCCTACACTACAGTTACTGATATAGTCAGTAACATTTATAGGCACAGTACACAATTTCCGGGTTGGGAAACGTGCCATCTAGCCCTTCAGTGAGAGATACAATGCAGGTGCCCATATTCAAATGAGACCAGATCTCTAAAAACGCTATAAACAGCCGAATTGCAGCATGTTTGACACCATAGGCTCCCTACATGCATTTGTATGCATTTAATTCCAAGTATACATAGTGGTAATATGAGGATATACATTATGATATTACTTAACATAATTCAGGAAAAACTTTTTTTTTCTGTGGGGCTCCCTGAACTTGTCACTCATACTTCCAACTCTTAATTAGTAGTAGCTTTTGGATACCATTTAAACATCTTTAGAGAATGCCCAGATGCAATGTCAAACTTCGTAGGAAACCATCTCGGCATTAGGGATGGGTCAGGAACTCATTGATAGCTGGTGATATGTCCTAGTAATTACCCGGGGGTGATCTGTACTAGGACTGGGCGTGGGATGTTGCCCAGTGTGTACACAGGATACAAATCTGGAGTCCTGAGAATCTGAATTTCCTAGTTCCAGGACAAAAGTATTGCATGTACAAAGAGCTAAGATTATCCTAGATAGAAGTACAACCACACAAGTCTTCGTCGATCCTTGAATGTGTGCTCATACTATTCGTCAACAGAGCATTTGAACCTGCTGCCTATTAACATCCAAAAGCACCGATATGGTCACAAGAACCACACAGTCGGACCTTGAAGATCAAGTATGCACGGCAAATTTCTCGTGTCCAGGCTACTTCGGAAAGTCACCTGTTAAGGGAAAAATATACACAGGACCAACACAATGACAAGCATTTTCTTATGAAGTTACAAGAGGGACTATCCTACAGATCATAATTTTCCTAACTATGCAAGGATTCGTAAGAGAATGTAGGAGGCGAGAAATTAATGAGAAATAACATTAAGTAGCTTTAAGGCCAGCCTTCAATGTTCAGAGGTGGCCTCCAGGTCAGCACAGGAGTACTGACCGAGTCACTCAGCTGCTGACAAGGCATCAACCACAACAGCTTGTTGTACTCTATAGAGTAATTCCTTGGCAGTGCGAGGCACCTTGATTAATGGATAAATAAAACTAGTGTTCTGTGAATTTTAATGCCAGTATGCACTCAGTCCCAGTAGTGCACAGGAACAGAACTGGTCAACAGATGGTCACAATTTGGTTTGACATCAACTGTCTAGTCTACACAAGTGTGCACTTGCCTGGTGGGCTGAGTTAACCATCCACCCCTACTATTGAGTAGTCTCTGCCAAAATATTTGTTTTATTCGTGGGTGGTTTAATTCTTGTTTTCAGAGACTCATTCTAATTCTTGACATAAATGATCAGTACCCATGTTTACATACAGCATAACAGCCCACCCTTATAGCTAGTTATACAAACCTTCCTGTATACACAGACACTTCTGTTCAACTGAGCAAAATGGCTACCAATTGCACATACTATCAGAATCGGACTGAGATTTAAAACTGATATCCAGACATGCCAGGAAAACAGTAAAAGGTGTTCCTCACCCCAACACCCTGTAGCTAGTTAATACTGACAGGACTCATACTTAAGCTACACGCATGCATGGCTTTGAGTGGCTGTTGTTTTGTGTTTAATTTTTAGTCTAAATTCCATATGAATTCTAATGACAGTAGCAGAGTTTAGTCTGCATTGTAAACAGTTCAACTAGAATTGGAAAAACAATTCATACTTAATTTCTGTATGTAAACATAGCCAGTTAACAAAACCTGCTGTTCGGGAGGCTGGAAGTTTGTGATACTCAACAGTAGCATTTACATACACGGGTTTGGGCACGGCTTTGTAATTTGCCTTTGATGTTTTATGTTCCAGTTGGTAAGTTTGGTTAATGGACACAGTTTTACAAAATTACAAAACATTCTGTATATTCAATACAAAACCTTAGGGCTACATAGGCAAATGTTGCTTAAGCCTTTGATTACAGGTTTTACCTAACTCTAGATCATAGGGCTGGGACATCTCATCTATTTTCCAATATTAATAATACTGAAAGTATGTTTTTGGTGGTTAAATTATTCATTTCATGGTCTGAAAACTGAATTTATTTGGGTTTATTTGATACACAGCACATTGATTGCATGTTACAGGTTAAGTATCCTACTGGGGGTGCCAGCTGGTGCACCAAGAGGCCACACTTCTTAACCAACTACAAAATGAGTTGAGTTGATTGAAAAGATGCCAACCATGACTTAATACGTTCATAAAAATCAATTTGCTCTGACCTGCCAGTCGCCACATGGACAAATGTAGCTACACCATGTGAGAATTCTATAGAAGCATTACAGGCAGAAATGCTGAAGCTGTGATTTGACCAGGTCAAACGAGTCAGCATTTGTATGGACTTGCTTAGATAACAGTACTGAAACAACAGGAACGGACAGATGTTTGATGTTATACAGAAAAAGGTTTTTGACTGACCCCCCAAAAAAATAAGTTAACGAGACTGGACCAGCGAGCAGAGATTGAACACAGACAGTGAACAAAGAGCTGAGAGAACAAAGGCTTGAACTTGGCATGCAAAAAGAAAAAATCTGTAAGCACGTGTATGGCGTTTAAATAGTATCAGCGCACTCACTGAACGCCTTTGTACGATCGCGTTGTGTCCGTTATCATCGTCAATAAAGACTCTACCTAAACAGCATACAAGTTGCTTTGGCCAGACTACATTTAACAAGATATTGAAATACAGAGGGTGCGAAAACAGAATTGTACAAAACGTGAGGGAAATCGAAACAATGGTGGGACTGGGTTGGGGTCATGCAAGGTAGTGAGGAAGTCTGAAGAAAAATAGTTTCTGAACAGTAATGGATATTAGAAAGCACCAAAAACATTAGTTTTCTTCTGCATTTTGAGCCATTCAGAGCAGAAGTTTGAGCAGCAGGAACGCCAGTGAAAAAATGAGAGCTGTAGACTCGTCTCAATCTCCAGACAGAGAATCTAATCACTTCATAAAACCAGAAAATCTTTGGGTTTTAAGTTTCAGTTTCTGTTCAAAGAATATAGAAGGACTATTCCTCCTCTTAAGCTCACCTTCAAATTTTGTATTCAACTGTTAAAACTAAAGCTTTGTTTCCCTTATGACTCACAATGAAGTAATCCTATACATGCATATATTAAAATACAACGCCTGTGCAATCCTAAAAGATGTTTTAAGCCAACCTGTGAATTAAGCTTACTTAACATCCCAGCCCTACTATGACCTGAATTATTTTATTCTAAACTGAACAGAGCGAATGTTGAGAGTCAATCACTGTGCTAAAACGGTTAGGTTGGGTTTGAAACACCAAATGTACTCTTTATTGTAAATTTACATGGATTACTTCAAAAAATGTTGAATGGCACAAAACAACCACAGAATGAGCGGAAAAATGTACAAGATCAAGGAGCATAACTAACATTGCATGATATAGCAAGAAAAGGAGATAAACTGGGAAGTGCCGAGCAAGAGACCTCTCTCGCCAAGCAGTCCACTACTTCCATCATATAGGAACACAGTTTACTAAGAAAAAAAACTATATATTGCCACAGAGAAGATCTTCAGGCTAAAACTGCAAAGAAATTTTAAACTTAAATACATAACCTCAGAACCTCTAGGAATCCACAAACAAGCTCTGCTATATAAAAGTGCCAGATCAGAAGCGTGGCTTCTTGGCAGGTCCTTCGAATTCCTCACGGACTCTGCCAAATCCTGAATTGCCAGAAACTGCGCCCCTCTGACCTCCAGGGCCACCTTGAGGGAAACGGTCATTGCGCTACAGTGCCCGGTTTTCGTTTGAGGTAAGGGGTTTGACCGAGGGATAGTAGGTTTAGTTTGAATCCATAGGAGGAATAAAGGGCAACATGTGCCATTGAGTTCCAAGAGTTCATATTTTGAGCCGAGTGCATTAAAGTGGGGGATCCAAGGCAAACATTCGACGAAAGCGTTCCAACACGCAGATCCACAGGTGCCACAGGTCACATAGGAAAAGGAAGAGAGGGTAATGTATTTGTTAGCAAGATCCTTTTATGATGGAATGCAAAGACGGAGCTACAGCAACCACAAGTAACAGTAACGCAACTTGACAGCTTTTGCTGCAAGAGTCTTTAAAACAAAAGCCCAGCATGTGTGAGATTCTCAGCCATTTAAGACTTACTAGTAAGAATCTGCCACTGAAAGCTTTAATCAATTCTTAATGATTCTAGTAATGCAAAGATCAGTATATTTACATAATCGTTCTTAATGCTGCTCTTGTAAAAACTTTTGAGCTTTGCACTAATCATCCATGAAGTATCCTCACCACTGTCTAATAGTATGTGAGGATCTTAAAGAAGACAAACATTAAATTACAGAATTAACTCCATTTGGGAAAAAAAAAAAAACCTGTTTATTCCAACAGATAATTGATGGCGAAGCTCTATGTAGATGTTAAATCGTATTTATTAAAAAACCTGAGAATAAACTAAGCTTTAAAGATTGCTTACAATGTGCATCCGTTTTCACATCGGCTCTGGCCGTGCCATTTATGTTGGCTATAAGCTATTAGTGATAAATGTAACAATGCTTCAGTTGTTAAAAGTGTAACGAGGCTTCAGTTATTGAATGCAATGGTCTACATGCCCATTAGTTAATCTTCTATACCTGCAAACGTAATCTCAGGCAGCAAACCTTGGTTAGGATAAACAATTTACCACTGACATTAGGATTTAAAGATGGCTTAAATGCAAGAGGGTTTCTGAAAGAATCATTCAGATGAACATGAGCATCTTTGGGCTCCATTTTCCTATGAAGACATTTATGCTTAAATACCAGTACTTCAGGTCAACATGCATTATTCAAGTGGGAGTACTTGATCACAGTTCTGCAAAAAAACACAATCGACCCATGAACTCTTAAACAGAAAACCAGAAAGGAAATATTAAAACCCAACATTCAATAAAATGTGCATCATGGCTGACACAGAACTATCCGAATGAGGATTTGCAACACCGACCACCTTAGTGATTTATATACTGATGGATAAAAGAATGCAACGTGTATGTATGTCAACATGTGTGTGAGAAGAAATACAGCAGTACAAGTGATATCCACAATAGCAGTGGTAAAACCACAACGGGACAATCAAGTCAAGCTTAGATGCAACTAAAATTGCAATCCTATAAATCTTAAAACAGGCTCACTAAAGTCAGGAGGTGTGCTTGTGGATAAACCAGAATGCCATGTGTCTCATAAAAAAAATCTTACTGAAAAAGCTGAGTGTAGGCTTTGCCATGTTCAATACAATAAAACCACAAACTCGATCAGGAATCACCTCAAACGTAAACATGACAGAAGATCTCGACTAATCATATGCAAAAGTACCCAGAGCAGGTAGAGAACAACAAGCCGCTAAAAAAAAAGGCTGGTTCCATTGAGTTTTGTTAAGCAAATGATGCAGCTTGTAGCACCTGAGTACAAAAAGAAGAATTGCTGCCAGAGTACAGTACCAATATCAAAAGGCAGAAGCAGAACTTTACAAAAAAACAATTTACTGACTTCATAAAAGCAAAAATGAGGTCTAGCTCCAGCCTGTCGGGAGTGCTGGATGCCCAAACACAAGTAAAATTTTTGTTGCATTAATGGTGATGAGCAGTGAGAGCTGTAACAGGGCTGCAGGTTGACTATTTGTTTCACTTGCCAGCTCCCTAATTAAGGCTGAACATACACACAGCGTTGTTGAATTTCTTTTTTCCATCTGTATATAAATGACCAATGAATGATAACTTTAAGCAAAAGATGTGCAGATTTTAAATTACATCACATTTTGTTCCAAGATTTCTGATGCCAAACCTGGATACCAATACAAAATCTAGTGCAGTATTGACATGCAGCATTTGCACATGTCATGTACGTCTCGGGCAAGTTTTTGCCCACTGCAGTACTCCTAGGCCTGTGCAGTTATATCACCTAACAGCCAAACATGACTGCCATAACTCCCTAAAGCACAGGATACACGTATCAAACAGGGCACATCACGATGGTGATTAGTAAAAGAGGATCTCTTGAAATTAAAGAAACAATGCAGTCTCTTATTGAAGTATATCCTCAGTAAAAGGAACCGAAACTAAAATGATAAAAAGTTTAGAGTTGGTCTACATGACCTCAGGGACAGAATTATGTCACTGAGCCCTCAGCTTTTGGCACTCCATGGCTGTGTACACCCTCATCTGAAGTACCAGAATAAGCCGGGTACAAACCAGTTGATTGTTGTAGGCAGTGTTTATATACACATTTATACACTTGCATGTCGTGGGAGGTTCGATGCACTGTTGTGCAACATTTGTTGTTGACACTACAGCTGAAGTCTATGTGCAACCACGTGCCATATTTTTCCATGATCACATTGTGAAATCTGTTACATCCACCCCATCTGAAGGTTTCTGTGGGAGTGTAAACTCAAAGCCAGCTCTTCATTTCAAAAACAGACTAGAGCACGGACCAATTTTTTACAAAAGGCTCAAGAAACTGAATGAGCAGATCACAGACTACAGCACCAAGAGTTTTGACAAAAGTTCAGACTGCAGATGGCAGGGCAAATCGAATTTCATTGGCAAATCAGATTTTTAGCGTCCAAACTGAGGATTATTTTCGCCGGCATACCCAGATGGTGACAACACAGACATCGGTGGATCAACATTGGATAATGATTTAGATAGGGCTCAGTTAAGACAAGATGTTTAACTTCAGTGCTTGAGGCTAAGGTACTGAATCACACTGACATTCATTCGTGCCGTCGTGGCAAATCTCCGACTCTGACGAACGTAGCATTGAATGACAAAAGCCACATCCCATCGGATCTGACTGATTTTGAAACAATGTGGCTTGCATATGATCGGAAAAGTCAGAATCCATGTAGTTTCGGATTTCACAAAACCTGTCCAACTCAAATCCTGTCTAATTACAGCCACAGGAAAGTCACGGCAACAAAAAAACAAATCACTCAATTTTAACTGTGCACAGGAATGTAAACAAGTATACAGGCCCTCCATGTACACTGTTAGCATGTGATTTAGAAGCCATTGTTGTTTAGGGGACAAAAACAACAAAAAGACTGGTGTGTGTCTGAAAAAGTCTCACTGTGCCAGCAGCACACCTAGTACATAAGGTGCTAGATGCATTTGCACAATGCTTTTGCTTATTTGTTTATAATGACTTAGAAGGAATATCCTTAAGGATAGTGCCATCCACGGCCATGTCATATTGGTTGGACCCTAATATCCACAAACTAATGCTGCAGAAAGTAAATCACAGGCCAGATGAAAAACTAAGTGTTTAAAAATGTAGTCCAGTTCCCCAAAAGTGGTCATTAATGCACTCTGCCTGGTTGTATGGACCTGCTGTGAACCGGCACGAGTTTAAATGCCACCATTAATAGCCAAAAACCTCACACTGGACACAAAGGCTCAGCTTTCTCCTTCCTGAACTACTGCTAAAAAGTGCAAAAAGTCAGCTTTCAAGTCAATCTGCACTAAAACCCTTCAGTGTCACTACTAAAGTGTGCCCAGTACAGTTGGTCCACTCTATTAGGGAGGCAATCATAAACCAGCCATGGTCAAACCAGATTATCAGCAGTCCAGATGTGTTCCAACAAAGGAGTCCAGATCTGTCCGGTGTTACAAGTTGCACAGACTATAATGCTACCCATGCCATGTGAAACATGCCTGTCTTCACTCCTCTCTTCAGACAGGACTTACAAGTGAATTCAGTGAGCAAGCCCAAGTCCATCAGGCGGGTTTTAGTACAGACCAACTATTCAAGCACAACTGTTGTGGAGAAGCTGAGCATGGTGGCTGGGTGTTACAGCAAGAACACAGATGATGAACAATCCAATCGGACCGGCGCTCTGCGACTGATCGATCCACAGGGGATCAAACCAGCCAAACTCACACAAACATACCACACAGCCATTCACACTCTGCCATGATGGGATACGTTACCATTTCGTTGGGGACCATGCCCCCGGGCACTTGTCCACCTAGTCCTGTTGGCGTATCGAAGCTCATCCTAGCCATCTGGAACTTTTGGTTGGGGGAGCCGAAAGGCAAATCTGAAAAATGAAGAATGGCTTAATGTGCTGACACGTTCACAACTAGGGGGCTGGGTGATATAAAATCATGACTATTTACAGCCCACTACTTGTCAATCTAACATCACATGTACCTATAGCAGTGATGCACGGCACCTCAGTGATCGGCTGAGGGACGGATCTTCCAATCATTACTCCAGCGGGCACACCTCACATTTACTCTGATATGCAATCCCATTTACCTCACAGGCAGCACCACATTGCCAGTTTACTGCGTGGACAGTCTTTGGAGCTGCCACATTTCATGTGACTACAAACGTGGTACCTGCAGCTTACAGATGTGCATTTGAGAAACAAGTTTGTGAACCTCCATTGGTGACTGTAGTGTCTAGATGCAGCTTCGTTTTATAAACATGCACGCTCAACTCAGACGTTACACCACCCACTGCTTAAACTAGGCATCAACCAAATGAGTTCTGGTTGAACAAAACGAATTCAATTACATTTTAATTCATAAAGCTTTGTTGCAAATATTTACCTGCCAGTCCGAGACCTCCTGAGGAATTCATCCTCATCTCCCTCTGAAAAAAAAAATCCACAAATTAAAAAACATTGCAAAATAAATACACTAAACAGGCTGAGGATGGCAGACTCACGTTGTCCATGAAGCCGCTCATCCTGTAGGTCTCCTCACGCTTGCGCCTCATCTGCTCTTCTAATTCCCTCTGGCGCATCATTTCCTCCTCCCGCCTGCGCCGCTCTTCCTCTTGCCTACAATCAGAGTTAGCAAATATAAAACTGACCCAAAGCACTTCAACTAATACAGAAAGCTGGTACAACAGCAGAGCATGGCGTACCTCAGCTGCATCTCTTTGCGCTTCTGCATCTCCTGACTGTGCATCTCCTCCATGCGTCGCAGTTCCTCCTGGCGCCTGAGGAGGTCTGGACAAGACAGCAAGGGAAAAGCCTGATCAGTCCCTTCTGAACTCCAACCTGACACTTAAACCACTGATGAGAGAAGCATTTACCCTGTCTGAGCATGTTAGCTTGATGCTCGTGGAAAGCATCCTCCATCTCCGTCTCCAGCTTCTCTCGAGCCTCGTTGATGTTCTTCTCCACCTGCTGCCTCTGCTGCTTCTCCATGTCATCGAGAGATTTCCAGCGCTGAGAGTATTCAAACTCAAAGGTTCCTGGCCGGGCAAAACGCGGAGGCTGCTCCCTCTCTCTGTTTGTTAAAAGCACATGAGGAGGTTTAACCGCTTTACTCAGATCCATTTTTTTCTTTCAACTGGTCAACCATCACTATACATTTCCTGAACCTGAAACCTTCTTAAGAACCAGAATCGATAAAATGCAAACGATATCCAACCCTAGTTGTGGAATTTCTATGTAGAATCTCCATGTTACAGCTTCTTTTTTATTTCATACCTTTCCTTCTATAAAACTCTCAAAGACTTTACACTGATATTTAGTACTTAATCTTTAAAATCATTTTGGTACGCTGCAGTAGAGACACTTCAGACTTCTAATAAAACAAACTGACTTCTGATAGTTTGGGTTCTTCTGTGCAAGCTTCTCTGGCAGGCCGTCCTCATCGTCGTACTGTTCCAAAGGCTCCACCACAATGGGGCGTGGAGATCTAGAGGTTGATAAAATGACCATTAATCCATACACACGCAAGCACAAAAGACCTCTCATTTCCTACGGAATGCAAAACACCCTACGATGTGAGCAGGAACACGCCGTCGTTGCACCGGTCGATTGCTTTCCGTGCTGCAGACTTGGCTGCAAACTCGACAATGCCCTTTCCGGCTGAGCGGCCACGGTCGTCTACAATCACCACAGCCCTCTCGACCAGCCCAAACTGAGAGAAGGCTTCCTCCAGGAGCTCGTTGGAGACGAACGGGGACAGGTTACGTATGGATAATGCAGCAGAATGGGTAGCAAAGCGAACCCTGAGCGGTCTGCCTTTCATGGGTGTGTCATCCAGTTCTGCCTTTGCGATCTCCGCCAGAGCTCGAGACTCCTGCGAAGGGGGAAACGTTAGTGGATTGAAACTTGTGTAACTGACCGATCCTCTAAACACGCCGTGCCAGAACCTTACCAGTCGGATGAAGCCAAAACCTTTACTCTGGTTGATGAAGATCTCGCTGGGCTCGCCATACTTGGCAAACAGTTTTTTGAACTCCACCTCGGATATGTCGTTGGGCAAGTTTCCGATGAACAAGCGGCAACGTTGGGTGTAAGTCTTCTCACCAGGCTTGCGCAGCATCGACAGCGATGCCTTAAATTCCTGGAATCAAATAACGATTTTATACAAACCTACGTCACACTGACTATACAATGCTGTTTTCAAAAAGGGCTACTCCGTCTAGTCACTAATGTCAAGTAACAGTGTCCACTGCTATCGAATGTACTTAAAAAAGCTGTCAGTTTCACTCAATAAATAAGTGTTAACATAATGGAAGTAGTCTAAAGACTATGGTATGTCAGTCAATGCCTGGCCAATGTCCATTTTGGCCAAAGGGGATGTTAACAAGCATAAAAACGACTTAACCAAATTATTATTATTCTATTACTGAACTGCATTTCAGTTAAACAAACCAGTATGTTGGCATTGCGGCCTTCTACCGAGTTAGCCTTGTTCCACAAAATGGCTCCGTACAAAGCTAGCAAGGGTCGATTTCTCCAGTTTTCCTAGTTACGTATGGCAAGTCAAATACGACAGAAAAAAAGAAAACTTGAACGATAAGTGTGTACTATATAGCATGCGAACCAAGCCAGTAACGAACCATTTAAAGTACCGAACGCCTTTACACGAGCGATAATATGCAACACCTCACATAGCTCCGTTTTCACAAAAAATCCGTTAGAAACGGACCTGTGACCGTTATTGTTCAAACCGGGCCGCGTCTCAAATGGCTCCACAAGCGAAGGGTTCTGCGTAGGCTCCATAAAACCATCACTTCAAACCTGATGTAGTGAGCGTGTACAGCGAGTGGAGACGCATTTGTAGTTCGGCCTTTACCCGTTACTAAACAAGTAGTCTTAAGCAAAGAGATCAATCTAGCGCAAATTACAATGAGGTGAAATTTACAAGGACGTCATAACCATGTCAAATTAAAGAATTTACTTACTGCGTTGGCCTAATAGCCAAGTTAGCAGGTAGCTTTGTTCAACGGGAACAAAATGGCTGCGAGTAGGCATTTAAAGCGCAACAGGCCACATCCCAAACGGATACATGCTCACGAATAATGGCCTACAAAGTGTAATAGCACCCTTATGTAACGTGTAACTATTTATTTGTGTGCTATTGTAGCCAATTCTTAGGCAAAAGCAACGACTTAAAAACGTTTCAGCGTCGAATGCTACCCTGGCTAGCTCCGCATTGACTCCTTTTTTTCACGATGGAATCACGACAAAGGGCTCCGCAGATTATAAAATTTCATAATCAATACATTAACTTTCACATAGTACAACATTGCTAAATATATTGGATCAATTTTAGGTACTATAACATGAACGAAAAGATTTTACATAAACGTGGCACAGTAGCTCGCTTAAGATAACAGCGACGAGTCTCTAATGGCGCCATTTTCCAAACAAAGTGCACTACATAGTGCGCACAAAACAAGTACTTACACATACAATGAAGTACGCTTGTATACCAAGTACTATGAGATTTGCTATTCGGCCTACGCCATTGGTGTACAATGAAACAATGTCTATAGCGTTAAATGTAAGTGTTAAAACGACATTAAATTATTTAAAATAGGAACATAAAAATAATGATCATTAAAATTAAAATCACGCCTAATACCTGTGGAGGGGCTGCAACTGCGGCTCCTTGTCGAGGCGGCAGGCCTACACTCTTGCTCGGCCCTTGTTCGTTTCCACTGGCCGGTTTATTTTGTTGGGGCTGTTGGGGTTTTCGGGGTTGGTTCTGTGGGGCTGTTGGTTCAAGTTTGATATTCGTCGGCGGAGGAGACTGAATTTGCTTCTGCTGTTGTGGTGGTGGTGGTTGTTGTGTCGGTTGTACCGGTGCCGGAGCAGGTCCCTTATTCTGGGCCTCCTGCTGCTGTTGTTGCTGCTGCTGCTGCTGCTGCTGCTGTTGTTGTTGCTGCTGCGGCGGCTGCTGAGGTGGAGGAGACTTCATTTCAGACTTCGGGATAATGGTCGCATCCCCTTGCTTCTGCGGGGTATTCTGGTTGGCTTGGTTCCCCTGATTGGGCTTGAATCCTGCGGCAGTGCCTGGCTGAGGTCCGCGGTTCTGAAATGGATTCTGTGGGTTGTTATTGTTGCGAAAATGCGGGTTTCCCATGGCGCCTCTCATTCCTACTCCACCGCGGCCTCGCTGCTGAAATCCACCGCGGCTTCTGAATCTGTCCCGAGACATGGTTAACTATAGGGTTACTAAAACCTTCTAAAGCAGAAAGTAATAATAAAATGACGGAGTGCGCTGTCTAGCTGCTGCTACAGGCCGTCCGAACGCAATGTAAAATGGCTGCTCGTGTGAAACAAAGCGCTTCAAGTACCGCTGTGAGACCTGGGAGGGGATATCTAGTCATTTCCTGTCTGTGGCGCTCAGATCGCCCTCTACTGTCTGTTCCTGGAAACGCAGCTTGGTTCAAGTTCAACTAAAGCCCTATCCGGACGGAATTACGTTCTGTGAAACAGGTCGTTGACTGAAATTGATCCTAGTTCCTATATTAATTTTTAAGACCTCGGCTATCAAGGCGAACAGACGTTGACATGAAATGGGAAAAAATATGGGATGCTGTAGTGTATTTACTAAATAGTCAAGATACAGTTTCCCATACATTGACTATCATCATTGACTGTTTAATATTGATTTTCTTTTTTTTACTATTTAAGATGTGTAAAAACTTATTTCACTGTAAATGTCTGAGTGCCCTCAGTCAGGTTGGGCGTAAGATTACAGACATAATTGGCACTGTACTAACCCCCTCTGAGTCCTGAGCACTAGTATGTGTTCGCCCAGAGCTCTTGATGAGTTTCTGCTCCAAAACCATACACCTCCTGCACAAGAACCACTGGATTACTAGTTATAAATCCAGTTATGACCAAGCAAGGTGAACCCAGCAAATGGGAGGCAAGTAATGTAACCCAGCTTTATTTGGAGATTATCAGGTAAGACCAAAGCTAATCTCGATACATTGAAAATAGTCATACATACACAGACCGGGCCAATTTAGCATAATCAATTAACCTAACGCACGTCTATGGAATGGGAGGAAACTGGAGTCCCCCGAGTAAACCCATGTGGACACGGGGAGGACATGCAAACCCCACACAGGCAGAGTCTGAGGTCAAAATCACACCAGTGATGCTGGAGTTGTGAGGGTTTGAGACTGCTGGGCCACCGTGTCACCATACTCCATTTATTATGCAGTATTGTTGCATATAAAGACAAATAAAAAACTCTAAAACAAAAACCCAGTCTTCCACATGTGCTAGCATTTGGTGCAGAATAAGCAGGCTGTATTGTTCAATTTCCATTTTATAAGCTCAACTGGCAATACGAAACAGGACACCTTTCCATCATTGCATTCCACTGCATGCTATCAGAGGCAATAAAATGCTCATAAGCGCAGCGGTTCCTCTGAACTGTGCCCTATAAAAATGCACGGGGTGCTCTCTGGTGTGCAGCGAGGAGTTCTGCCTGTAATACCCAGCGGGGAAAATAAAAACAAAACCATTCTTTCTCACGAGTGACTAATGTGGAAACAACGTATGTAAAACATCGACATTAATTAGTCTGTTTTGATAACTGTTTCTGCCACATGCCCCCTGATATTTTGTCTACATTAATCGTAAATTTGTTGGCGCGTCGGAGCAAAACCATTTCAATTTCAAAGGAAGATTTAACATTTTAAACACACCGCACGGCTGAAATTAAATGATCAGCTTTCCCATTAATTACATGCTGGGTGTAAATATTTATGGGACGATTCATTTTTGTTTAATCTCATGCAATTAAATTATGGATCAAAGCAATTCATTTTTTTCTTCTCTAATCAAAGCAGGAGCATCTTAGTTTAAAACAGTTAAAGAGAGAACTTTTTAACCATACGCAAGTAACACTAATTAAGGGTGGACTTCTACATAGAATTGCATAGAAGTTCATGCTGTTTTGTAACATGTTTTGTTTAGTTATAATGTGTATAATATATAACATATATATAGGTATAACAGCAGGTTTTGTTTTTGATGCAACTACAATGCATTTGGAAAGTCTTCAGACTTTTCACTTTTGTCACAATTTGTTTCATTGTGGCCTTGTGCTAAAATAAAATAATTTTCCCCCATCATTTTACGCTCAAAGTGAAAACAGAATTTTAGAAATTTTTGCAAATTTATCAAAAAGGAAAACCTAAAATATTTAATTGGCATAAGTAATCAGACCTTTTACTCAGTATTTACGGTATTTGAAGCACCTTTGACACTTTTCCCTCAACCCTGACCAGTCTCCCTGTCCCAGCCGCTGTAAAACACCCCCACAGCATGATGCTGCCACCACCATGCTTCACCTTTGGGATGGTACTAGGCAGGTGCCTGGCTTCCTCCCGATATGACACTTAGCATTGAGCCCAAAAAGTCCAATCTTGGTTTCATCAGACCAGAGAATCTTGTTTCTCACAGTCTTAGTGCTTTAGGTGTATTTTTGCGAACTCCTTCCGTGTGTCTGTCACTGAGGAGAGGTCTTCCTTTTGGCTACTCCGCCATAAAGCCCAGATTGGTGAAGTGATGTGATGCAGTGATGGTTGATGGTATACATTTTTTACACCATAGAAAAAATCCAATTCATGCAATTGCCATTCTGGAACAGTTGTTTCTATTACATAGTCAGTATAGTAACATGTGAGTGGTGATCAGAGACGTTGGGTTGCTGTCTTCTGCCTCCCGTGGGGTTGCCAATGTCTCATGTGATCCCTCTTGGCTGTGTTTCCTACCAGTTCTCCTCTTTCTAGCTATGCTGCTATAGCTAATGCTGCCGGGGTCTCATGCTACACATGGCATCAGTGATTGTTAATAGACACTGTGCTCTTAATCAATAACTAATTACATTTTCTGTTTTCTCTCCGAGCTGTGTTTCCGGCAGTTCCAGCCCCACACATGATGTTCTTCCGCTGTAGCTCCACTCAAGCTGCTTCCATCATCAGCTCCAGCCCCATCATACCCGGGCCACTTAATGTCGATGTGCATACTTCATATTTTATTCGTACTTTGACTCCATGACTTTAGTTTCGCTCTCTAGATTTATCATCTACGCCGCCCAAGGAGGTTGGGTCCCTTTTTGAGTCTTGGTCCTCCCAAGGTTTCTTCCTATAACACTCAGGGAGTTTTTCCTTGCCACTGTCGCCCTAGGCTTGCTCAATTTGGGATTGGACGTAGATATTAGGAGATAATCTAAACTTGTAAAGTTGCTTTGAGACAATGCTCCATTGTAAAAAGCGCTATATAAATAAATCTGACTTGACTTGACTTGACTTGAGTACTATATTAGTATCCATTTAGATATAAATATTGTTACTGGTCTTTGGGTTTTGTATGTTTAGTATGTATCTTTTCAGTCAGATCCAAACATCACTCATATATAACGACTGTGCACTAAAGTAGACAGTTAAGTGAAAGAAATGTTGAGGGTAAAGTGTCAGGGCTAGTCAGTGCCACCATGGCCAAGCTAGTGACAACCTCTCTGTGTTTTATGCCCATTTTATTATGCCTTTTTATACCATCCCAAAATAAAGCAGAATAACTCAGTAAAGGCTCCTGAGGCAGTCCTAGATTACAACCCTATGGTCGCTAGGAATGTAAAGAGACAAAACCGTGGGCTGCCAGCAGTGGTTCTGCCACATGATGGCCCTGTTGCTTCATGGAGGAATGTTTTTGAACACGTATATATGCTTCTTTTTCTTATGTCAATTCCATTCCTGTCCAGCCAGAGCCTGGATGTTATATTCTGTCAAAAAATAAAAATCCTCGAAAGATATATACATGACAAACTGAAGTCTATGCATCTCACCCACGCTTACTTTCCTTGACCTTAAATTCCTGGGTAGCATCCTGCCTGTTTCCTTTAATCTAAAGTAAATATACATTTAGATGTCCTTATCCAGAGTGTCTAAGAATTCAAGCAATTGTTCAAGGAGCCAACAGTGGGAGCGGTGGGATTTGAACCTTTAACTTTCTGGGCCATAGTCCAGTACCTGAACCACTGGGCTACCTGTGTAGCAGATACCCTTATCCAGAATGACTTACAACTGACACAGTCTTTCAAGGTACAATTCAAGCGACTCAGAGACTTACTCAAGGACTCTGGCATTTTTGACACTACAAAATTGCATGGAGGGCAATTGAACCTTCAAATAACCCACACCTGGCCTTAATGTGGTGTAGGACAGCTGGCAAAAAACTCACCTTGCCAGAGGCTGGATACAAACCAGAGTTGCTGACCCAAACTGACTCGATGAGGTCTCTGAATTGCAGAGTTGCATTTTGGTTCCAGAAGTTGTTGTTGGATGTCTAACACAGCATAAAGACCAGACGTGGGTTTGGTGTTCCTCACATCAGAGTTTTCACCCTGTATGGTGTTTCCACCTCACCAGATGCAACTGACTCTCAGTGCTCCTTGGGGGTCAGCTGTATCATGGGACGTCGACCAGGGGTGACCACACATTGAAAGGGTGTGATTTAAAATGAGCACAGCAAAACGGGACAAGGACAGAGTCGCAGGTGAGTTTATTAAACAAAACTCAAACAAAGATTCATACGCTGCTACCAGAAGTAACCAAACACACACAGAAAAAAGCAGCCATTGCAAAACAGAGCATGCCCTGCACACCATACCACATGCCTGCACTGAAAGCACCTGGCAGTTAGGTGTATTAGTATATAGTAGATGCTCTCACACTCACTCATAGTTCAAGTTCAGATCCTGCTGCATATATGACAGGCAACTGACCCGACAACAGCAAGGCCGGATTATATTGTGTATTTGGTACACTAGTTGGCATAACCAGTCAGCAGGAAATAGCAGAATTATGTCCTGCTGTTCCCCGACATGAAGAGGTCCCTAAGGTAAAAGAACAGGAACCTAACAGGTACTAAAAGCTTTGATACTTTGTTCAGAGAGTTCTTAGTGCTTGTGTTTGTGCAAACAGTAAGAACTAGCGTTACGCTTTCCATGTCTTTTTATTGCTCTGTGTGGGAGTATCTGTTTATTTCCTGTCTTATGTGCAGAGAAAATGTATCGGAAAGATGCCGTGCACACTTCCATTGACAGATAGGACTCTTTTATGGCAAGCCATCAGAGACTCAGAGATGCTGCATGTCGTTAACTCTCGAGCCTACAGCTTTTATAGCACCTTTATGAAATTAATACATTTGTGGCCTGGTGGCTGATGCATTTCAACCAGACACTTAATACTTATTAATAAACCTTCAAGAATGTGGTAAATATAATCCGTTAAACCTATAAACATGTGCATTTCATTTTTCACATTTGGGACGGTTGCCAATCAAGCTACTGGCATTGTGGGAAGGTGGAAGGAAATTGGGAAGGACTTACCAAAACTCCAAAGACATAGTTTGATCCCCAAATCCCTAAATCCATGCGGTATCGACACTACGTGCTGTCCAACAAAGGGTACCACGCATCTACTGCCATTTTTTTGGCAGAAAGGTAGGGGCCAGAATACCCAGAGGAAGCCCACTCAGTCATGAAGAGAACATGCCAAGCTCCAGTAAGCAGTAACCAGATGTGATGCCCATTGAACCTTGGTCCCAGAAGTTATGTACCACTAACATCGCCTGTTACATTTATTGCGTTTGGCAGATGCCCTCATTAGGAGCAAGTCCAGTCTGTAGTATTCAATAGTCCAGGGCCTGAACCACTGAGTTACCAGTCTGCAACCCTGGAAGATAACTAAACAGTTTGAAAGTTCATTGTGGGACCCACTCGGGGCCTGGAATATCTTTCAGGATCACCAGAATACTGATAAGAATAATATCTTATGGCGTGAGGGCAACTCAACAATGGGGAGATTATGTTGCTTCTCATCCTGAAAATGGTGAGAACAAGCCTCGCAACTGGCACACCCGCAAGGTGGCGACATGCAACTCGAACACCTTCCCAGAGGTGGGATACTAACCAGATTGGTTCAGCTGTTCAGTGCTTCTTAGAGTTCCTGAACCACCCGTTTGAATGTCATCTCTACAGAGGTGAGGTTTGAGTTTATCTGGGTTCTGGTTACATCTCAGAGGGTCTCGTCCTCTTCATCCACCATCCGTCCTGGCTGCCAAGAGTCCCGTGTTGTTTCCTCTGGGAATATCCTGAACTTCTGCCTCTCCAGGTCCTCGTGAGTGATGGGGCTAGAGTGGCTTAGGTCAGAGCACTTCCATCACATAATGGTGGATGGTCCTGGAACTGGCTTGACAAAGGCCTCTTAAGAAAGAAAGTCTTCTTAAACGTGTATTTTTTCTTAACTTCATTCTTCAGGCCAATGGGTTTGGCCGTGGTTGCATTCAATTGTGAGTTTGAGCCGGTTTACAGTCATTCCACACCACAGTCTCAACTTCAACTATTATAAAGTGACATTTTTGTAGCTCACAATCCGTGGATTGTAATTATTTTATACTGTTCTGTCTTGCAGGAAGGTAAACGCCTATGTTATACCACCAGATTTTCCATTAAATACCATTAATTATAAAAGTCAATCAGAACACGAGGCTAGAGGTAGTTCGCAAGTGAATTCGCTGCGCATTTTATTCCCAGTTGCAGCCTCATTCTGTTGCTGAAATGTGTACTCCATCTCCGAGTTGCGTTTGATGAGCGTGACATTTGCAAATTGATTCTACCTTCAGGCACCCCAATACGCATCAGGATCATGTCGCTGTTAATCCGAGAGCCATTTCAAATTCGCTCAGAGTTTATTCAGGCACCACAAGATTTGGAATTTGGAGGTAAGCTTTTCGCTTTGACCTCGATTGACTATGTAATAGAAAGGGTCATGCCAGAGATAATGCAGGTTCAAGTAATTATCCAGATTTCAGTCCCACTGTAGGAATCTCAGTTAGAGACACGCTCTCTTGCCACTCAGCGAGATGTCAGACGTCAGAAGTTCTTTCTTATGAGATTCACATATTGAGGCTCTCAAGCTTTCCGTAAGATATGGGCGCCACTTAGGGACCCCGTGAAACAACTGGAAGACAGCAATTCGTAGAAAAAGTGATATTCTCCATGATTTAATAATGACCCCACGCGTGAGCCTCTCAGTTGGAATACATAACCATGCCTTGAATGAAATAGGGGTGAGTTATTCTTGATTTGGATCCTTGTTGTAGGATAGGTGTATTTACCCACTCACTGATGAATAAAGCATCGCAGGCCTTAAGCGAGCCAATTAGAGGATGAAAAAGCAATGTGCAGAGGATGATGATGGATCAAAAAGCCAAGAAATCATTAAGCTTGGATAGGTAGAGCACTCTTAAAGCAGGTATTCACTCGGACTGCCTCTATGGCTTACCTCAGGTTCTTAGTGATCGGGAATAGCTAATGCCAAGTTAGATTGGATAAGAGCCTTTCGTTCCCAGTTCTACTCATTTTAATTGACGTAAAATCGTTCAGCGCAGATGATTTTATCTCATGTAGTGTAACCGCTGAAGTATAACTATGCTCAGTAACTCATCCAATTCCGTAAACTTTCTTGACCTTTACAGTAGATACGAGTTCACAAATGAGTGGTTATATGACAAATACCACAGGGAGTGACAGTGACAGAGAGTGTGCTCAGCTTCACAGCAGGGGGTCTTCGTCATGCGGAGACCCTGAATCTTCTCTTACGCGGTGTTTTTTATAGAACATAGATTGGTTTTGCTGGATGAAGATCAGTGGAGGTAGTCATCTCAATGACCTGAGCACGTCTTCTTAGTGCCTAGAACAAACATGAGATCTCGCATCGAACTTGGCAGGTGGCATAAAAGAAGCCACTACAGAAGAAAAGAGATTTGGTTACATTTGAGTCATTTAGCAGACATTCTTCTCCAGAGCGACTTACAGCTGATACAATGTGAGTTAAGGGTCTCGCTCAAGGACTAACCAGTGACAGAGGTGAGAGTTGAACCAGGAACCTTTTAGCCCACGATCTAGTACCTTGACCGCTTGGCTACCACTGACCCAAAGTGAAGTTTATTCTAGTTTCTTGCTGGGTCTCTCAAATCATATGGCAGCTACCAATTTGGGTATGGCAAGAGTTAACATATGCATCGTTTGAGAAACATAGTTCAGTTTGAACAGCTGTCCATTGAGTCTAGTTTTCCAAGTTTGTTCCCTGGTTTGGGGGACTGTGGGATTCATTGGGTGCAGGTGGAAGTGCAGCCCTGGACGGCATGCCAGTCCATCACAGGGCTCAGCAGGTCACTATTACGTTGCCATTGGACGATCCCCACATTCAGCCTACAGTGGAAGCTCAGAATTCGAACACCTCTTACTGTATATCACGATATATGATGCTGATGTGGAGAATTCTCATTTAGACTTTAAAGACTTTTGGTTTTTGTAGCAAACCTAAATGTGATCCAAACTTTTATTCTTTGTTGCTCTGTTGTACTTTTTGTTTACATTCTTACCCCTGTACCTCCTCAGCATCATGCTGCTGCTGCTGAGCTTCAGTATTCATTTCCACTCCGGCTGGACCTGTCTTGTGTAACATTGTCAGGATCAGAAAAATAGATATGTATCGATCTTATCCGTCATAGCATGGAAGAGTGTTGTTTTTGCTGTCAAATCGATTATTTATGTTTTCCAATGAAGGAGAAAGAAGAGCTTGACTAATGCTTTTTTTTCTTACTGTGTTTCTCACTCTCACTGTGATCTTCATGCTGAGTTAGTGTTGGTTGCACTGGACCTGGTGAAGAAAGCAATGCACATGCTACGTTTCATACAGCGAATATTTTATCTATATAAATTACTTAACAGTTTTTTGGCTAATTTTGTGCACCTTGAATGGAATGGCATTTGAAATACTGTACATAGGTTCCAACAGGTTGTATCAGGCCCTGAGTTCAATCCCTGGCAACTTCATCAAGGTGGTGGTTTTGAGAGCTGAGCCATAAAGCAAAGCTCTTAATTTGTCAAACAATCTACGTCTTCACCTATGATCACAAGCTTATGGTAATGACTGAAAGAACAAGATTGAGGATACAAGCAGCCGAAATGAGCTTTCTCCGGCAGGTTGCTGAGCATACTCTGCGTGATCGGGTAAGGAACTCGGCAATCCGGGAGGAGCTCGGAGTAGAACCGCTGCTCCTTCGCATTGAGAGGGCATCTGATAAGGAACCTTCTGGACGACTCCGGCTAGAGGTGTACCAGGCACCGCCAACTGGAAGGAGGCTCCGGGGTAGGCCCAGGACCCGCTGGAGGGATTATATCTCCTGGTTGGCCTGGGAGGGCTGATGATCCCCAAGAAGGAGTTGGCAGGGGGATGACTGGGCTTCTTTGCTTGCCCTGCTGCCACTGCGACCTTGGAATGAATAAGCAGAAAAGAGGATGAGATGAGATGAGGTTGCAACAGAACAACATTAATTTGAACTCACATTTTTGAGACCTTCAAGGCTGTGAGAAGGTGATTGAGGTAATCTGCTCTAAGAGGTATTTATACCTCAAGGGCTTTTTGGTTCTGTGAAAAAATGTGAAGAATGGATTGGAATTGGATACTGATGTAGCACACAGCTAAAGACCAATTACAGGTAAAACGTTAATAGCCATCATGTTTGGGGCCATAAATAACTTTTTCATTAGTTAAGAAGGTTGCATGTTTAGACGAAACCTCTGCCAAGGTGGTACTTATTCTGAGTAACATCCATTCATTAAAATGATATTGTGGTTTTCCAGTGCTGTATCCATTACAATACATCACGACCCATTTAAAACATAACTACACCCTGTAAAACGTATGTAGCTACCCCTTCTAAATAGTGACCTCTATCATTTCAGCCCCATTTCAGCATACAGGTACGGACTCTCCAAAGACAAACAGGAGCGATGGAATGGTTTGTGCTGAACACACCACTGACTCTTAATATGACATTTCATCATCTATCTTCCAGGCACTTTTAGAAGAAAGTCCAATTCTAATGTAGATCCTGGCTGACTGGTTTAGTAGAAATTCTTTTTGGTTTAACACTTCTGGCATCTCTATTTTACGCTACTCTGTATAATTACCCTTAAACTTGATCTTTTTTTGTTTATGATTATCTGTTGGCTTGGTAGCTTTACAATCAGACCTTTTATGTATCACATAAGTATGATTAGAACCAGTCAAAAGCAGGAATTAGATGAGCTTGTTGTGTTAGACAGACTTTTTGATGTTATGCGTGACACGGACATAATGACCTCAGCAAGAACTCTGGTTGTTTATCATAACAGCTTTGAGTGACAACTGTAATACTTTGATGTGTGTGTTTTATTTTCATGTTCAGTGTCATTTAGTTAATTGGTGCCAAATCAACATGACACTATATCATTCATAGTTTCATTAATAAGCAACTGGACTTAGAGTGCTCTTTTCATTTTAATGAAACTCATGAATCTGTGTCATGAGGTAAGTTTTGAAGTTTAAAGCCTTCTGAAGGCCACTGCTTAACTTGGAGAGAGGCCAAAATTCCGGAGAGAATTATAGTGGAACAAGTGTGTCCTCTGGCGTTCCTAGTGTGTAAGATGTCTCACACACACTGATAATTTGTCCAATCAGGTCTGTTTTGTTATCTTGAGCAGAACTGAATCTGAGGTAAGGTACTCTTGGTAAGGTAAGGTAAGGTAAGGTAAGGTAAGGTAAGGGAGCTACCCGATCTCATTTAAAGTCTCTTAATAAATAAATAAGAAGACTATGGAGCAAACTGTCAGGATGAATTGTAAGTTGTCTCTGAATTTAAAAGGTGAATTTACACCACTCTGGCACAAAGCCTTTACCTTATCTCTATCAGACAGCAGTCCTTGTCCCAGAAACTCAGGGACTCACCCTCTTGTCCTTATAACACCAGTCCGTCTTTCTCTACAGTGCAACTTTGCAGTTTGTTCTGGCCAATGTGGGATTTGAACCCTTAACGTGCTGGTCTACAGTCCAATACCTTAATCACCAAACCACCACAGTTTGCACTGTCTTGGTCTCTCAGGCATCAGATCCTCATTTTCTATCCTGTGTGAAAGCCCTGGAGCTGCAACTCTGTACCCTTCAGCTCCAGTCTCGCCAAAGGCCGTGTACAAAGCAAAGTGGAAAAAAACATTTAGCAGTGGAATTTAAACCTTGGGTTACTGTGCATCATTAGCTACAGCAGTCCCAGTCTGGCATTTGTCACAAAATCTGAAAACCAGCAGTGTGATCCAAAGTGGAAAACAATGCACTCAAACAGTACTACTGGTGCTGTACTACTTTGACACATTATATAATGTGGTAAAACAGAGCTTTGCAGTCCCTGGATCCATCTTTTTTTTTGGATTTCTTTTTTTTTGCGCTTTCTCGAGATGATGACTCAGCATGTTGGCTTTATTTTTTAAATGAAGCTGAAACAAGACTTCTGGGTCATCAAATGACCATTTAAGAATGACTGAATGAAAAAAATGCATTTACTTTGAAGTACCATTCTATGAGAATTGTCCAGATATAATAATTTATATATCTGCCAATGAAAAGAGCCAATAGTGAACTTTCAAGAGTTTGTGTGGAAAAGAACATGGTACATACTTGGTGTATGAGTGGATTTTGCACTGTGATGGGATTTTCTTAGGTTTCTTGAATAGGTTCCAAACCCAACTGGACCCTCACTATTAGAAAAATATGGTCTCTGAAAGATTTGTCAACAAACTTCTTCTTCTTCTTCTTCTTCTTCTTCTTCTTCTTTTGGCTTCTCCCTTTATCAGGGGTCACCACAGCGACATAAACATTTCCATCTCACCCTGTCCTCTGCATCCTCTACTCTCACCCCAACTCCCTGCATATCTTCATTTACCACAACCAAATAACTCCTCTTTGGTCTTCCTCTCCGTCTCTTGCCTGGCAGCTCCATCTCCAACATCGTCCCACCAATATATCCACTATCCCTCCCTGCACATGTCCAACCCATCTCAGTCTTTCCCTCTTGAATTTTGTCTCCCAATTTCCAACCTGTGCTGTCCCTCTGATGATCTCATTCCTAATCCTGTCCACCCTAGACACTCCTAAAGAGAACCTCAACATCTTAAGTTCTGCCACCTCCAGCTCTGCTTCCTGTCTCTTTGTCAGTGACACTGTCTCTAAGCCATACAACAAGGCTGGTCTCACTACTCTCTTATAAATCTTTCCTTTCACTTTTGCTGTGACCCTTTTGTCTCACCTCACTCCTGACACTCTTCTCCACCCACTCCATCCTGCCTGTATTCTCTTCTTCTCTCTCCTTTCCACACTCCCCATTTCCTTGGACAGTTGATCCCAAGTACCTGAACTCCTGTACTTTTGTGGCCACTGATCCCTGTAGCCTGACTGTTCCACCTGCCTCCCTTTCATTTACACACATGTATTCTGTCTTACTACAGTTGACTTTCATTCCTCTCCTTTCCAGATTATACCTCCACCTCTCCCAAGTTCTCTTCTAACTCTACCTGTTCCCTGTTCTCACTACAGATCACAATGTCGTCTGCAAACATCATAGTCCATGGCGATTCCTGTCGGACCTCATCTGTTAGTCTGTCCATCACCAGAGCAAATAAGAAGGGACTCAGGGCCGATCCTTGCTGCAGTCCCACAAAGATTTGTCAACAAACAAACGTCCAAAATGGACAAAAAAACTAGTAATGAAAAGGTGTGAGTCATTATGAATATATTATTTTTCCTATTCGTATAACCAACCACAGCAAGGTTTTAAAGACTGCCATTAGGAGGATGTTTAACCCCCCTCACACGGGCATTTTTGGCGCTCCATATCAAATTTACAAATAAATCAGCCGTGTCTTGTTCAAGTGCTCTCTAAGGAATTATTCATTTCGACGCCCAGCTCATGCAAATCAAATGTTAATGATTTCCCAGTCCTGAATATCTAAATATAAATGTAGAAATGATTCGCTTATTTTAGACTAATGCATGACTAAAAACCGCTACCCCTCCTGTTTAACACCAGCCTCTCGTTTTAATAGACTGCCGCCGCCACTCTGGTTTGTCACAACTTATGACAAAGAGGACCATGAAAAGCAGTAGGAGGATGGAGTAGGATGATGGGACTCAAGCTGCCTCTTGGCCAAAAAAGTTTTAATTGGCGCTCTGGGGAGAGACTCTCTTTACATTTGCAAATCTTTGTAACAGAAACGAGGAGTCGAGCACCCACTGGGGATGGGAAGAGGGTATGCTGACTAAAAAAAAAAATAATAATAAAGAGAGTTCTGCTGAAGCTCAGTGAATGTAGACGGTATAGTCAGCGAAATTACTATGATATGCAGAAGAGAAGGTTAAAGGAACTCTGGTAACTCTATCTGCAGTCAGCACTCTCCGACTGTAGTCTGGTTCCTAGCCACCTGTTTCATTGCTATTTTAAATTGTACTGATCTATGAAAATGTTTTTGGGAGCCCCTGGTCAAACTGTGTGAGTTTTTGGTTTGTAAATAAAAGGAAGTAACCATAACCTAGACAGGGATAAGACGTGAAATCACTTGCATTTTTCATTTGCTCAGTACTGTATGTATATCTGTATATATGTACCCTCACACACATTAAATCTTTATTAAAAACTTTGATAAATAATTCACAGTCCTGGTTGGGTATGTCCTGATGTACTGTATGTGTGTCTGTATGAGGCGTGTTAAGGATATTTATTAGGAACAGAATCGCTGTTCACTGAGAGGAAGAAAGAGATGCTGGCATTAGATTCTGTGCTTCACTAAAACATTATTTAATCTGATCTATAAGAAAAGCCTGATTAAGAAAACACCACCTGCATCGATCTGCTGTCATATTGATCTTCATATTGTAACACACAGCACACATTTTGTAGCTTTGAAAGATGAGGCGCACAAACCTGTAAGCTCTGGAATGACACGGCTTTAATATCACATCATACACAATGGGTAATGATGATGTATCACTCAATAGCGTCTTGAAAAAATGGTTTGTGACACTGAATTTCACACAAGGCTTCACTTAGCGCTTCTGATCGAAGCATTCAGGACACTTTCAGGCTATTTATGGAACCCAGAAATGGCACGCGACACGTATTTGTTACCGAGCAATTGTGATTGGAAGTCGGATAAAGAAAGTGGGGCAGCTAAAGTTGCGAGACGCTTTTTGTCTCGGATTTATACTGGAGTGACTTCTCATTTCTACTTCCCCAGTCCTTCTGAAGTGTCTTTTAAATCATTTTTCCCGAACGTTCTGTTTTGAGCATCCTCTTTTAGTACCCTAAACTTCAGCAATAATAAAATATTTATAATCCTTTTGTCCGCTTTGGTTAAATCTATTCCTTTAAGCCCGTGGTGATATTTTAATTATTTTTTTTAGATTGTACAATGAGTTTCCTATCTTCTTTTTTTCTTTGTACCTCATTAGCTTGCAAATGGTAAGAATGGCAAGGCAATCCATGGATGAATTATTCTCTTACTAGCTTATACGCTCTCGCAGAAAAGAGGGATCATGATCAAATAGTTTCATGGGCCTCTGTTTGTCTATGGGCTTCATGCTCTCTCTCTCTCTCTCTCTCTCTCTCTGCCGTTTGGACATCAATGAATCATGCAGTACATTAAATAAAGAATTTTAATACGGTTTCTAGTAAGAAGCTGTTAGGAATAAGAACATTTATATTTATGGCATTTGGCAGTCGACCTTGTCCAGTCCTGGCCTACAAGTGAAAAGCTTTGCCAAAAAGAACTTTTTATTATAGCAATAACAAATAAGTTTCACCCTTGCACTCCAAAACTATAAAAAAGATAAAAATGTCAGAAATGGACAAACTATAGAAAGGTCACGGGGTGGACACAGGTGGAGGACTGAAGAGAGAAAGAAAGAAAGAAAGAAAGAAAGAAAGAAAGAAGGAAAGAAAGAAAATATAACATAAAGAAAAAGAATGATGAAGCGAGAACGAAAAAAGACACTGACTATAAGTGAGACATAAGTTGATGGAGAAAAACAGGAAGAAAAAATACAACAAAAAGAAAAAGGGAAGGTAAAACAAATGAGAAAAGGAAATAATTAGTCACAAAGAAAAAGGAGTGGCCGACTAAAAGAAAATAGAAAAGTCATAAATAATAAGTAAAACAGACATAGAATGAAAATAGAATAGAATGAACAAAGAAGAAGAAATTTATGGGAGAAAGAAAAAAGACAGACTATAAGTGAGACATAAATTAATGGAGGAAAAAAGAAAGAAAGGAAAAGAAAAACTAAGAAATATGATATGTATGAAAAAGATATTACATATGGCAGATGAAAGAACAAAATAAAGAAAGAAAAAAATAAATAATGATTAATATAATAATTATTAAGAAATTGAAAATAAACAAGACAGTCAATAAACAAGACAGAAGTGGAAAAGAAAGAAAGAAAAAAAAGAAATTCATAATTAAAACAGAAGGGAAAATAGTAAGGCAGCGGTAAGTGAGGCAAAGAAAAAAAGTTTAAAAATTAATAAAATAAATGAAAACATAGGGAAAATTGAATGAATGAATGAATAAAAAGAAAAAGAAGAATAAAAAAATCAAAAAGAAATAAGAAATAAGAAAAGAATGAATAAACATGAGAGAATAAAAAAAAAAAAGACAAAACATATAGTAAAGACAGAAGAGACTGAAGCAAAAGAAGGAAGAAAGTGAGCAATAAGACAAATCATGTGAGGTAGAATGAGGTGGGATAATAATACAGAGCTCTCTTTGTGATGTTAATTAGAGCGTATGATCCAGCTCGTTACTTAATTAATGATTCATCCTGTCCTAATTCAGCAGATCATTCTCCTCTTCCTCCTCAATACGTTTTTCCATATGTTCTCACTCGCCGGTGGCCCTCAGGCTTCGGACTGCATGTGGATGTTGTGTTCACCATAATGGGAGCTTTAATGGCTCGACAGAAAGCTGCTCTGCTTGTTAAGTTCAGTAACTCCTGAGACATAAATCACGTACTTGAGCTGTTTAGAAGGAGCTGGAAAGTGAAACAGGTCGCGTTAGCGGTCTTTGTTAAGCAGCGCTGATAGATCAAGCACAAACAAGAGGAACTTCATTAAAGAGTACAAACATGGCACGGTAGAGGATGATGGGTAATCCCTGGTCGGTCCTGGCCTTGTTTCTGTACTTGTCAAGGTACATGGAAGTGTAGTGTGAAAGGAGAAAGAAAAAACCTTAGCGTTAACCCCTTTACCTCCAGCAGAAGCTTGACTAGGCTCTTCCCAGCTTCCCTGATCTGGATAAACAAGATGCTTTGGTTATTTAGATTCCATAATTATAACAGTCTAACTCTCAAACAGAAAATATTGCAATTGGAAGAATCAAATCTTTCCTATGAGAAAATGCCGTAGCATCAAATTTCCTGTAGGTATGATCCTCCGACCAGCTTCTCCTCCCTTTGAAAGGGCCGACTGTGTTTGCATATGATGCCTGACCTGACCAGAGGACACAAGGGACACTGGGACTTGAACCTGGGTCCCTGCGATGCCATTTTATATTCCAGAAGTTGAGTCAGTTCATCTAGACGTAAGGTTTTGTTTGAGAAATGTTGGAAATGTTGGAAAACTTCCACAATCTGGCATCAGTGACACGTGCTGTATAGAAGATTGGGGAAGTTTTCCAACTAGCTAAGTCACTTAGATGATCCCGAGTGTAATTTACATTATGTTTTTATCCTATACATTTCTGTACTCATAAAAAAAAGGCACACGGATTATTTTCTGCTCACCACAGCCACAGACCCTCGTGTCTGAACAGAGGACGCTACACCTGCCTGTGCCGACGTTGCCATGCCAGTCTGGTCCACTGACCTTCGATGGCCTGCTGATGCACGCTTTTCCTGATGCTCCAGATGGCTTTCCAGATCATCTGCTACCTGTCATTGCCATCATCTGCTACCTGTCACTGCAGATCTTCAGCCGCTGTGCATCTTCCAGACCCTCTGTTGGCCAGCTCTGACCTTTCATACCCTCTGTCAGCCGTCTCCAACCTTTCAGATCCTCAATCGGCTGTCGCTGGCATTTCCTGCCACATCTCATTCGTCACTGATGTACCATAACCTTGATCAGCAATCTTTAAGCTTCTGGGACCTTTGCTAGTTTGCTGTCGTCGACCTTCCACGTCTTTAGTCAGCCCTGATCTGACACCCATTACATTTCGTCATCCCTCACTTTTCTTTCGTGCTACAGGTACTCCCGTACAATCGCCGGACTTACGATATTTGAGCTTAATGGAGGGAATCTGATAATAAACAAATACACGTTCTGCAGAAACCTTACGCTGGATTTTGAACTTTCCCGGCTGAGTGATATGCAGTGCGATACTCTCTCGCATCTGGAAGTGCGTGACTGGAAGTGCGTGAGCAGAAAACTGATTCCAAATTCCAGACCCTCTAACAATCATTCATGATTCTTAAGACCTTACATTTCCTGCCACTGTGCCCCCTCCAGAGTTCTCACTCTAACCCCTCTGCCTCACAAGGGCGTCTCTTAAAATGTCCGTTGACTACAGCCAGGAGTTACCAGTGCGTAAGTAAAGTGACTTTGATATGCTAATATGGGGCACACAAGGCACACTCATGAGAGAGGTACTGGAAATTATGGTGATGAATGAACGAGGTTCTGAGTTGTGACAGAGGGGTGGAACCGAGCGCCAAATTCAGACCACAAAACGAACGGGACTCAGTTCCCGTGAGGATCTTCGGAAAAGCTCCTCGACTCTTCGCTTATCCCTTTGTAACTCCTCCACCGTCTGAGGCATTGAGGTTGTCATTTTGGTTGTTTTTTCCGCTTCCCTTTCTTCTCTCGTCTCCCTGGCTTGGCGTACATGTGAAGTCATTATTTACATTCATTTAAAAGGAAATTGCATCTGTCACGGCTTTGAAGACGGCATTGTCAGAGAGCCAGATGTGACGGATGTGTAATTCCAGCTCTTTCAGCAGCCATAGAGTAAATCTGACTGTCTGTTGATGGAGCATCATGACTTATACCCCACTGGGGAGCAAAGCTAGCCTCGATAACACCCGCAAAGGCAGTTTTCACCTATTTTAGACAATCTTGTTTGTTTTGTGGCTCTGTGCTTGTCCAGAACCTCATATAACACTCCCGGCAACCTCAAATAACAATTATTATAACGTACAAGGACACATCACCAGTGGCCTGGGTCTGTTCTTGATTTTGCATCTGGTTACTTTCCGTTCGAAATTCTGAGTAGGTTCCTCAGTGTAAGATTAGTCCTGTACCCCACGTCCATTGCTGAGAGCTTTACCCAGCAAAAAAGCTATGAAAGACCTCTGAAGGTCTGAATGCTAATAACACTCTCAGCACGGCCACTCTTGAATCTACTGCCGCATTGTCACATGACTGTCTAACTGCTTTGTTATAAGCTCAGGAGTCAAAAGTATATAGATCTAGCCTTAAATCCTTGCTGTGAGACCTCAGCGTGAGTCCTCCAGACACGCCGAGCTCTTGTGGTGCCATTTCACCAGCACACTGTAGGACACACGCCCGTTCCCCAATCATCCGGTTTTAATTAATGAACACTCATTAATTAGGCCACTTGGCGCTTAATTACTCTTTTTTAGCCATTGACCTAAATCTGAAGCCGAACACTTTTAAGTGTCGTTCTGAACAAAAGCCATCCCGACTGAGTAATCATCGGGACAATGCTAATTAATCTCTCATGGTCGACCGGTCCCGTAGCGAACGAAGAATGCGACAGATGGGTGCAGAACCCGTCCTCTTGATGGGTAATTTATTAGAACTGGTCACACTTAATGTAAAACTCATATTCATTAAGCCTTCAAAAAGTCACTGCTGGGTTTTTATTTAAAAGGGACCAAATTTGACAAGAATGACCTGAAAGCATTATCAAACGCACTTAAAAAATACAATGTTGACTTATCTAAGTAGTTTTGGGCTACGCTCACACAGCAGGCAACCTGACCCAAATCTGGTTTTCTCACCGAATTGTTCTTTTTAATTGTTGTTCATCTGAACAGTTCATGCTCTGAAACTGAGGTGCAGGCACAAAATAACACTTTACTGGGCCAATTTAGCGTAATCAATTAGCCTAATGCATGTCTTTGGACTGGGGGAGGAAAATGGAGCACCCGGAATAAACCCACACAGACAAGACCCACACCGCTCCACCTGGGATTGGACCCAAGACCTTCTCGTGAGGTAACGATGCTACCCTCCAAACCACCCCTTCAGAGAGAAAAGCACAAGTCCCAAGCACAAGAACCAAGATGATTTGCGAGTCTGTGGAAGTGGCACGACCCAAAATAAATCATGTATTGAGGTCTAAATGTTGCAGAGATACTAGTATGCCCCATGCTACCTTGGCATAATTAAAGGAAGTTCCTCTTATTGTCCTTGTTGTCTTCTCCCTAAAGTCTCACAAACTCCTAAATAAAACTTCAGCGTGGCAGAAGTGTGTGATTAATTGTTCTGTGCAAAGGTAACTTGAAATTCCCCCAAAACGCTCAACTTTAAGAGATCGCATGTGGAGCAAACCCGCTCTTACACGCACCTTGTTTAGACTAAAGTTAGATGTCAGCTTGAAATGGATTGGAGGCCTCCAGGAGCAATAAAAGCTCTGCTGGATTTGAACGTGCACAGAAAAAAAAACAAACCGTGCAGATGCATAATGATTTATCAGAGTATTAGAAACCGCACTGCTTATAAAAGAAGTATGCAAAACATGCTGTGGCAATAGATGAATCCATCAACTGACAGTCTTTATGGGAAAGTTAATGGGAAACTCGCAGAGATACTATGGAAATGACAAGATATTTCTTCATGACGTTATGCTTTCATTCAAAACTTATGGCATGGCTAGATACCCCTACACGTAGCACTCTAATGCTACACATCAATTAAAGACTTTTATCAACAGCTCACAGGATAAAGAATTATATAAAAAAATCAACCATTATAAGTATAATTCTCAAATAATTAGTGCACGTGGTTAATACCTTTGTGGCATCAAATCTATTCTTGGTTCTGTTCATTTTTTTAGTCAGTAAGCAGAAGGTACTCAGAAAACAACAGGCACCCAGCTGATAAATGCAGAGGTGAGATGGATGTGTGGGTGGAAGGTATTTTATCTGAAATGGTTGCCTGGTGAATTTTTTTCTCACAGGGTACAGAGAAAACAGTGGAGCTATGCCAGGTGGCACCTGTCAGCCACTATGGGATAGAACGAGGGCACAAAAAAGAACTGGAAAAGTCCGAATATGGAGACGTTACCATGTCAGAACATGGATTATAAAACGATGCAGTGAGAGTTGCAGTTATATTCTTGCGTTTGCATTCTCAGCGGCAGAGATGAAAAGATGCCAGTTATCTTCTGTTGGAACCATTTCAAAGCTTTTGTAGAACCTGTAAAGTGGTCAAAATGTCCTCTGAAACTCCTAACATCTGGACTTCTGCTATCCAACCAGTAAATGGGACAAATCAGCATTTAAGTTCATACACTGTTGAATCTTGTTATTGTGTAATCTTATACATTATGGCAAGTTGTGGAAACCACTGGAAAGAAAGCAAAGGGGCTAAAATATGTGTACATTCTGCAGATGCCCTCACCAAGAGCAAATTATGAACAATCTTACAATCCAAGCAACTGTGCGTTAAGGGCCGTGCTCAAGGGCCTTGATGGCTGTTTGAGTTTTTAGAGAGCATTCTATGGAAATGTTGTGATTTGTTTGACTATATGGGTTTGCAGCATTAGAATGAAAGATGCACCGCTTTCCTCACCCAGCAGGACCAAGCAGGCTTTTGTAGGGAGCCCGACCTCCCAGAAGTCGCTTAAGCATGCCAAACATCGGCTCACATTGCTACGTCTCTCCTAAGACACAAACAGTAATGATTTATCTTTCATCTTTTTCTGTGTTTCTAAGAGTCGAAACGGAACAGAGAGTTCAAAGAAACAATAAAGGAAAAAGAAACAAGCTTGAAAAAGAAACAAAACAGAAAGATAAAGCGTTTGCAAAGTGGAGAAATCACATTTGATGGAAGAAAAGAAGCGTCTATGCAGGGTTTCTAAAAAGAAGGAGACTAAATACGATCTAAAGAAAAGACAGAGAAAAGCTTCAGGTTTTCCTGAAGTTTGTGTTTGCATTATGACGAGAGTTTAGCGTTCAATGTTTCCTGCCAAGAAAGGTGTGTCTGTTAATTCACCCTCATAGATTGAATGCCCAAAAACACTCTCATTTTCACCACAGGTTCAGTCCTCTCCTCTTCATTCACCCCTGGTCTTGTTCTGTGCTTCGGTCTGACCCTCCGGACTCCCTTGACGCAACACATCTCAGTTGTTTTAAAGTTTTTGAGGTGAATTTGCAGTGTATATTTTCCTGAAAGCATATTATTGTACATTTCTACCCACAGAGTTGTCAACAGGCCATCATGTCGAAAGTACTGTCGAACATTAGACGGTATTTTGCATTATGGTGGAACAGTGTTCCACCAGCACTGTGTTGCATTTGTGTTTTTCTTATAGTCTTATAGTTCCAGAGATTTTGTATTGCATGTCATGGCAGGATCTTTGGACACCCACTCTTAGGAACAGCAGCAACTGTACTGTGTATTCTCCATCTCTGGGTAATTAGTAGGCAATTAGTTTGTCTTTGTATTCTTTACCAACCTCATGCATCCTTATTTTTGTCTCTTAAGGTCATTAGAAATTAGTTTTGGTCAATGTATGGTCAGACTTTGGTGTGTTTCTTTATAATTCAGGGCTTTGTAACCAGGTTTCACAGAGCCACATGAAAGGAGATCAATATGAATCGCAATGATTACCATTATTACACGCATTTTCTGAATGAATTGTGTTCTAGAGGCTTTGCCACCTAATGGGAAACGATGCAATAGCGAGAGCGCCATGTAGTGAAATCTCCACAAATATAGCAATAAGTAAGGTTATATAAATGTCAGTGGCATGGTGCGAGAAATAAAACTGTCAGTTATTCTCTCCCCTCAACCTTTCAAACGTGATATGTGGCTCGGCTGCTCGGGAAAGGCCATAAAGCTGATCTGTCTGATTAAACTGTCCGTCGATTAACAGTCCAAATGCATACTCTGTGTCACACGCACATATGCGTTGTTTTATGTGTGCATGCACTCAGCTCAGCTGAACTGACACTTCATTCATCACATTTAGAGATAAATTTACACATTTGCTCTTTATAGTACTGTGCAAAAGTCTTAGGCCGCCATCAGATTAGATATACCATTGTCTCAGCAACGTGAGAATGGCCATGTATAATTATTTCTCAGACTCTTTATTGGAATACAACCAGAAAATACAGGAAATTTCTAAGCAGCATTAAAAAGCTGAAAAAATCAAAGGCATATTCTACAGCGATAAGTATTTAGTGTGACCTCTCTTGACCCTTCTACAGTCTACAGAAGTCTGATCAGGAATGGTTTTTCAGGGATGGGTAGCATGGAAGAAACCACTTCTTCAGAAGGGGAACGGGGTGAAAAGTTGTGTTTCATGCATGATTCATTCATTTCTTGACCACTTTATCCTGGTCAGGGTTGTGGGAAAGACAGTGGATAAATATTTTTGATCATTGTCCTGGCAGAAGATCCACCGATGACCCAATTGTCCCAGAGGCATCCAGATCTTCCGGTATGTCATATAGTCCATAATACCATGTTCGCAGAGCCTTTAAAAAAGCAGCTTCAACATCACAGATCATTCACCATACTTAACAGCATGGATTAGACCCTTCTCTCTAACCATTAATCCTTCTTATTTAAACCCAAGAAGCTCTGTTTTTTACAGAGCCTTGCTCCTGACATCCCTACTTAATAAAACTGACATCCCTTCTTAATAAAGTTAAGGCATGGCCATGACTTATTAAGGTGTGGGAACAAGATCCTAACGGGTAGAAAATAGTAAGGTGTGGGATCGAGACAAATAATAATAATAATATGATTTTCTAAGCATTAGGGTCTCGTTTCTTTACCTTAAAAAGTCGTGACCACGCATTAATTCTATTAAGAAGGGATGTCACCAGCAGGGCTCTGTAGTTTTTTTGTCTCATCTCAACATAAACCCCAGTACTAATAGCATGAAGAGAACTTGCTCATCTTGGTGGTTAGACCAAAGAAACAATTTTCGTCTGATACGTCTCCCATATGCTTTTCTGGCATGGAGGTGGTGTCTAATGATAGATTTGGAGACTTTGTGCCCAGTCTCCTGCAAATCTTCAGCTGTTTAGAATTTTGTATCCCTCCTCCTCACTGTGTATTGAGGCAAAATACTCTTGCGTACTCTTTCAGGCTGGTTCTTTGCAGCATCCGTTGTTTTAAATGTGGATATGTGCGAGAAGCTTCTTGAACTGCATCCATCAGCCAGTGTATACTGACTTCTCCACCAAATATCCATCTTATTTGATCCATGGGCAAGCAGCACTGGGAAATCCAACATGACATGACCTGAGTCCTGTCTGTTACTGACAGTGGTGGACAGTAACAAAGTAAATGTCATTTACTATATTTTAAGTCAAATATCTTATTCTTACTCCACTGCATTATGCAAAATCTGTCATTCCTTTTGGCTTCAAAAGTAACATATTAAAAGGAAACAAGCGAGAAGCCAGCGCACCAATCAGGGTATAGAGTGCACTTTGTTTTGAACTGGTTTTGACATGTTGGACTAATTAATGACATTCTGTTAAAGACTGGTGTTCCAAGACTGACACTAGAGACTTTTTGCCTAATATTAGATGATTAAGGAAGAGTCTTGCTTCAAAAATGATAATAGGACATTAGAGCCATAACACATAATGGTACTTTTACTTTCGATAAGTACATTTGAAGGCAAACACTTTTGAACTTCTACTCAAGTGGAGGTCTAGAGGGAGAATTTACTTTTTCTGGAGTAATTTACCTTGGGTATGTCTACTTTCCTCAAGTACATGGTTTGCGTACCTTGTTCTTCACTGCTAACCGAGGCGTTTTATAGTTGTGGTGTCTCCATGCTCCTGGTTTGGAAAAACACTAGTTTGGCATGCTGTCACCCATCCATTTCCAGTTCCTCAGAATGAACACACTCTAGGCAAGGTAAATGTCACACTCCAGCTCTCCTAACAAATAGGATCCACGTTGGTCGCAGAACTGAATGATAATGCTGTGCCGAACAAACCTGTGCTTTCTGTTGGACTCCTAGCAAATTGTCGATGCTGCGCTTCAGTGATCAAATGTACAAACATATGCAGATACCAGCTCATCTTCAAGCATCACCATCAAATCATATCACATCCTGCATTTTAGATATTCTTCATTACAGTCCCAAAGGGAGAAGATAAGCTAAGAGTGAATGTAGGAGCCATTTAGTAATGCTGGCATAGCATCTAGCTTTAATACCCAGAGGTACATTTTCACCAAGTAAGGTGAGAGTTGTGGCAGGTCCGGAGCCTATTCATGAATGACACATGGCAACACCGTGGAACCACATGTACACACCTACACTGAGGGACCATTTAGAGCAGTCAGTCAAGCAACTGACTTGTTTTCTGGAAGTAGATAAAAACCTGAGGACCTGACTGTGGTCAAGGCTCTTGCCTACTAAACAGAAATGGCCTGAAACCTTTGACAATACATTGCTGTGACTGTTACTGTTGGCCTGCCCCTGGTAGGACCTTTTTGGCACTATTACACTATAACACTGGTTATCTTAAGCTTTACACATAGCACAATGATCATTCAGGGCTTAAACTAAAGTAGGTACTTGGGCCAAAATGTCAAAAAACAAATCAGTCATGCTCTACTTTTCCTGATTCACCAGGGTCTTGTAAGACAAAGTCCAAAATTTGGAACAGATACATTAAAGCATTCAAGAGTTACACAGCTTTTTTTTTTTACTGTATGTCACTTTAGGCATCTCCAAAATGTCCATAACCTCTACAAATACAAAAAAGGTCACATCTTAGAGTTATGTTAATACTTCTTTCAAGGAACAGACCTTCTGATCCCTGCTTCTCAGAGAGCTTTAGTTCTGACCTCTTTTCACACCTTCCTCTCCAACTCAGCAACCACCAATTGAGGCTTGTGACTAATCTGGATTCGTCTGAGTGAGTACTATTTGTTGAAAGGGTGTCGGTCAGTCTAAGGGGGAACTGATCTGCCTGGAAACTGCTTACCCAGCTGTCATGCCATAGGTGCAAAAGGATCATCATCGAGGACATGTGCTATTTGTGCAATGACTTGTAACATGTTCATAACATAAAGCATACATTTCTGGATTCTCCATAGACGAAGAGCTTCAGCAGAATGGGTTGTACTGATACCCCAGCATCTCTCAGAATGACACATTTATAGAGTTCTGCTTCCAACAAGTCAGTCCATCAACTTTCTGCCCTGCTGCGCTTAAACAAAGTCCACAGAGAATTGATTTTCCAACTTTGATTGAGAAATCTAGTGGAAAGCCCCTTTAGAAGAACAGAATCTGTTGTTGCAGCAATGGTGTCCACAAACTTTTGTCACTATATATTATAAACACAGATCAGGATTAATCTCTGGAGCAACAGGAACAAACTACTATAGAACAAATAACTACAGGGGAATCCTGCTATCCAAATTCCCATCATACCAGGCTAGAAGAAATTGAATATATATGCACAAGATAGGGATTTTCCATGGGAAATAAAGACAATAGGCTCCTGCTGTCCCAGTATTCGCTATGTGAACCATTTTCTGGAACAAGGAACATGTGAGTAATGGAGTTTGAGTACTGTAAATGAAGGGTATCTATAAATTAGCTGAAAGGAAAATTCCCCCGAAGATGGATGACTCCAGACATCATTTTGCAAGTAGCTTTCATTCATATGTCACGGAGAGGACGTATGTAGCATAGCAGGAGAAATGAGACACCCTGTGCCAGAGGATTCAGGTATGCATTATGGAATCTGCCAGAGCCTGCGGGGAGTTACATCAGATTTGCATAATCAGTCTGGATACCTGTGCGTCAAACAAATGCTAAACGCCAGTTCTGAGGCTGTTTACAGCACCCGAGAAGCCAACGCTTTTTAATGCAGAGAAGACTGTTGCTTTAGCTCGACGCAGGTTTAGCGTGGGCGCGGCGCACGTCTTGGATATTTGGATATTTGCCACTGCGCTGAAAGTTTAATGAGATCTAACTTTGACCAAGTTTGTCACTTTGCTTTAGAAGTGAAAAAAGTAATAAGCTACTTCATCTGACGTGGTTGGAATTGACTCACTTTCTGCAGGTGTAGAAGACAAACAAATAATCACCTCAGTGTTAATTATTACTATTAAATAACTCTTAAATAAAGACTTTGATAACGAAAATACCCACAACTTTTGTAGACTTGTGTACCCACAAGCTACAGTAATTAGCTGTTAGCACATTAGCTGTCTTTGTGCTATGGGACATTTTCCCAACACAAACAAGTATGGCTACTATGAAATACATCATGAGAAATGTACTCTTGTGCAAAGGTCCACCATTAGATTAGATATACTGTTGTTTTAGAAATGGTATAAAGACCATATCTGATTATTTCTGTTTTATTATTAAGATACAACCATAAAACACAGGAAATTTGTATGCAGTATTAAAAAAATGAATCATAAAGCCATTTCTAAAGCTTTGGGACTCCAGCGAACCACAGTGAGAGCCATTATCCACAAATGGTGAAGACATGGAACAGTGGTGAACCTTCCCAGGAGTGGCCGACTGACCAAAATCACCCCAAGAGCACAGCAACGACTCATCCAAGAGGTCACAAAAGACCCCACAACAACATCCAAAGAACTGCAGGCCTCACTTGCCTCAGTTAAGGTCAGTGTTCATGCCTCCACCATAAGAAAGAGACTGGGCAAAAAAGAGTTCCAAGACGAAAACCACTGCTGAGCAAAAAGAACATTAAAGCTCGTCTCAATTTTTCCAGAACACATCTTGATGATCCCCAAGACTTTTGGGAAACATTCTATGGACTGACGAGGCAAAAGTTGAACTCTTTGGAAGGTGTGTGTCCCATTACATCTGGTGTAAAAGTAACACAGCATTTCAGCAAAAGAACATTATAGCAGCAGTAAGATATGGGGGTGGTAGTGTGATGGTCTGGGGCTGTTTGCTGCTTCAGGACCTGGAAGACTTGCTGTGATAAATGGAACTATGAATTCTGCTGTCTACCAAAAATCCTGAAGGAGAATGTCCAGCCATCTGTTGGTGACCTCAAGCTGACACTTAAAAAATGAACCATGGTTTTAACATGTATATCAGTTTAGATTCAAGATTCACTTTACAGTGAAAAACCATGGCAGAATCATAGTATTAAAACAGTTGCCATAAGATACCTTAGTAGTTCATAGTAGAATCATGATAATTAATAAAAAAGCCATGTTAGTCTGCTACAGACTACCATAATAAAAACCCTTGGTATTGCAGCGCCTAACCAGCCTCCCCTCCTCAGGCACAGCCAACCACGCCTGCATGCCTTTCAGGCTTTATTTATTTATATTATATATTTATATTATTATTATTCATTGTTTGTTTCTCCCAAAAATGAAGCTATTCTTTCTTCCCCAGTGCGTCGTGTACGAGTGCAGTCCAACACATTTCCATACTTCTTGTCTCATGGTTTTCTGCACACACGCTAAGGTCCAGTGAATAAATCAGAAACCCCGCCTGACCCTCTGCAGCTACAGGAAACGGGGGAAAAGTTTAATCTTTTTTTATCTCTTTTTATTTGTGCCTTTGCTCTCCTAAGCCTCCAGTCATAGAGATTCAAGTTCAGGCAGATTTCAAGATGTGTAGCATCTCTTCTGCCTCCACAAGATCTAATCGGAGCTTCTCTCCCGAAAACGAACACCGCCTTCAGCAACATTCGCAGGATATAAAACGCGAGCCAAGTGAGAGCGAAAGAGCGAGAAATCTCCCAGGACAAAGTGGATGATTAGATCACCAGCGGATAAGGATGTTTTATCTTTTTATTTTATTCCAGTGCACTTCAGTTGGGTGACTAATGATGACTAATAGTTACATAAAAGCTGATCCAAAACGTTTTACATCCCTGAACTCCCTTCATACGGTTTGCACAACGGCTGCGGCTTCAATCATTCAGATTATCATTTTAAGCGTTAGTTATTGTTCGGTTAAGCGTTAGAATAGGTAAAATGACTGATCCCAGAGCAGGCCCTCTGGAAATAAATAGAGACTAAGGCTAACCACACTCTTTAGGTCATAAAATACCTAGATGGAGCGTTTCCTATGTTACATGACACTTTGCTAAGGCATTTAACAGTGGCGGCTTGAAGGTGGGACTTAGATCCTCAACAAACTGGGAGCTTAGAAAATTATTCATCAGTCTCTTTATTAGAATACAACCAGAAAATACAGGAAATTTGTATGCTGTAATAAAAAATGAATAATAATCAGAAAAAACAGGTTCTATACTGTAGGCAAGTATTTACACTTGAGCAATAGCAGTATCTGGCAGCTTCATCGGGATGCCAAGGTGACCCTTCTATAGTCCAAAGAAGGTTGAACAGGAATGGTCTTTTTTGGAAGGGTAGCAGCCAAGAAACCGCTCTTTTGGAAGGGAATCGGGGGGAAAAGGCTAAGATATGCTGAAGCGCACAAAGATTAAAATGAAGATCAGTGGAAAAGCGGATTATGGAGTGACAAATCCAAGTTTGAAACTGAAACGTTGGCAATATGTTATATATGGTCACAATAGCATTACTAAAACAGCAACCTAATGGTGGCCTAAGACTTTTGCACTGTATCAAGGAGTCCTTATATATAAATCCAGGCCGTTCTTGCATCATCTCATTGAGAGTCCACGAAGGCATGGTCAGCCCTGGCTGGTGCTTCCGACTGAGTATCGATAGGATTTATCCCATCAAGACTGCAATCTACTGACACATGGGTATCTGCCAACTCCATCGAAGGGTTTCTCGTCATCCTCAGCACCTTATCAAGGTGCTAAATGTCTTCTTGTCAATCCTCCTCCTTTCAGAACCTTCTCGATCAACTCCCTCTCTTCTCTTTCACACGTGATGGACAGGAGCTGGAATGCAGCCATTGGGATTGATTTTATCGAGAAGTCTGGAAGGAGGTCTGCAGCTCTACACTGCAAATGAGATGGTAGAAGAACAAACACCCAAGTGATACATGGCTCCGTTCGTTGAGAGAGCGTGGAGCTGGAGTTAGTGATGATGATGTACAAGTACTTGGGACAGTTGACGGGAAGAGACAGAGCCGAAGTTAGATTATGAGGAGGCTGCACGTTTCCTCCCAGTCTGTGGTGGCATGTGTTATTTTTTATCTGACAGTATGCTGGAGAAATGGCATGAAAGCTGGCGATGCCAGCAGACTGAGGAAACTGATAAGGAAGCCTAGACAGCTTATTGGGACCAACCCGGACTCCCTCGAATGGGATGTACAGGACATTGACAATGTTTCTCACCCATCCCATGACAGATAAATCAATCACTGGATTAATCTCCAGACTGGCTTAGCTATGGTGAAGAAAGATGTGGGACACGGGGGCTGTTAATGCCTCAGGCATCAGATCTTCTAACTTTTCCAACCAGTTCTGGATGAGTTTCTGGGACAATATACAGTAAATGAAAATGGAAGCAACCTGGCACAGTTCTGGTCCTATCATTTTATTGTTGTTTTTATTTAATTCAACTTTTACATATTTGCTTAAAGTGTTATTCAGTGCTGATAGTGTCTGGAAACTTGTGTCACTTGTCACTGTAAGCTGTCTCTCAATCATTCGTTCAGTCAATCAGTCCTTCCATCTGTGTTTCTGTTCTGCCTGTCATTCGGTTAGTCAGATCTTCTGTCCATCCATGTTGCAAATCCTTCCTATTATCTGTGTATTTATCTGTCTGCCTCTCAATTAATCAGTCAGTCAGTCAGTAAGTCTTTCAGACCTTCTATCCATCCATCCGTCCATCCACCTGCCTGTACATCTATATGTCTGTATTGAAATGTTTCTATAAAGGTTTACTTTACTCCAAGGCCGGCATGGTGCCACGAGCAGTTCCAGACATCCCCGTTACATCCCGACCTCAGACTTGGCCTGTGTGGATTTTGCATGATCTCCCCATGTCGTAGGTACTTAGAGCTTACACAAAAGTGTATATAAAGTTGCAACAACAGCGCAGAAGATAGGTATCCTTTGAAGACTTCTGCGGAAGGAAGGGAGACACCGGGCCATCCTCTGGTTCCAGTTTTAGGTGTCCCTAATTCACCGGATGTAGTTTGGATAGTCGTAGCCTCAGTGAAAACTTTTTACAGCTTATTTTCGAACTTTGTTTCGAACTTCCGTGACATATGACATCTCTTTTGAGTTAAAAGGAGCCTCTGGGGTACCTGCACCTCACCCTTCAGGTATCTGAGATAAGTGAAGAAATTATGCTTTTGTTTTTTGTGACCTAAAGGCAAAGACAGGCATATTGAGGAAGAGAATGTGTGTCTAATAAGCAATTATACAGCTTATACTGATCCATAAGTAGCAAGAAGTGTGATGATGGGATTTCGGATGTGACTGCGGTCTAATGCGCTGTTATATTGGTCCCTGGTTTAGGTAAGCAGAGTGTTAGGGCCTTTATGTTTGCATCATATTAATAAAAAACTGGTTGTATTAGTTCGTAGCTAGTGAACTGATTCCTAACAGTAAACCTTGGACAGGTATGCGCTGCCATATGGATCTGAATGACAGAAAGCTAGTACAAGCAAATCCTTGCGACACCTGCTGGCAGAAAAGAGAAACGCAGTCTTGAAGGCATAAAACAGGGACATGCTTTCGTTTTGGTAAGTGTTTCTGAAGGTTACATTTTATGAAAGACACAAAGATAAGAATTACTGTTTTGTACTAAATGATTTCATATTGTGTAGATAACCCTAGTATCCTGGCTGTTTGGGATGGTGTGTAAGGCTTGGTGTTTGGTTTGGAAGTGCCAGGCTGCTGGAAGTGTGACACGGAGTGTTTTATCAAGCATCGAGACTCACCCGACCCCATTCTGCCACACTGATAAACACTGCCTGGTCTCGGTGCTCTCTTCTCACTACACTAATGATTTAGACTATTAATAACAATGATCCAAAATCTAAACTAGCCATGATAATACAGTTTACTGATCCAATTAAGACAGTCATCTTCAAGAATCCTGATGAGAGATTTGGGCGGGGGTGAACACACCCTGGACAAGACGCCAGTCCATCACAGGGCATCACACAAGCAATCTTTCACAGCTAGGGAAGAGTTAAAGTGGCAAAGCATTTATACTAAAAGCAGTTGTGAGCAGTACTGGATATGACATACATATGTAATGGCATGTGCTCTGTATATGAGACGTATAACATTAGCAATGGCACATTTGGGATGGTAAGCGTTTGTGTACTTTCTTTTTTAGCTTGCTTGCAAATTAAAATGGATTCTCAGGCTAAACTGTTCTCACAGCATACTAATTCTGTCTAATGGTAACAAATGGGCTCTGTATTTGTAAAGCCGCATCCAAGCCGAGGGAGAATTTATAGAGCACGTGTGGAAAAAGCCTGCAAGGTCATTAAAGTAAACAAGCTGTTTATTTATTTACTGCGCAGTTTGTGAAACCTTTGGAATGAGCTGTGCTTCCGTGTTAATTATTCAGAGGCTCATTCACAACCCAGACGGGAAGCTATATGAACTTTTGTATCTAAACAACAGCAATAACGCTGCGCACGGCTTTGACCCGCTTGACAGCGAGAACGAAATGTAAACAACTCTGGGAAGTCCTGCCACAGCAACTCCACTGGGTTAAACCCTGGCTTTCTGAAAAGATACGCTTTTACTTTTTAATCTATTCTGTTACTGATTTACGTGTGTGTTTGGGGTCTTGTACATTCTATGATCTATTAAGCTTTATGTGATATTACGGATGAACTCAAGCAGGTCAGGCAGGTCTGCACTATGGTGCATCCTAAACCATGCTTCATCCACAAATATTCTATGGGGTTGAGGTCTGGAGACTGGCTAGGCCACTCCAGGACCTTGAAATGCTTTTTATGGAGCCACTTCTTCGTTGCCCTATTTTGGTTCCATTGACCACATGATATTCTCCCAATTCCTCTTCTGGATCATCCATATGCTCTCTGGCAAACTTCAGACGGGCCTGGACATGTACTGGCTTAAGCAGGGGGACACGCCTGGCACTGCAGGATCTGAGTCCCTCTCGGCGTAGTGTGTTACTGATGGTAGCCTTTGTTACTTTGGTCCCAGCTCTCTGCAGGTCATTCATCAGGTCCCTCCGTGTAGTTCTGGGATTTTTTCAGATCGAGGGAGATTATCAATGGTCTTGTATGTCTTCCATTTTCTTACAATTAATCCCACAGTTGATTTATTCACACCAACCTGCTTGCCTATTGTAGATTCACTCTTCCCAGCCTGGTGCAGGTCTACAATTTTTGTCCTGGTGTCCTTCGACAGCTCTTTGGTCTTGGCCATGGGTGAGTTTGGAGTCTGACTGTTTGAGGCTCTTTATACAGATAAAGAGGTCAAACAGGTGAGATTAATACAGGTAACGAGGTCAAACAGGAGCATTAATACAAGTAACGAGTGGAAGACGGAAGAGCTTCTTACAGAAGTTGTTACAGGTCTGTGAGAGCCAGAAATTTTACTTTTTGTGGCTGACCAAATACTTATTTTCCACTATGATTTACAAATAAATTCTTTAAAAATCCTACAATATGATTTCCTTGATTTTTTTCTCATTTTGTCTCTCATAGTTGAAGTGTAGCTATGATGAAAATTACAGACCTCTCTCATCTTTCTAAGTAGGAGAACTTGCACAGTCAGTGGCTGACTAAATACTTTTTGCCCCACTGTACACCTATGAACAGCTTTACAGCTCATAAACGAAACCAGGAGTAACGTACACAAAAAAAAGTCTCTAAACACGTCTCTAGCCAAACGCTCATAAACTCCCGTCTCTGCTTGTGGAGCCACAGCGTTGATTAGCTCTTAACAGCAGCAGACTTCAAAGACAGATTTTTATTTCTTATCATAATTCATTATAATTGTTAAGACCTTGGTTTCACCTCATTAAAGTGAACGAATGTTGATGGGATGATCATTAGACAGCGCTTAACTGTACTACATACACATAACTTCCTAAACTTTGAAACAGGTCGGTGTAATCTGATGTAATCTTTGCACAATCCTTGTCATAACATGGAGGGATGATACCAAGATCTCTGAAGATGCTTCTCTCCATGAATCTACAGTTCCTCTGAGAGTCTCTGAAACTTGTATACATGAACAGGCTCAGACCTGGTTTAAAATAGACAAGGTATCCTTCAATCTCATCGCCTGACGTCATAGGCCTTAAGGTTCATACACATTTGCCTGCCTGTACTGTACAGGATAAAGTTCAGTAATGTGTTACGTTCGGGTAAGGGGTTCACAAACTGGACTTTCAAGTCACTTCCACAAATAGAAAGATCCAGCTGCACAAAAGGGGGTAAGGTGTATAAGATGTATTATATTCACTGTCTAAGTTTCCCACGACCACACGGTGTGACCACGATCGCTGTCAAGACCAGCTGACCTTTCCAGCTGAGTTCTTCAATTAGTGGTTTGCACCAGCTGGACGTCCTAAATGAGCCCTCATCCCTTTGCGAACACCGAACGAACACTGATTTGTTTTTTAATTATCCGACAGTCTGTGTTCCTGATATGTCCTCTATCAGGCATGTTTTTTTTTGTTTTTACACAAAGCTCCCCGCTGAGCGACCTGTAGCTCTTTCCACTGCGCGTTATGAAACAGGCCAGATTTCTCACTCAGTCTGAATAAACCAGGTCTGATGTAACCCTCCTCACATATTCATGTGACCTAGACATCAGCGTGTTCTATTTTCATGCTGCTTTAACTATATTACATGCTGCCATTTAGTAAACTCAAGTGTAGGTGTGAGAGAGACGTACAACGGTACAGCTATGTAATTGGACAGGGTAAGAAAAGTAGTTTGACACTCACGAATGCAAGGCAATTAATAGCAAGAGTCAAATTTGTCACCAAACAAAGTGATTTTACAGGGGTGCGTCTTTTAACAACCATCTTTAACGGGCCAAGGTCTTAAGAATTATCATAGGAAATAGCAATCTGTCTTATATACATCTAATTCACGCCTGAATGACAGAAAAATAGTGAACCCTTGCGACATCTGCTGACAGAAACGTGAAACGCAGTCTTGAAAGGCAGAAAGAAACATGGTATCGTCTAGGGATTCACAGATTGACTTTTTTTCTGATACAGATGAGACTTTTTTGCAGTGCTAGCACCTCCCGCCTCATTTGTTTTGTAGATATTACAAATGGCATCGGATTACGTTGCCATCGGACTTGTAGGCGTAACTTACGTATGGTGTAGCACGTGTCCCAAAATGAAAGTGAATGGATCGGTCCCATGGATCGGCTTAATTTTCCAATACCTGATCTAGCTAATTTTGGGACTTATACTCGATCCTACCATCGTCTACTTTTTCGTTTTTGATGTATGCTTCAAATTTTTTAAAAGACACAAATATAATAAGTACAGAACTGTAATATTCTGTATCACATTGTGTTTTAATTAATATCATTGTTTAAAATATAACGGCACGTGCAAAGTTTCTAAACTTCTATGTGACTATGGTATGTTTGGTCAACGTCCATTTTGGTCAAAGCCCAGCTTTACAGAACGTAATGCAGAAGTCAAATGACACATACCTGTTTGTGCATGCGCCATGTTTGCTTATTAGTAATGCGACCATATCGTCCTGTGCTGCTCAGTCTCTCCCGCCGTGTTCCCTCTCGATTGTGGTCATGATGCCTGAAATAACAATAATCAAGAACGGAACAAATTGTGTTCCTGTAAGCAGCGAGAGTTCATTTCAATGGATTTAAGCTTTTCATCTGTATTTGAGCCTTGGTGCAATTTCCCAGTATGATGTGAGGCCAGATTAAACAGGACTGCATCCCACCTGCTCCCTGCCTCTCCACAGTCCGGAAAGCAAATTAGAGAGGGTTGGGGGACGAGATGCAGTGGATAGAGACTTTCCACAGCACTAGTTTTCCTCCTGATGATTATAGGTGGTGTACCTTTTGATATTCCAACAATACAACTTTGATAGATTTTTTGTCTGTCTGGTTCATCCACTTTTTAATAACACTCCCATTTATGTTTATCAAAGTACATGACATCTCGAAGCAAATCACACATGCATTGTCTGTCCATGCCGTCTAGGCTTAAAACGTCTCCTCCGCTTGCACCCAGGTGTAAATAGCGTTTGTCACTTATTACAGCTATTTGCACCCTAAAACACACAATGTGTTGACGTCTAACTCTGATTTTGCCTAATGACAGGCATCATGGGTAAACAAGGCATGAGCTTGATGCCTCAAAGTCTCAGCAGGATTTTCGTGATAGGCATGAAATTACGAATCCAAATTCCTGAGGCTTTCTACTCAGTACATAAAGTAGAAGCAGTTTAATAAAGGAATGTTATAGTAAATGTTCAAAAACACAAAGATAAAATGACTGAGCTAGATACGGTATATATTAAACAGTATACAGTGGGGCAAAAAGTATTTAGTCAGTCACTGATTGTGCAAGTTCTCCTACTTAGAAAGGTGAGAGAGGTCTGTAATTTTCATCATAGCTACACTTCAACTATGAGAGACAAAATCCAGGAAATCACATTGTAGGATTTTTAAATAATTTATTTGTAAATCATGGTGGAAAATAAGTATTTGGTCACCCACAAACAAGCAAGATTTCTGGCTCTCATAAACCTGTAACAACTTCTTTAAGAAGCTTTTCTGTCCTCCACTCGTTACCTGTATTAATGGCACCTGTTTGACCTCGTTATCTGTATAAAAGACACCTGTCCACAGCCTCAAACAGTCAGACTCCAAACTCAACCATGGCCAAGACCAAAGAGATGTTGAAGAACACCAGAGAGAAAATTGTAGACCTGCACCAGGCTGGGAAGAGTGAATCTACAATAGGCCAGCAGGTTGGTGTGAATAAATCAACTGTGGGAGCAATTGTAAGAAGATGAAAGACATACAAGACCATTGATAATCTCCCTCGATCTGGGGCTCCACACAAGATCTCATCCCATGGGGTCAAAATGATCATGAGAACGGTGAGCAAAAATCCCAGAACTACACGGAGGGACCTGATGAATGACCTGCAGAGAGCTGGGACCAAAGTAACAAAGGCTACCATCAGTAACACACTCAGGGAGGGACTCAGATCCTGCAGTACCAGGCGTGCCCCCCTGCTTAAGCCAGTACATGTCCAGGCCCATCTGAAGTTTGCCAGAGAGCATATGGATGATCCAGAAGAGGATTGGGAGAATATCATGAGGTCAGATGAAACCAAAATAGAATTTTCTGGTAAAAACTCAACTTGTGTTTGGAGGAAGAAGAATGCTGAGTTGCGCCATACCTACTATGAAGCATGGGGGTGGAAACATCAGGCTTTGGGGCTGTTTTTCTGCAGAGGGGACAGGACGACTGATCTGTGTTAAGGGAAGAATGAACGGGGCCATGTATCGTGAGATTTTAAGCCAAAGCCTCCTTCCATCAGTGAGAGCATTGAAGATGGAACGTGGCTGGGTCTGAGTAAGCAGAACTTGCACAATCAGTGGCTGACTAAATACTTTTTGCCCCACTATATATATATATTAGTACAGTATATATTAAACTCCACAGTTTACCATACGTTCAACGTGCGATGGATTTGTCGGATCGTATCGCCATTGTAAATCAGGGACTACCTGTATTAACAATGCCATATCATATATTGTCTACTGTTTGTGTGTCTCAGACGTTATTGATCAGCAGGTTAAGGGTCCAAATTCCAGCACCCTCTAACTCGTATGAGTCCGAAACCTTTAATTCTCAGCAATTACAACAGCTCGACTTACAACTGAACAGTTCATAGCTCAGGATCTTTCTTAAAGACCCAACAGGGGCAGCTTGGAATAGTTTGGATTAGAACCTGGATTAGAGCCTTCACCACTGAGCCACCATCGTCCAATCAAAGCAATTAGCTAAATTCTCTCTCGTTACCCATGTTGGATGACGGCATCTATGAAGCGAATCAAAGTAAATAATCGGTTATACAAACACACACTCAGGATATGCGACAACACAAATAAAGCCTACCTACACAACGAGAGACTGCTTTTTGATGCCTCCGATTACATTATGCAGATCAGGATGCTGTGGCGCTCAAACAAATCTCACACGTTTGCCTTTTCTCACGCTACACTGAGTTTAATCATGTTCACTCATGCCTGCATAACCAGGCCCACTGAAGCTTCCTTATTCTGCATGCTAGCTGCTTCTTAAGTGTATATCAGAGAGAGAAACCACACTTCGTTTCACATATATTGCATTCAGTGTAAACATGTTTAGATTAGATTTAGACTGGTATTACTAACTTCACGACACCAGTGGGGTGCAGGACCAATTCAATACTGAAGCACTGAGAAGACCTGACCTTGTGCCCCAGTGGCTCTGCCAGGCTGGATCGATTGTGACACGGGCACAATTGGTCGTGTTTGACACATATATAAGTTCTATTATTTAAGATCTATTATTGATATCTTTTTAGAAAACGTACATTTATTTGTGAAAATGTGTTCTGCTTTCTTTTTTATATTACATTTATGCATATTTCCATATTTAAATTCACAAGTGACAATGTTGTTTGTTTCTTTTTTATTATTTATATCTTATTGGTTTAGATTTATATAATAATAAGCATGTTCGGCTGTTTATTGTAAAATTTTTATATTTTGCTACCCTGAATTTTTTTGTTCTTTGAAATTAATTATGATCTTTGCCATATTTATTTTAATAAAGTTTGGTTTCATCATATTTTATTGATCTGGGATTTATTTACGATTATTATATTATTATTATATTTTACATTTATATTTTTCCAAATGTCTTCTGCTTTTTGTTTTCATTTTTTGTGACAGCTTTTAAATAATTGGTTCTAGTTTTATTCTATTTTTTGATTTGTGTTTGTTTATCCGTAAAATGTTCAGCTGTTTGTTGTTGGCTTCTGTGGAAATTGTGATTTTGTTTTTCTTTCCCTTTTGTCCTAAATTAACTACTTCTATCTCTTTAGATTTGTTTTACCCTTTTTTAGATCTATGTAATCAAGTTGACTAAGTTTATCAGTTATTTAGAGTAAATATTATTTATTCCTTTTATTTCTTACTCGGTACTTATTTACATTTTGAGTTGATTTTGGTTGATTTTTACTATTTATCTTATTGAATAAGTTGAATTTCAGCAAAACATTTTATTTAAAAGAATATGAATCAGGTTTATCTATTTTTTTTTTTTTTACAATTTGTGTACTTTTCTACTACTGTTACTTTTGTCATTTTTAGGTTTATAATCTGCAAAAGTGTAGATTCATTTGTAGTTTTTTTGATCTGATTTAAGTATCACTTATTTGCCTTTCTTTAATGCTGTACTTACAATTTTTCTTATTAATCAACTGTTATATTTATATAACCCAAGCAGTTCGGGGTTAACATTGCACATTGCTTGGATTTGAACCCTCAACCTTGTGGTCAAAAGCACACCACCTGTCCCACTAAGCCACTGCACACACTGCACTGATACTCTTTTTACTGAAACCATGTACGAATCGTGTTGGTCTGCTGAGCCAAAGTTAATCATTGCAGCCCCAAATGTCTTGCTTTGGGCCCAAAAGTACTGGAGCCACCCCTGGAACCAGCACTTAAAAGCTGAATATGATATGTGTGGATGAAAGCTGGATTTAAACGCAGGTGAGCTACCTTGTGAGTCCCTGGAGGAGAAAATAAACACAGCCATCCATGGTGAGAGTGGAATCACCCATGCTGGAAGGAGAAGAGTGACGCACATGCATAATTCATAGGAAAAACTACATGCAGAAAAGTCTGATGGTCTGAGGAGTGAGCCCTCTGAATTCTGATCCTACACAGCCCGTCTGACCGAGCTCTGTCTGTTCGCTCTCATTCAAGCCTTCATAAAATTTTAAAAATTGCTTATGGATGTCTGTTTCCTCACTGGGGTCATTACTGCACTGTGTTGATCTATTCTATGGATCACTGTGCCATGCCCAGCATTTCAAACAACTGCACTTTCCACTGTCTCACTGAGGATTTCGCATATGGATAAACGTGTTTATTTATGAGAGAGAACATTGCATGAAAAAGTGTTTTATGTTTTATTAATAATACATAACTCCATATGGAAAGCCTGTATTAGTGGTACAGAATAAAGGGAATACATTTTAAGGTATTATGGTAACCTATTTTCATTTTTTAATGATATAGAACATTTTATAAAAAACCCTGAATCTGATATGAAGATTTTTTTTTTATCATACTTTGAAAATATTATTTGCTTCTAGCTGAACTTTGCTATATTTGTTTAAATAACGTTTGGTTTAATAATATTTGATTGATCTGGGATTTATTTACACTTATAACGAGGTCAAACAGGTGCCATTAATACAGGTAACAAGTGGAGGACAGAAGAGCTTCTTAAAGAAGAAGTTACAGGTCTGTGAGAGCCAGAAATCTTGCTTGTTTGTGGGTCACCAAATACTTATTTTCCACCATAATGTACAATTAAATTCTTTAAAAATCCCACAATGTGATTTCCTGGATTTTTTTTTTCTCATTTTGTCTCTCATAGTTGAAGTGTAGCTATGATGAAAATGACAGACCTCTCTCATCTTTCTAAGTAGGAGAACTTGCACAATCAGTGGCTGACCAAATACTTTTTTGTCTCACTATACATGTCATACTTTGACGGTTTTCTTTGATTTATTAAATGACGTTTATTTTCATGAGTATTGATTTGCTTTACATGAACTACTTGCACAAGTAGAAACTACATCACAAGTAAAGTGTTTGAAAGGTGATTGGACATTGGTTGTTCTGGAAATTAGAGTTTCTTCAAGTGGACTCATTTCCTCTTGGTTGTGTGCAGCCATCGATGTATGCTTATTATGTTTATATTCCATCGTGCGTATTTATATTTTGGGTTTATTTTGGCATATATATGTGTGCTTGTAACTGCAGAACCATGGCGTTGTGTATTTCCTGGAGGGAGTGATATGTTTAACAGTTACTGCTGTGTAGATGGCAGCATTTCACTCACGTTTTCAGTGGTATCTCGGACGCATTTACGTATCGTTTGCACGCAGTTTTCTTATGGAAATACCCTTTATATTTACATTACAGTAGCCTAAGTAGACTATGTGACTGCAGTAATGTCCGGTCAATGACCATTATGGCATTACAGCAACAAAACCTCAGTCATGTCCCTGGAAACATCTGGAACCATTTCCTGATGCCAGAATCCTCAGGAAATGGTGCGCTTTTATACTGGAAGCTCATTGGCTATCAGACAAGCATACGGCTGATGATCTGAACCAAGTTCAGCTGAGCTTCCTGCACTTTTGGAGGTGGATTAGAGTAAAAGCCGTGTTCACCCCTGGGTTAAGCCCGAGATGTGCTGCATTTGATGTGTTATGTTGAGGAAATGAAGGCGCCGATATTCCCTCCATGAGCTGACCTCGACGACCATGAAAATGGAGATGCTCATACATAGTGAAAGCTGGGATTACTCATGAGAATGCACACATTCTCTCACTCAGCCGCTTCAGCCCTCTCCTTTCTGCTTTCTAGCACTCTTGTTAAAAGTGCACTTGTTGCCCTTGGCTATTGCGTCTCGCTCGTTCCTGAAGCGGAATCAAAGGGGAACACAGCAGGACTGGGGATATTTAGGAATATTACAGCTTTGGGAGTGGATTATAATGTCATCCTGTAGCTGGCGTGGAGGATCAGTACACAGCCATGGTTGCCTGGTAGTGCAGAAGTGTGCTTTTATGTGCATTTTTAATAATGCATATAAGAATTTATTTATTAGTCACTGTTTAACTTCAGCTTGCATAACCTATACCAGAAACACTGGGTGCTAGGCAGGAACACGACCTTGACAGGGCGTCAATACATCACTTAGGTCCACCTTCTGGCATGTTTTGGGATTGACTTTACTCCTGTACGTAACAGGACGCACCCATGGTTTCTTTGTGCAGAAGACCCAGCCCCCAGGGTGAGGCGGAACACCAAGGTACTTGGGGCAGAACTCAGTAGGTCAAAACGAGGCTCAGATACAAGGACAAGACTCCTGGCTTGCCCCTGTTACATTAAGAGGAAGCACAGTACCCACAGACCTGGGGGAACATGTTAAATTCCACACAGACAGAATCAGTGGGTTGATCGTGGGCCCTTGTAGCGATAATACAAGTGCTTGGGTTGTCAGCCATATCTAGCTAGTATGTACAAAAAGTCAATCAAATGAATTAAACACAGGAATAGATAGAGAATACAGTCATCTGAAAAAGTTTGGGCACCCCTGGTCAAAGTGGTTCAATTGCTAGAGCATGGGTTCCCTGCCAACAATGTATTGAGTTCCGGTGCCCTTTGTTTATCTACGTATATGTTCTGGAGAATTGCTGCAGGTCTAGGGGGCTCCGGCTCTCACTCAGGAAACTGGTGGCGCCCCCTGCTTGACTCATATCAATATAACAGTCTGATAATGAATCTGATAATCAATGATTACAAAGCTGAGCTAAATTACTTATCAACACAAGGATCCTAACTTATTGTTCCTAATGAGGCACTTCAGTGTTTGTTCCTCTAATTCAAGCATTCTGCTTCAATCAATAGCTCTCTGAAGGCATTATTACCTTATTGCTAAGGGCAGGTGCGTCTAATCAAGTAGCCTTTTTTTTATATACTCCCCCTTAGACCACAATCGATTCTGAAATGCCAGGCTGGATGTCTAATCAGCCAGGTGTGGAGAGCAAACTAGCAGTACTGCCTCTGGTTATGTCTTGGGACCCATCTAAACAAACGCACGCACACACACACACACACACACACACACACACACACACACACACACACACACACACACACACACACACACACACACACACAAAGGCAAACAGTACGTGTTTAGTGGATTTTGCAGGCCCACTATATAAATCTCAGGGCACTTGGGCGTAATATAAGTACATAAACACATTATGGATATTAACTTAACAATAATCCTAATGGTGCCATGTACAAACAGTACACCTTTACAAAACAAATAGTATAGTGCCCAAGACAGAGCCTTGTGGTACTCCATTACACAATTACAGTCAAAACCCAATAGCTAAACTTGCATTATCCACATTCCCGCTCTAACCTATGGGGCATTTTCATCAGTTAACCCGCTATCATAACCCACTGGTCAAAAGGACAATCCTCACCCAATCCACAGATATCAGGCAGGCAGGAGGACCAACCAGAAAGCGTCCTGTACCACTATGTTAACCAGACAGCATTGAAAATAGGTGGAGTTTGAAAATATTGGAACCAAGTAGAACTTTTCCATAGGATATAATGGAAAAAGGATCCCACTATCTGAACTATTTGCTGCAGTGTGGTACTTTTTGATTTTCAGGGATCGACTGCATATGCAGCACTTGTGCAAAAGGCACCATGAGGTTTGCTGTTTTAGCAATGCCATAATGACCATATATAACATATTGTCGAAGATTCCAATCCAATCTTTGACAATATTCTTCCAATCTTTGTGAGCTCTAGCATACCTTAGCCTTTTCACCCTGTTCCCCTTCTGAAACTGTGGTTTCTTGGTTTGAGCTAAAAATCAAACAATATATTTTAAGTAATTTTATATACAGTTTCAAGTAAGTGTGTCATTTGAATTTTAGTTAACATGTGCAAGTTGTATTTTGACAAACTCAGAGCACCTCAGAGCAGACAAAGCCTTGCATAACAACTTCCCAGGTTGGGAACCATGGATCTAACATCAGCATGTACCCAGAAAACAGCAAACCTGAATACTTACGCCATAAAACGACTCATTAAGATCTTAAGATTTTAAGTGGATGATGATTTCCACAAATAGCAACCATTGAGACAGCACAACAAAATATGATAAGCGATATACTTTTCTATTTACCCTCTCTTTCCGATTTGCAACATTGGCCTGACTGTGACTGACAGAACATCATCCAGCATTAAAATGCAGTAGAGAGTGGGTTTGGCAGCTCTCAGTGAATTTAATAAGAGGTTCAGATATGCAGCAGGTGGATGAGCTGCTGAATGATAACTCGAGGCTTTATGGAAGAAAATCCTAATATAGGAAAATCCTTCATATTTTTCCGTTAGGATTCGTTTAATCCTCGGTTAAATCCTTTCTCCATAGAGCTATTAATATATCATATTTTCCTTTAGGTTTGTTGAAAGCTGACACACTGTGATACACACAATGTTAAGGAGGTTAATACAGCACTGCAGAGAAGTTTATGCATCACGAGCGATCGGTTTAAAGTCTTGCATGCTGGATAAAGTCCGAATAACGCTATTACACCCATTAAGACTTCATTTGTGGGTGTCCAATAGGATCGGCTTGCTGAAACGTATCTGGAGATCTGTTGAACAGGTAATCAAACTGTAGTTTGTTTTCGCAGTCTGTGTTATCGTGCCTTAAACAGTCTCTATAACGTTTTTTTTAATTGTCACGCCTCACGCCACCCCACACACTCCTGCTTCCTTCCCACGCTAAAGTTTGCCTGTTTTCTAATCACTTCACCTCCACCTCATGGCATCTGCTGATTAGCGTCCCTGTTTGAGTTGCTTACATGCTTGAGTTTGCAAAGTATCAAAGTTTCTCTGCCTGTACCAAGAGCTTTTACATACTTGCTGGACCGATGATTTTGACTCACCTAACTTTGCTTTGTCTCACTCCAAAACTTATTTGTTTAGATAGATTAGTTTCATTCTTAATTTATCAACTACGCCATCCAAGGAGGTCCTCCTAACGTGTCTTTCTCATAACGCTTAGGGAGTTTTTCCTTGCCACTGTCGCCATAGGCTTGCTCAATTTGGGATTGGACATAGATCTAAGGAGATAATCTAAAATTGTAAAGTTGCTTTGAGACAATACTCTGTTGTAAAAAGCGCTATATAAATACTTCTGACTTGACTTGTCTTATCTTTCAGACCTGTTTAATTGCCCAGAAAATTCCTCCTTATTTAACCAGTGCCTGTTTAGTCGACTGCTCTCTAGACTTGCTCTGAACTTCTCCATCTGCATCTTCTTTCTTTACCAGCTTCACTTAAAATATAGAAGCACGTTGTAGTTCTACAATTGCAGACTGTAGTCCATCTGTTTCTCTGCATACAGTACTTTACTCTGTTCTCTAATGGTCAGAACCCCCACAGGACCAGCACAGCACTGACACTGACATGGTGGTGGTGTGTTGTGCTGGTGTGAGTGGATCAGACACAGCAGTGCTGCTGGAGTGTTCACTCACTGTCCAATTTATTAGAGACTTTCACCTCAGACTTTCAAGTCAGCGACAGTAGCTCATCTGTTGCTGCACAGTTTGTGTTCGTCATCCTCTAATCCTTCATCAGTGCTGTTTGCTGGTGGCTGGATATTTTGGGTAGGCGGACTATTTTCAGTTCCACAGTGACATCGGGGTTGTTTAAAACTCTAGCAGCACTGCTGTGTCTGATCCACTCATATCAGTGCAACACACACTAACCCACCACCACCACATGAGGAGTCGTTTTAGCCGAAACTTGATTCACGATTCAAGATTCATGAAGGCATGAAGCTAATTTTTTTCTGTAAGGAATAATGTAAATGTACTGTAGATATAAAAATAAACAAAACCACTGTAAACACAGCAGAGATCTTCACTGAGCCAGAGCTATTGTGAATCAAGTCGCTGTTTATTGTGTTTTTCTTTATTTTCACATCTACAGTACATTAACATTATTACTAATGGGAAAAATTTGCTCTGTACCCGTTGTTTTTGGTACTCGACTGGCCTTCTGGAACTAATTAACAATAAGGTTTCATTATCTATATATATACACACACACACACACACACACACACATACACACAAACACAGTGCTGTCCCTTTTTCTTTAACTGCATGGAAATGGTCAGTTCACAGAACATCTCTCTGTGGAAATTTTCCAGCCGCAGCCTTTTTACTCATGAAAGTTTCTCAAGTCGGTCGAGTCTGGACTACATGGCAGAACAAAGAGATGAATGCTCAGTGTAGTCACTGCTGTGGGTGTAAATGGACAGCAGTGCTTCTGTCTCTCTCAGTCCGTCTTTAAGTATGTGAGAAGCTCAGCTCTGTAAGCTAGAGACTCTCTGCAGCGGCCATGGTCTGGGTGCTAATGACTGTCTCTACACCAAACTAACCTGACTTGACCTGTGAAACCCGTGCCCAGGAGACCCCTACAGCCAGGGAATGAGAGAAAGAAAAATGAGGCATGCCATCTCCTATTTATTCCTCTGCAGACAGTGTCAGGTGAAGACGTGGAGCTGAGGAGACAGGCAGTGGACTTAACTCAATCCAGAAAGGACGGATTGCTGTTCAAGCTGTTTCTTGCAAAATGTGCTGGAATGCACTGTTATTTTTAGTGTCTCAATCGGTCGTTCGGATCCACAGGGGATGTTCATTACACGACGAGGGTGCCAGTACAGAAAACAACCATGGTGCTTGTCTTCTAATTAGATTTAGTCATTTATCCAGAGTGACTTACAACTGATACAATCTTACAACTCATGCAACTGTAGGTATTACAGTAGCTCAGGTGGGATTTAAATGCTGGACCTTCTGGACCAATCCAATAGCTTAACTACTAAGCCACCCCAGTCTTGATGGGGCCAGTCAGGCCCATGCTTCAGAATCTGGGTTATGCGGTTTTATTAGATGGATGTAGTAGGAGGATGCTGGATCTATTTCAGCTTTATTACACAGCTCGGAAGGTGGACACCCTTGGTGAGGCAGAAAACAGCCATAGATGAGTCAGACAGTACAGCAACACAAAACTGCACCGGGACAGCATCTAAAGGGATCCGACTATCGGACTCAACCCAAATCAGGCATCGACCGATGAGAGGTCAGTACCTACGAAAACTCTAATCTAGGGAATGCCTCCGCCCTGTGGAACCAACAAACCTCGCCTCGCCAGAAAAGACATATAATCATTCGGTGGGGTAATGGCTCCCAATGGCTTGTATCCCAACTATGGTGAGGGTCTAAATGGCGATGGTTATGCCAGGAGACCAGGAGTGACCTTCATGACATGTCTCTATTTTCAAAGCATTGGAGACCCTATGTCAGGACTGGTGCTATGCTGTGTGATTTCTTCAAGATTTTCCCACCTCGTATCACAAAATTCTATATTCAGTTACATAAAAGTCACCATTACCTGTGTGCAACTCAAGCATACTAATTTGTCCTGCCTGGAGTAAATCATCCATGCTGTTTTGAACCTGCCACATTTTGAGTCACGAGTGAGTTGAAATATGATTTTGCTCTCTATAGGTCTCAAATACAGGTCTGGACTGAATTGCTTAAATTTTGAGGCTCCGTACATTTGCCAAATGCCAGTTTCTTTACAGATTGTGGTGACTATTTTGACCGTGGGTTTTTTTTAATTCTCAGCATGACTGCTTGTGGTTGGTCGCCCCAGTGAGTCCCGATCCTTGTCTCCTCACCCTGTGAGTTTCATTGGATGAGTTTGCGATTGAATTTGTTCCTGATGTTCATGTCAGCATATCAGTAGTAGAGTTGAGGCTTAGGCCTGTCATGTATTGCTGCAAGCCATCTGTCTTTTAATTTGGTCTAGATTTGGAAATTGGAGGTTTGTTGGACCTGCTAGCATGTGTGGAAGCCAAATTTCCAAATTTCACAATCAGAAACCATTTCCATGCCAACAAAGGATTGAAGCTGTACCAGATAAAACCTTCTGCGTCATGTAACACAAGCACACGAGTTTTCTAGATGATCTCAGATGAGATACATATACAGTGGTGCTTGAAAGTTTGTGAACCCTTTAGAATTTTCAATATTTCTGCATAAATGTGACCTAAAACATCATCAGATTTTCACACAAGTCCTAAAAGTAGGTAAAGAGAACCCAGTTAAACAAATGAGACAAAAATATTATGTCTTGCTGCATGACCCACCTGCTCTTTAGATTCAGTTTATGGACAGATGTCCTAATATTTTCCTTTAGAATTCTCTGATATAATTCAGAATTCATTGTTCCATCAATGATGGCAAGCCGTCCTGGTCCAGATGCAGCAAAACAGGCCCAATCCATGATACTACCACCACCATGCTTCACAGATGGGATAAGGTTGTTATGCTGGAATGCAGTGTTTTCCTTTCTCCAAACATAACGTTTTTCTTTTAAACCAATCACACAAAACATTCTTCCAATAGCCTTCTGGTTCATCCACGTGTTCTTTAGCAAACTGCAGACGAGCAGCAATGTTCTTTTTGGAGAGCAGTGGCTTTCTCCTTGCAACCCTGCCATTCACACCATTGTTGTTCAGTGTTCTTCTGATGGTTGACTCATGAACATTAACATTAGCCAATGTGAGAGAGGCCTTCAGTTGCTTAGAAGTTACCCTGGGGTCCTTTGTGACCTCACCAACTATTACACGCCTTGCTCCAGGAGTGATCTTTGTTGGTCGAGGTTCACATACTTTTGCCACTCACTAATATGTAATATTGGATCATTTTCCTCAATAAATAAATGACCAAATATAATATTTTTGTCTCATTTGTTTAACTGGGTTCTCTTTATCTACTTTTAGGACTTGTGTGAAAATCTGATGATGTTTTAGGTCATAGTTATGCAAAAATATAGAAAATTCTAAAGGGTTCACAAACTTTCAAGCACCACTGTAGAACTTTGTCATCGTTTGACGTGGCTGTAAAGTTTCTCTGGCCTAAAGATGTCCTAAAAGCTGAAAAAGAAAGAACCTGCAACCCTGGAGGATCTAAAGAGATTCTGTCCAACTGAGTGAGGTGAGTATCTCAATGCTGATGCAGCCCAATTTGGACACACATTGGGTTTTTATGTTCCATGGATGCCCCGTTGGCTGTTCTATCAGCAAATGATAAATAGTAAAGCAATTGGAAGTCTCAAAACTGGAAGGCATTGGTGAGCATGTGCAAAGTGCTGACTTGTTTCAAGAAACTCCAATGCAACTTCCCCAAACACACTATTATGACCCGGCTCAATAATCCCCAACAGAGTGGCGCTGAGGGCCGGTTTTAAAAAGCTCCCTGCCAGTTTCTGTTCTTTTACCACGGGCAACAGAGCATTAACGGCTGTGCTCTTCAACGCTGCAATCTTGTTTACAGCATTCAAATGCAGATTTGATTTCTGTGCTCTCCAAACCACTTTTCACCTGTTAGAAAAGGCTCCTCGCGCAGACGTGCTGTCAGCTCTTGTTGTGTACTGATTAGCGACCGGAGGAACAAACCTTCTTTGGCACTTGTTGAAATGTTTTCATTTGAAAAGATTTGAAGGTTAAAATCCTTCAGCAGAAAGTGGCTCTGAGGCTAGACTTTGGGCACTAGTGCCTGTAAGAAAAGTCAGGTTAGGGGTAGAGTTTTTGAACTACAAATGCTACAAAGTCTGTTTATCATTAAGAAAAGCTAAACAGATTGACAGCAAGCTAGTTATGAGCCACAGTGGGAAACCCCTTGCTTCTTGAAATATTTTCATTTCTAAAAATTAGAAGATTGGCGGCATGGTGGTGCACCGTCACCCCACTGCTCCAGAGATCCCTGCTGCTCCTTGTGTCTGGGTGGGCATCCAGTCTCCTCACATGTTTCAAAAACGTGTGTTAGGTCAACTGGTCTCCCTAAAGTGTCCAAGTGTGCATTAGAGTGGGTCTGCCTTCTTCCAGGTTGCAAATTTAACTCTAGTACTACTTACTCCATTGTCCCCTCACAGTGGAGGTATCCAAATCAATGTCCATTCGCTTTAACAACCAGGGTCTTAAAAGTGATAATAAAACATAAAAGGAAATACAAAAGTCTTTTAACTCCGGATGTAGCAGATGTTTGATGTTAGAGTATACAGTACTGTACTGAACTCTAATGACCTTATTTTACTTTTTATTATTTATGTACTGGCAGTGTATTACTATTGTTTTGTGTCTTGTGCTTCGTCTGCCCAGCTGGTCACACCAGTCAATCAGCATGGCAGATCCGCGAGCAGAGGCGGGAGTTAAATAGCAGAAATGTGTCATTCACTCAAAATGGTTCAGCTCACATTTGGACTATGTGTTTAGAGACATTTTTGTGTAAGTTACTCATGTTTTCCTCTACTTATTTGTACCAAGCTGTAAATGGTGTTTGTACCTGTCCTATTGTGAGTAGTACTCCTTTTTTCCCCCCCTCACTACCTGTATATTCCCTCTAACCTATAACTCTATAAACTGGTTCACATTCACTTGTTGAGTCTCTGTTCCATTCAGCTAATCTTGCGTGATGTTCCTAATAGCGATGCACCGATGTCGTTTTTCCTTCCGATACCGATACCTGATGTTCAAGTATCTTCCGATACCAAGTACTGATACCAATCCTAACTCTATCGTAATATTTATAGCGTTCCACTTTTTATAGATTGCCGTGCCTTCATTTTAGTAAAAGCAGTGTTCTGTATCCCAAATAAGATAGAATAAGCTTGAAATAATAGTATTTACTGGTTGAGTTTGAAACGTTTTAGAGCCATGAAAAAAATAAGTTTTGTCATGATTCAGTAACAAGCTCAAGTAGTAATTATATATTGTTTTCACACAGTTTTCTTTTGAAAATACCCTTTATATTGACATTACAGCAGCATAAAAAGACTATATGGCTATGCTAATGTCTGGTCAACGTTATATCTGTACAGTGGGGCAAAAAAGTATTTAGCCAGCCACTGATTGTGCAAGTTCTCCTACTTAGAAAGATGAGAGAGGTCTGTAATTTTCATCATAGCTACACTTCAATTATGAGAGACAAAATGAGAAAAAAATCCAGGAAATCACATTGTAGGATTTTAAAAGAATTTCATTGTAAATTATGGTTTAAAATAAGTATTTGGTCAATAACAAAAGTTCAACTCAATACTTTGTAACATAACTTTTGCTGGCTAGGTCACTCCATGACCTTGAACTGCTTTTTACGGAGCCTGGACACATACTGGCTTAAGCAGGGGGACACGCCTGGCACTGCAGTGTTACTGATGGTAGCCTTTGTTACTTTGGTCCCAGCTCTCTGCAGGTCATTCATCAGGTCCCTCCGTGTAGTTCTGGGATTTTTGCTCACCGTTCTCATGATTTTGACCCCAAGGGATGAGATCTGGGGGGGCCCCAGATTGAGAGAGATTATCAGTGGTCTTGTATGTCTTCCATTTTCTTACAATTGCTCCTATAGTTGATTTATTCACACCAACCTGCTTGCCTAGTGTAGATTCACTCTTCCCAGCCTGGTGCAGGTCTACAATTTTTGTCCTGGTGTCCTTCGACAGCTCTTTGGTCTTGGCCATGGGTGAGTTTGGAGTCTGACTGTTTGAGGCTGTGGACAGGTGTCTTTTATACAGATAATGAGGTCAAACAGGTGCCATTAATACAGGTAACGAGTGGAGGACAGAAGAGCTTCTTAAAGAAGAAGCTACAGGTCTGTGAGAGCCAGAAATCTTGCTTGTTTGTGTGTGACCAAATACTTATTTTCCACCATGAATTACAATATGTGTTCCTGGATTTTGTCTCTCATAGTTGAATTGTACCTATGACGAAAATTACAGACCTCGCTCACCTTTCTAAGTAGGAGAACTTGCACAATCAGTGGCTGACTAAATACTTTTTTGTCCCACTGTATATATTTATAAATACTTAAATGATCCAGCATCATAACAGTAAGCATGATCCCCCTCTTAATAATGTGCTCCGTGCTTTATTCTTATATTTGCATGATCATCCCATTATACTCTGCACCTACTTGTTTTCACAAGTCATGTTTTTGCCTCCTCCCCATAACTCCAATGGTTTGAGATGTAAAATATGCATCGCCTCACTGATTATTGCAATACACACATTTTGACTGTCAAATTAAAGCCTGTGGAAAAGGAATTGGCCAAGAAATGAGAAACAAATTACAGACAGGAAGACGGAGCGGGAGGATGCGCGTACGCGGCCGCATTAAGTGACAAGGAGAAGGGCAGCGGCAGAGGAAAAATCTCATTTCACATATTTCTCTTCATTCATTAGAATAATCAGTGCTTAAGGAGCGCTGGGAGCACCTGTCAGCATGCAGGAGTGGAGGAGGGAGGGGTGCAAGAGACGCAAGATCAGTCACCTTCCATCATCCTTGTGAGCGCCGACGGCCTGTAGATGTAAAGTGACTGGTGCTAATGAGGAATGGCTAAAACATGCCGTCTTACCGAATTGCCATCAAGGTCAAGCGCACGGGAGATGGCAGAACTGGCATTTGATGCGTGATGGATTTTATGGAGCGAGAAAAAGAAACATTGTCCTAATTACTGCATATATTTTTTCTCCTGATTAGATGCTAAGTGTGATATATGGTGGCGTAAAGTGGACTCACAGAATCTTATGCACCTTCCCTGTACGCTTCATTTCTGGGACACTCTTTGGCTTTTTGTTCTTGGATCCCTAATCTTCCCATTGTGTAGCGAAATAAGAGTCATTTAGCATCCTGTTCGGAATAATTTCGGGCCGTACTTTGTCGTGTCACATCGGCTGAGGATGATTTATGCTTCACTCTCCAGGGGAGCCACAAGTGTCGGCATTATAAAAAAAAGGCCTCGGTAAAATATATAAGGAGGCTCATTTCAGCGCTATGAGCTATTGGTTTATTCATAGACATGATCACCCGTAAGAGGATTCTCCCAAGCTTGATCTTGAATGTAACAATAAAGTGGAAAGTATAAAAAGAAATCTGTGACCTATTGTTGCATTCCTTGAACTTTTATTAGAAATAAAGATACTACCCTTCACACAAGCAGCTACTCAAACGTATCATATCTATCAAATGGTTTTCTCACACGCGAAAAACCCCAAAGGAGAAATTTCGAAGGAGGAAGGCGAAAGTCAATGGAAAATAAGTTAAAGCGCTGAGGACCAAATCAAGCTCCAGTCTTCATGAGGTGTTCCTGTCAGTTCTTCCACTGTGAGAGGACAAGTCAACACTGTGGGTAGATAAAACACCAAACTTGTATATCTAAGATGTGAAGCCGTGTTTTCTGAAGCAGGAGTGAAACAATGAGTTCCAAATCAGGGATCATCTTAAAAGGAGTTGGATGATGTAATGAGACAATTAGACAAGAAACATCAGTAACACACTGCAATCCTAATAAGATAATCCTTTATCAGTCCCATAATGGGGATATTTAATGAAGCACAAGTTTATGGACTGTAGAGCGTGGGGAAGAATGGAAATCAATAACAGCTCCAAATAAAAAAGGAGGGAAAAGACAATGGCTCGTACACAAAGGACAACAGTGGCTTCGGAGACCAAGGAAGGTCACGCAGGAGTTCATCTTCCACAGGCAAAAAGATACAAGTGGAATATCAGACTGTCAGCAGAGAGTAGCAACACTAAACAAAGTTCATTTAAATGCCATTTTTAGATGACAATAAATCCGATACAGCTGATAATACTCCGGCAAGACAGGCTGCCCTCAGCACCCAGTGACTGTACAACAGACGCCTCTAACTTTCCACCTCGTATAACTTTTTATACAAGGCAATAAATGGACTGACACCATCATACCATTCGGACCTGCTTCACGCCTATAAGCCTTCACATGTGCTCTGCTCTCTCTGATCTTCTTATCATTCCGTGTACTAAGTGGTCTTTGGTTGGTGATCAGGCTTTTAGCAGTGCTGCTTCTAGACCGTGGAATGCTCTTCCTCTTTTTTATGCTACATATTTTGTTTGTCCTTGGGTGTTGGAAAGGTGCTGAAAATAAGATGGATTTTTATTATTATTATTAGAAGCCTGTCAAGAAACCGATGACTTGACACCCAACAACAGATTGGTTAAACCAAGGGTTAAACTCAGACCCAATTTAGATGTTGTGCCAAACTTTAATAGGGGTATTCACTTGGAAAACCTACAATGGTCTCTTCAAGGTGTGTTGATGAAGCAACAGCTTCAGAAAATGCCATGTTAAGGAGGTTCATGCTATCACATGCAAGGCTTTACACGTGTTAGAGCTTAGGATGTGAAAGCAACGTGTTTAATAGACACAGAGAACATTACGTGCAACCGAAGCTACTGCAGTCTGTTACAGTGAAGGCAGATTATAAGGGTTTATGGAGCGGTATGAAGGACACTGCTACTTTGCATCATGACAACCCTCGAGAAGTAAAAGCTGTGAAAAACGAGAGTGACCACTTCCTTTTCTGCACCCGTTCTCAGGCAGCATTAAAGGCTAATAGCCTGTCGTTGAGTGATAATGGAAGGAGGGGGTTGTTTAAGACAGTGGATGGGTGAATCTGACGTGTTAATGTTAGTTTGTCACATGCATCGTGACAAACTGTCAGCTTACTTGTCATCTGCTCGAGCTGCTCGATAAGAGCTCTTTGTCAGTCTGGATTATTTGGATGTCAGAAAGGGGCTGTTTTATCAGATCCCGCCGTGTCCCTGCTGGCGATGATGTGGATTTGTTTTTCTTACTTCTTCAGGAAAATATTTGTGTACACCTACAAGGAAATGAATCTCTCATTGCTTCCCTCATGCTTTTACCTCGCAATTGTTGTTTATTCTTGGTTTTGACAAGAAATGTACGAGGCCTAAAATCAACTAAATCTTCTCGCTACGTGGAATTCCTTCGAATGTCAGGACACTAAATTATTGGTATATGTACTCTATACACACTGATCAGCCATGAAACCTCACCTCCTTGTTGCTACACTTGTACGTTCCGTGAGCTCCACTTACAGTGTACAGCGCTTTGTAGTTCTAAAATGGCGCATTGTAGTCCATCTGTGTGCTAGGGTGTGTTGCACTGGTACAAGGGGATCAGACACAGTAGTGCTGCTGGAGCTTTTAAACACTACCAACCAAAGATGTCCAGCCAACAGCATCCTGATGAAGGAGTAGAGGATGACTAACACAAACCATGCAGCAACAGATGAGCAACAAGGTAGGTGTGTCTCATAGAGAGGGTGTAAACCTCCAGCAGCACCTCTATGTCTGAGCCACTCACACTAACGTGCCAACCTCAGGTCAGTGTCACTGCAGTGCTGAAAGGTCCACCACCCAAATAAAACCTCAATCCCCCATCCGATCAGTCATCCCATGGCTGACCCTGCCTGGACTTGAATCCTGGTCATCACAGTGGTGGGTTAGTTGTGTTTTTTTTTTAATAAAATTTAAAAAGAGACTGAATTTGACTGCCTAATAACTGAAACGATCAGTGTGACAGTTCAATATCAGACTTATACAACGACATTTCTGCCTGTCAGTCGTCTCAAAGGAAAAGTTCAAAGAGTGGCTGGCGTTTTACTACATTTCACAGATGTCGTGCAGCTTGTCAATTAAGCTTTGACTCCTTTTGGTGTGTGAGGCTAATTAGCATGCCACTTATTCTACACTGAAAATCATGCTTTTTTTGCATGTTTTATACATAGAAGCTGGTTAAAGTCAATTTGTACTTTATTCGTTGCCTGCTTTGGTACGTGAGATTTTTTAACATCGCCTTATTTATTCACTTCGTGGTGTCACCGATATGACGGAGGTGAGCGATGTGTCGAAGGCTCCTCTGAAAAGAAATGTAGTTTAGTCAAACTTGTCAGGCTAAACAAGTTTTTCTCTGATCTTCATTAGAAAGGTCAACGTAGGATCCCGATGACTCTCCCAGATGCTGTCATTGCTCAAGTGTAAGAGGAGATGACCAAATACTTACCACTGTCGACTACATAAGCTGTTTTCTCTGTGGGTTGTTATTTCCAGCATTTCTGTCTGTATTCTATTAAAGAGAATTAGAAATAATTATATATGATCAATACAATATTATCTAATTTAATATCTGCCTAAGCATTTTGCCCAGTACTGTACGTGCACAGACGCAAATCAGGTCAGAAGAAAAGTATCTCTGAGCAGAAGACGGGAAATCTGCTTTCAGAAAACAGATGAGTCATCCACATACTCATGTTGTTGATCACCACCATGCTTGGATCAGGAAATGTGCTCATTACTCCTTGGGGCTATTTTCTGATGCTTGGTCCACAGTCACTTCACTTTATTTTAAGAGATTATGTTCTCTGTGTATAGATGGAGGGTCAATTTGTGCAGTTTTTTATCCACCATCTCTATTGAACGACCCCACAATGAAACCAAATTGTCCATTAAATTAAACTGTGGGCACAAAATAAGCTTTTCGAGTGTGTTTACGTAAATATTTGAAAAGGCTGCCTTATATAAATAGCACTATATAAGTGTGTTCAGATTTTTATTCATATTACTTTGCTAAAGAAGAGACTCTGCTGAGAGTTTGGTGAAGTCTTACATATACAAGAAGCTTGAAATTAGGTTGGTTGCTGAAATACAGTGGGGATTGAAAGTTTGTGAACCATTTAGAAATTTCTATATTTCTGCATAAATATGACCTAAAACATCATCAGATTTTCACACAAGTCCTAAAAGTAGATAAAGAGAACCCAGTTACACAAATGAGACAAAAATATTATACTTGGTCATTGATTTTGATTTATTGAGGAAAAATGAATCCAATATTACATAATTAGTGATGGGCAAAGTATGTGAGCCTGTGTTTCAGTATCTGGTGTGACCCCCCCCTGTGCAGCAATAACTAACTGCAGCTACAAAACGTTTCCTGTAGCTTTGAATCAGTCCCCTGCACCAAGCCCGGCTGGAGGAATTTAATAGCCCATTCCTCCTTACAGAACAGACTTCAGGCTCTGGGATGTTTTGTGGGTTTTCCCTCCTCACATTAGCTAGCTTGCTAGCTGCTCACTTCAGACTCATCTTCGGTCCTTACACAACATTTCCATTGATTTAAGTCAGGACTTTTTTTTTTGACTTGACCATTCCAACACATAACTACTTTATTCTTCTTGTTTCTGTAACCATTCTTTGGTAGAACAGCTTTGTGTGTTTACGGGTCGGTGTCTTGCTGCACTGACCCACCTTATCTTGAATTTCAAGTTCATGGACAGAATGTCCTTGGCCCTGACGTTTTCCTTTAGACTTCTGCTTACTATCATTCAGAATTCCATTGTTCCATCAATGATGGCAAAGCCGTCCTGTCCTGCCCCACAGGCAAGCAAAACAGGCCCAATCCATAACTAACCACCACCAATGTCCTCATCTCACAGATGGATAAGGTTCTTCTTTGCTGGACTGCAAGTGTTTTCCTCCTTTCTCCAAAAACAAAACGCTTTCTTTGAAATCCAAAAATTCTATTATTTTTTGTCTCATCCTTCCACAAAACATTCTTCCAATGGCCTTCTGGCTCGTCCACGTGATCCTTTAGCAAACTGCACACGAGCAGCCATTTCTTTTTGGCGACAGTGGCTTTCTCCTTGCAACACCTGCCATGCACAACCATTTGTTGCTCAGTGTTCTTCTCTTTTTGATGGGTGACCCTCATGAACATTAAATTAGCCATGTAGAGAGGCCTTCCGTTCAGTTTGCTTAGAAGTTACCCTGGGCTCTTTGTGCCACCCTCAGCCAACTATTTACACACACCTTGCTCTTAGGAATGGTCATCTTTGGTTGGTCGACGAACCCACGTCCTGGGGAGGGTAACAATGGTCTTGAATTTCCTCCATTTGTACACAATCTGGTCTGACTGGTGGATTGGTGGAGTCCAAACTCTTTTAGAGATTGTTTTTTGTAACCTTTTTTTACCTTTTTTTCCCCAGCCTGAGGGGGGGAAGGAACTCAACAACTGTTTTTTTTTTTTCTTTTCTTTTTTTTGTTCTGATCTCCTCATGAATCTCCTTTGTTTGTGCCATGATACACTTCCACAAACATGTGTTGTGAAGAGCAGACTTTGATAGATCCCTGTTCTTTAAATAAAACAGGGTGCCCACTCACACCTGATTGGCATCCCATTGATTGAAAACACCTGACTCTAATTTCACCTTCAAATTAACTGCTAATCCTAGAGGTTCACATACTTTTGCCACTCACTAATATGTAATATTGGATCATTTTCCTGAATAAATAAATGACCAAGTATTATATTTTTGTCTCATTTGTGTAACTGGGTTCTTTTTATCTACTTTTAGGACTTTTAGGCAAAGTATAGAAAATTCTAAATGGTTCACAAACTTTCAAGCACCACTGTAAATTTCCTCAAAGTCTACTTTAGTGACTGAGTGCGTTTTATATTAAGAAATAAATGTAATATTTTTCTGGTCAAAAATAAAAGACTGCTTGAGCTGATTTCATAACTGGAGTTCATGATTTCCACCTGCATTTGGAGTCTCACCCACGCTCTTACTGCTATGCTTCAGGTTTTTTACTTTAATGCAATAAGTATGGAAAAGGATTCACAATCTGGTGAACATGCCATGAAACAGAAACAGATCTCACAGATTTACCGAGCAAACCTTCGGGGACGAGTAAGCTCTGGGGACGGCGCTTGGAAAACGTTCGCCGAAACAAGCCGGCACACTTACAGCGGGACGACGTGTATTGGATGCTCTCTGGTCCAGCGCCTCACGGGATTACAGATAATCTCCTGAACAATCAGGCTTGGCTTTAGAGGGATGGAAGTGCCAGTGGAGAACGGATAACGCAATTGTTCAGTATAAAAACCGCATTAGGCTCTGCTGGTGGCAGCCTGATAATTAAAAAAGACAAAAAGCTGGTGAGAAAGGTATATTAAACGAGGCCAGATAGGATTTGTTGTAGCTACCAAGAGTTACAGTGCTTTAATAAGGGGAAGGAGTCATTCACAGTCGTTTAAGTCGAACATTAGACTTGCTGAATTGCAGTTCAATTACCGGCATCAGTGATTGCAATGCAGGGAATTTCTCAGATGCTTGTTAGAACGTCTGGTATGTAGATGGTCTGATAATTAATCTAAGATTAAAAAATAAACTTGTGGAATTTGCTTAAACTGGGCCTTGTTATTCCGTCATACCTGGAGGAGGACGGGTTTTCCAATAAAGTCTACGTCCTCTTTCTTCCTTATGCATCTTTGGGAGCATAGACTCTTTTACTACTTTTAAAAAATATTTGCAATGATGTCTAAGTGCTTTAGAAATAATTGAAATACTTTGAGCCAGCAGCACTGCACGTATAAGTGAGTTATACAGTGGAAGCTCTTCACTCGAACAATTCGGACATCGATCGGCCCCCAAATTTGAACAAAATTTCTGGCTTTGAACACTCAGTGGTGCGATCTTCCAACTCTACGATGCATGTAATTCAGTCCAGTCGGTGCCGATAAACCCAAAAGAAGAACAAGAACTGTGCCGCTGTCCTAGTGAGTCAAAACTGTGTTCATCTCAGTGACTACTTTATTTTCACTTGTTTCATGTCTTTACTGATTTTGTGTCCTTTGGTTTTAATCATTAATTGCATATAGGCATTAAAATATCATTTGGGGGTCAGGAACGGATGATTCTTATTTACATTACTTCTTATGGGGAAATTCTGACTTCGAACATATTGTAGTTCGAATGGTAGTCTGGAACCAATTAAGTTTCCGAGGTTCCACTGGATTTTGCAAAAGCATATGTCTGTAACAGTCACTTGGAAAATCACTTTACTCCACAGAAATGTCACATTACTTAATGCATTCTAGTCTCTTGATTTTTGATCCATCAGACGTTAATGAGATGGAAATTACACCTGCAGGACTGATTCAGGACCAATTTCAGGTATTGTGTGGATGATTATGGATTTTGAGGGTAAGAGTTTCTTTCAAGTGAAAGAAACTGAGTTATCAGCTATAAGGAATGTATGAATTAGTTCATAGCTGACTGGATCGAGTAGTAAAAAGTCCAAACATTGCCATGAGTAATGGTACTGCATGAATCTTATATACAGTATACAGTCATATGAAAAAGTTTGGGCACCCCTGATAATTTTCATGATTTTAGTTTATAAATCATTGGTTGTTCAGATCAGCAACTTGAGTTAAATATATCATATAGCAGATGAACACAGTGATATTTGAGAAGTGAAATGAAGTTTATAGGATTTACAGAAAGGGGGCAGTAATTATTCAAACAAAATTAGGCAGGTGCATAAATTTGGGCACCCCAACGGAAAAAAGTACATCAATATTTACGTAGATCCTCCTTTTGTAGAAATAACAAGCCTCTAAACGCTTCCTATACAGAGCTTCCAGTCTGGATTCGGTTTTTTGAAGAATCTTTGGGACCATTCTTCTTTAGAAAAACTCCCACTCCAGTCCAGGTTCGAGTCAGGTTTCCTCCGAAGCTGGCTTTTCCGAGCATGGACAGCCCATCATTTTTCAGTAATATTCTTGTCTCGGGGATTGGAGATGGCCATTCCAGAACGTTGTAACTGGTTCCTCTGCCCTCTGCATGAATGCCTTAGTAAGATTTTGGCACAGCATTGGGTTTGGAGTCGTTGGCCTCGATGAAACTTTGTCAACGGATTCTTGAACATTTCTTCCAAGTATCTGGAGCTATTAACTGGAATCCATGCGACCCTCAACTTTAAAACAGATTCCTATTACCTACCTGCCAACTGGCCACACACAGTCCCACAGCATGATGGAAACCGCCACAAATTTTTATTGTGGGTAGCAAGTGTTTGTCTTGGGATGCTGTGTTCTGTTTTCCGCCTCCTTGTTATGTCCAAATAACTCCATTTTAGTTTCATCAGTACACAGCACTTTATTTCTCAAAATGAAGCTGGATTGTCCGGGATGGCTGTAGCACACCTCAGTGACTCTGTTTGTGGCGCGTCGTCGTGCATACTATAGCCGAGAACAGAACCAGGCGCTTCTTCTGCAGTAGCTCTCGCCATACAGGCCTCTGTCCCTTGTGCCTTCCTTGTCAAAGTGGGCGCTGTTCATAGTTGAACGCATGAAACAGTGACACCCAATCTGCAGCAAGATGATAGGTTGTAGGTCTTTGGAGGTGGTCTGGTTTGGCGTTCGTAACTATGGACTGATTTCTCATTTTATCGCAGACAATGCGCTCGGCTGCCGATCCCAAATTTCCTTGCCCGTGCCTCTGACCTCTTTGACTAGTGCGCTTAGATTTCTGTTTCTTCTTACGGGTCTTGTATCCTGACTATCCACTTCGGGAGTTTCCTTTGAACTAGAACTGTGCCCTGTGCGGGTGCTACTTTTGGTCCACTTCGTGAAAGACCGTAACTAGCAGAGGCACTGTGGTCTTCCATTGGCCTCACTATGTTCCCTCACAGTGGAGACTGACAGCCCTGAATCTTCTATGAGGAGAGCTTTTCCCTTTCCTATCTGAACCATGATGATGTATGAACAAACCTTTTGTTTTGTCAGGCCTCAGGACATTTGAGAGTTGTTTTGAGGCTCCCATGTTTAAACGTGGCCAATACTGCTTCAGAGAAGATGCAAAAGGAGATAAACTTCCATTGGCCACCTTAACCCTTTCTCATAGTTGGATTCACTTGTGTATGTAGATATAAGGGTCAATGAAGCTTACAAAACAAATTTTGTGTTCCAGGATAGATTAGTGCTAAAAGGTATTCAAAAATGACAAGGGTGCCCAAATTTTATGCACCCTGCCTAAATTTTGGTTGAATTGAATAAATTTACTTGCACACTTTCTGTAAAACCTATAAACAATAAAACTTCATTTCACTTCTCAAATATCACGGTGTTCATCTGCTATATGATATATTTACCTGAAATTGCTGAGCTGGACAACCAATGATTTATAAAGAAAAATCATGAAAATTATCAGGGGTGCCCAAACTTTTTCATACGACTGTATACATGAATATGTAACTTATCTATAAAACTCTAAATAATATAGATCAGAGTGACAAGAGAGAGAGATGTCACAAGAAAACATCAAATACAAAAAGATCTTACATTAGAGTGCAGTGTGTTTGTTTCCCATACGCTCCACAATCTGCAGATTATATTAAAGGCTATTTATTCGGCTCTAAAATGATGAAAAACGTCTTATGGATTATTTTTTTTAATTGCTGGATATGACAACTCACCAAATAATTATTCATTAATATATAATCCCTGAAATGAATTCTAAGTCAGTTTTTTAATTCATCACCAATTAGAGAAATAAACTAACTATTGATTTACTATTCATAAGTTCCATCCAAAGTCTCATGGCGTTAAATCCTTGTTCAAAATCAAAGGTTTTATTTTTCTACCCCATTTTCTGAGCCATTGCTTTTCACTCTGGTCCTGCTCATACCTTTGATTGAACCTGACAAGACCAAACACATCACTGAATCCATTTTTCGAAAGCCACTATGCACTTATAAATCCCCATGACACAGGAGTTACGGGAATGTAGGAGTCTATGTCTCATCTATAGTCTATATCTATGTCTATATCTTATCCAGGATAGAGGCGGCCTAACAGGGTAATGGAGCCTCCTTTCAATTGTACAGTTTTTCCCAATAAACCTTTGCCCTAATATTATAATCACTTACATATATCATCATTACATTCACACATATAAAGCGTCATTCGATTAAAACAACTTCTTCTGGGTGCATTATATTTTTTGTCAACGAGTGTATACTGAAAGGCTGTAGGATTGTTATGCACCTGTTTGCAGTGGGTGTGGCTATATTAATAATTTAGAACCTAGTAAATAGGAACATGCACATTTGATCATGACATCTATCTGCTGTGCATTATCTAAAATATACGGATAATCAATTTATTTTGTAGAAATGATTTAAGATCACTCCCTCCGTGTTAAAGTGGATGCAGAACAATAATTCCAATACAGTCCAAAATGCAAAGTCAGAGGTGAGACCTGTTAGCATCGCTGCTACAGTAGGTATGAGAGTAATTTGTTCCGCTGTTAATTAATCTCTAGCGGCTTGTCTTTCGTGGATGCCATCGAGCTAAACGTAATAATGACTGTGTTGCTAGGATACAATTATCATCTTCGGCCTCGCAAAGTCCACAATTCATTGCAAGCCATTACCCTTCCACTCCCTTTTATTTTTGGATGATTGTTGTTTGCATTGCTTATTTAGGGCTCGAGTTGAACTATTTATACCCCCGTTTTTCGGCAGAACGAGTTTGAAGCCTGTGCCTAATGGGCACATTGTCGGGCAAGGATTACATTACGCCAAGAGCAGTATTTATTAACATATATTCAAATGCAAGGATTTGTAGTCCAGTCCCTGCAGGCACCCTAATTTATCAGACGTACAAAAATTAAATCTTAAATAAGAGCCTAATACATAGGATCTTCTCCTTAAACAGGTTCCAAACCATGGGGGTCTGGATACCATCCCGAAATGTAAGGGACACAGGCGTACATCTCATTTGGATGGAGTGCCAGTCCATCGCTCAGTGCTCAGAAGGGAACTGCAGTAAATGAAAACGAAATGAATGCCAGAAATACTGCCTTCAAAGTGAAATAAATGCACTGCAAATATTTTCCAGCCCGAAGACTCAACATGACCAAAAAGCTTTGACTTATCTGAATCTGCCACTTCAAAAAAAAAATCAAAATGCATAGAAGTCATTGCCAGCCCAGCTGCCGTAGTCAGACTTTTCGAAAAACAGAAAAAAAAGCAAAAATGCAGGAAAGTTCACATCGTCCTCTCCTACTCTTTACAAAACTTCCCAAGACTTTTGATGCAAAGCGAGTCCAGCCAAGATGTTGCCGCTCTGAAACGGTGGCTTGTGAAGTAGAATCTCATCTCTGTCTTTCTGCTTCACTTTAAAGTTTGATGCATGGCAGCAGCCTGCCTCAAGTGTTCCTCCAGGAACAGAAACCTGTAGAGATCTCATGCAAAATTCATGCGTATTCTAATGAGTGAGACACATTTCACCGGATCCCATATAAACCATGTTATACATTGCTAACCCACACTCTGACCTCAGCCAAATCCGGTGTAACCTCCCGTTCGTATTGGCTTGGATTTGCATTAGAAGCGATGGCCATGTTGGTGAAAAGGACAAAGGGGATTTTACCTAAGAATTTCATTTCTGCCAGACGTTTATCCGTAATTGAACATTTCTGATTCCTGGAAATGAGGATAAATCAAATAGCAATCATTTCTGGTGAATTACAGGTTTCGCACAAGCACCTGAGAAACCCATTTATAGCATGGGGTCTCCATTTCATGAAGCTCAGACAATATTGAAATCAGTCATGAGCGGCGACTTGTAGTGTGAATCTTAACTCACCTTCTGATTAGTAGTTCAGAAGCTTAACCTCTAATTTGCTTCCATCCTTTAGCCTGATTGCAGCTTAAAAAAATGAACAGCTGAGGTTTAAGAGCCTTGCTTAATGGCTCAACAGTGGCAGCATGAACTTCTAAACTCTTAACTGGTGGTTCAGATACTTCATTTCTTTGCCACCACTGGACCAATAAGTCAGATGGATTTGACAGTATGTGCTTGTGGGTGAAGACAATTTTTCCAACAATGCTGTGGATCTCAAACCACATACTATGTACTAGTATCCCATATATATATATTCTACAAGCACTAGACTATATTTAGTACAGTCACATGCGGTTTGGGACACAACCGAACATGCATGTAAGCTACCATCTCTCCCAGAGACTCGAAATGGGAACTAAAGCAAAAAAGTTGAAAAACAAAAAGCATGAGCCCTAGCCCTACACCTCGGTTACTTGAGTTTGAGTCTTGGTGAGCCTCTGAGATGGTCAGAGATACAACTTGTATCTAAGGGAGGGAAGGGACAGAGGTCTGGAGGCCTGGAAAGAAGGAAAGGTACTGTGCAAAAGTCTTAGGCCACCATTAGATTAGATGTACCGTTGTTTTAGCAGTGGTTGTAATGAGCATATATAATTATTTCTCAGTTTCGTTGTTAAAATACAATCAGAATTTGTATGCAGTATTAAATCTGAGGAAAAAAAACAGTTTCACCTTACACTTGTGCAATAGCAGCATCTGGAGGCTTCATCGGGATGCCAAGTTGACCCTTTTGCAGTCCGAAGAAGCTTAATCAGGAATGGTCATTTTGGAAGCTGAGAAACTTTTTCAGAAGGGGAACAGGGTGAAAAGACTAAAATATGCTAAAGCTCACAAAGCCTGGAATGAAGATCAGTGGAAAAGAGGATTATGGAGTGACAAATCCAAATTTGAAAGTTTTGGGTCCAATCATCGGCGGTCATTATAGCATTACTAAAACAACAACTCTAAGGGTGGCCTAAGACTTTTGCACAGTACTGTAAATCAGTGGTAAGCTATCATCAGCATGTGCTCATTCCCCCCATATAAGTCCGCCCCCTGCTGGTGGCAACAACGTGCATGGAGACACTCGCAGGCCGGCGTAGGAGGGTGTGCATGGGGCACGGAGTAGGGAATCGGCCATGTTCATAATCCAAAAAACTGCCTATGTGAACGTGGCCTAGGGCGACTGACTCCTAAGCGAGAAACCCCATGATGGCAGAGAAGTAAAACTACAAAAATAGCTACAGTACCTTCTCCAACTTTGGCTTCATGTAAAACACCAGTGCGTTTTGCTGACTCCTCAATCTTTCTGCCTTTGAAAAGAAAGCTTACTCGGAGGAAAATGTATTCCACTGTACCTCCTTCACTTTTTTCCACCTCCATAATCCCTTCCTTTGATCACCATGAAGATACATTCCCACGAGTTATTCTCCCCTCGTATCTCTAGTTCGAGATGTGAAAGCACCGAGTCTGCTCTGTTTCGTTCTCAGCCTCCTTGTCCGTCTTATTCTTTTTTGGTAAGTTCTTTGAGAGCGTATGTTGGCATTAATTATCTTGTTCTTGGAAAGAACTGAATGACAAAGAACCGAGTTGTGAGCTCGGCAAGCATAAAAAGCAAACAGCAAAGCTGCTGTAAATAAGTAAAATTACAGAGACACAAACAATCTGTTGCAGGTCTGTAATAGTAATTCACCATCTCTGGTTTGGTTTTCAGTCTCATTTTTATAGAAACAAAAGATGATCTGCTACCAAGCCGGCTAAATGACATACAGAAGAGTGAAGTGGTTTTAGGTGGCTACCGAATGTAATCTGGCTAATTTGCTAACGGTGAGTGTTTTGTTTTGTATTTTGGAACACAAAATAAACGATAATATAAATGGAGAACAAAAAATGAACTCAACCTGACGTGTAGCACTATATTTTCTGTTTTAGCTAGCTATCTAACATCACACGGCTAGCTTTGTGGTGTTAAACTATAGGGCAAGCAGGAAAAATATATTTTTTTATGTGTCATTATTTGTGTCAGGTATGATTTCTTATATTATATTCATAGCAGGTGGGATTTTTAATATTATATTTATAAGAGGTAGGCTTTTGGAACTTGGTGCTCAGCTCACCACTACATCGAATCAGTTACACCTTGCATTAATGTAATATTCATGCAGAACCGAGTGCTCTACTATGTTAAAAAGGCACTTTATGAATTATATCTGGCCCAGCTCAAAATCCCCCAAATAGGAGCATAATTATATGAACTGGGTTCATCCCACCTGCATTCCTAACCAGAATTAATTAAGGGTAATTAAGAGTCCTGTAGTGATTTGTTTTGGTTGTCCGCTTAAGCTTTAATTAAGCGGCTTTAATTGAATTTAATTAAATGCTTATTACATCATTATGTACAGTAGGTAATATTAATATGAAGACACTCTACAGTAATGAAGCTCACGTTTGAAGACAAAGCTTAAAGCAAAGCATCCAGTTGTGAAGGGGTCCAGAGTTCATCCTAGAATTTTCTCAGTGTAGACAGAGGTACTCCCTGGACAGGGCACCAGTCCTCCAGTTTGGTAAATGTTACGCTTGATCTTCACATTGCAGACCTAAGGTTCGATCCCGAGAGAATATAACAATTTGAGAATCTTTTAATCATCCAGTGACTGAGATGCACATGCAGTTAAAATGGACACCCAGAATCCTATTTCCGCCGTCCTGTATGAGGATAGATGTTCCTTTATAAACACAGAGGCACATAATCCCCATTTCTGGTCCCCCATGTGAGGATATACAAGACCCCATTTCTGTTGCACTGTGTGAGATGCCCCGATCACCCTGTTGTTGGTGCCACGTGTGAGGTTGGGAGACCAGTAGTTCTGTTTTTGATACCCCATGGAGAAGACTATCGATTCTTGCAATGATTATGATGTGCCAACTCTTTGCGAGACATCTAGCAGTGGAAGGTCCTAAAAGCGAGGCGGAAGCGAGGAGAGGTAATATAATTAATTAGGACTTGATGCTTGATGTACCATACTACTTTAATATCCTATTAAAAAGCCTCTGGGATGGTAATGCATTAAGAAAATGGACTGCTTGTTCTCTCAACAGTTGCGAATGACACAATTTAGTACATTAGAGCCATAAAGGCTAAAAAATGGCACTCAGAACGTCCACCATGTTTAGTGACTCAACAATTTTATTTAATTAACTATTATTAACCATTTGAAGTTGTGGCTTTGTAAAGTTTTATTCAACCAGACTGACAGTTAGTGGTGTAATTATAATTTAGGTTTTATAGTTATAACAGTCCGTGTTACTTTGATTTACTAAGCATAAAAGTAAAGCATCCCCAGGGCCTAGTATGTAGTATACTGAGCTATTAGCTGGGCTTCAGTCCGATGAGCTGCATCTTCATTATTGTATATCCATAATAGGCACAAAATACAATACCTAAAAGAGAATGATAAATATTATTTTTGCTTAATAATTTTAATTCCTTAATATAGCAATCAATATTTTCTTGCATTTGTTTTACCATTTTGCAGTGTGATGGAAGGGTAATAAAAAAGCAAATCTTCTTATTATATTAATGCTGGCCACCAAGGGGAGCTCAAGATTGCTATTTTAGTGTATTCATTATTATTATGTTCAGTTAGAAATGCCATTAGACTTATACGTAGCTTCTTTACTGTGCATTTTGTTCAGCATGATTAAAACACCAAAAGTGTGCAAGAATAATGTTCTATCCCTTCAGTACAGTTCCAGATATTTACAGAACCTATAAAAGGTCAGAGTAATACTCTGCCTCATGCCTTTCTAAAGCACATGCCACTCTCAGTTAAAAGTGTTATTATATAGTTTGCTGTTGTTTATTGTTAGGTCATTTCCTTGTCATTTTTTTCGTTCTCATATATAAGAAAATAAGACAAAAGCGGCCACTAGTGGTGATCCTCGGAATAACTTACTGAATACCTTGCCAGCATTCGTTGCCAGTTTAATAGAGAAAAAGGAAAAATGCAGGGTGATTTTTTTAGGACAGAAATGTTAATAATAATAATGATAATAATGGAACATACCTTTCAGATGTATGACTATTCTAATAATTTATTTTGGCACAGGTAGCACCAGTCATATATTTGTCACCTTGCATCCTTTCACCAGAATTACTCTTCCTAAGACATTTCAACCGCTGTATTCAGCTTTAGAAATTTGGATATAAATGAGCAGCATCTGAAGCCATTAACCTGCCAGGATCTGTATTTTTCACCTCCCCAGAGTCTTTTGTCTTTTTGTAGCTCACAGCTGGAGCAGAATCCGGAAAAAAGCTACGTTCATAAAAGAAACACATTCTGAAGAGAATACCATTTTTATTTGTCAATGTTCCTGTATTTATCTCTGCTTCTCTTACAGTGACTGTAATCAATTCAGGAATGCGCTGTTTCTAAATGCCATTCTGTGTCCTCAAGGTAGCAAGTTTGTCGTCAAACTTTTTGACTTGGTGAAGAATACATGTTTTTGGAACGGCTGTTTTAGTTTTTCAAAGCTGGAGAAATCAAAAGGGCTCTAGGTGGTGGTATTTAGAGCTGCAGACCTAACAGTCCTGCAATCTGACCAACCACCTTTCCCTACCAGAGGTGGGTTATGAAACCACAATGCTTCGTGGGTAGAGAGGTTGTTCCCAATGCTGAACCTCCCTGGTTTGTGTCTTATACCTGTGTCTGTAGCTAAGGACTCCCCATCAGTATCAATCAATGCTGGTATGGTGGTACGATGGCTGATGGCTGACTCCCTCTTGGCAACATCCCAGTATAGGGTTGAGTTCCGATACCATCCTGTTTCATTTGTCTGCGTTCTGCCTTTTCAGGAGCTTCTACCTAATGAGGTCCAGAGGTTCCTCCAGGTTTAGAGAACAATATTGCATGCATGACCCAATTCCCAGTTCATCCAAACTAGACCCAGCTAACTCTCTCCGGTCTTTTCTTTGTGCGTTGTATTGTATTTGCAAACACAAATGCCTTCCCAATTCCATTTAGAAATAAAAACTCCAATGGAAAGCAAATGGATTCCACTGAAGAATAAATCAGGCGGGAGCTGAAGAGGCTATTACATGAAAACAGACTATATATTAAAGAAGGAAACGCTGCATGCAGGTACTGACATTAAAATGACTTTTTATTACTTTAGCACTGCTGCATAATACAAAATATTAAATGTCACACTTTCTCTTATTGAATGAATCAGTACGTACCTGCAGAAATGCTCTGATGAATCAGACTAATGGATTTATTGTTTATGAGAGGCGCACAATACATAATGTACAATATAACGATTTTTTTTTTATGTTATGTCCTGTTCGTGTCATGTGGGATTTGGAAGGAAAGGAAAAATTCTCATTGTGGAAGAGTTGCTATGTACCATTAGAAAGCATTAACATATTTACATATACTGCTCTTCAGGTGCAGCTGGCATTTTTCAAAAGTAAAGGAAGCTCAAGTGTTCATGTGCGATCCCTTCCTTTTACTGGCCAGCCATCGCAGGGAGCTTCCCATATCCCTCCCCCAGTGGATCTGCAGCTAGTTCCTTTGCCTAATACAAGCCGTTTAACAGAATAGCACGTCTTGCTATTCTATCTTTGTAAATGGTAAATATTGTAAATCACCTGGATTGGGTTTTTACTATGCTCCGCCAGTTTGAGAGGTCGGACAATCATCTTAAAAAGAAACCAAAAAAAAAGAAAGAAAAATAAGGGGCAAAAAAACAGAAAGATGTTTTTTCTGTGCAAAACTGTGAGAATTAATCTTCATCCTATGTTTTTAGCTGATACGCTCTGTACCATAGACATCCAGCACAGGCTTTAATGAGTGTGTATGCGCTCTGTCAGGGGCTTCATAGCAGATTTTAAATTCAGGCTACGCTGTAGAGCCGAGATATTTCATTATTTGATTTGCAAACATATTGAATTCAACTGAGATTAATGAATAATAAAAATCCTTTGGTAAACATTTCATTACCACTTTTCAATGGAGTTGAAGGGGGAGCCCTAGCCTGAAGCAAACGCCTGTGCTCTACTCATTTGGCAGATGCATTTGAGGGTCAAGAGCATTGCCTAATAGTGGCTTGGCAGGGCCGAGGCAAGAACCCTCAACCCTCTGGTTACCAGTCCAGTGCCTTAAGCGCTGAACCAGAACTACCCAATTTGTCTCTCAGGCAACTCAGCTTTTTATGAATGTATGCATCCATTATAAAAGCCTCGCGGGGCGCTCCACTTTGGAGAAATCAGGTCTGTCAGAAAGCCTACAAAAGACTAGGACTACCATTCAGAGATGATTTATCCCAGTTGGAAGATGTGCAGTAGGCTGCCTTTACGACCACATCATTCCTTTAAAGCTTTGTGTCATCCATAGCAGATGGCTTAATATTTTTGAATAATACCACACCCAAGCCTCGGTAATGCATATTAATAATCCATTTTGCAGAAGCAGCCTTCGGAACAAAAAAACCTCCTGCCTCTTGCCGTAATGCTGCCAACGTATGCTCACACATGCCTGCCTCTGATCCACCAGCCTTGATGCCACCTGAGAAATAAATAAACAAATAAGACTAATAAAACTCAGAACATCTGCCTCAGCATCTGCAGCATCCACCGCACGCCTTTCCTACATCTTAGTGGCATTGGCAGATAATTCTGCCAAAAATAGGATCCAGAGACAGCTGGAGAGCCTACATAAGGGCAAGTCGTGGGACCCTATCAACGTACTGGCATTTTTCAGGAGGAAACACAAGTTCCCTAATGGAACTGGAGAAAACAGAAGAAACTTGCAAAGTTCAGACAGCAACTGCAGCTTAAAATTAATGGTGGTGAATAGCACTGACAAGCTTTGCTGTGCCACCCCGTATTAACAGTCACAGCCCGCTGTAGAAGTGGGATGTCCATCCTTTTTCTGAAGATTTGTCTCCAGTCACACTCAATCTCTTATTAAAAAAATCGTTCCAAATCACATTCATTCTCTGATTTGCCTCTAGTTACTTCATTTTATAATTCGTCTCCAGTCTCAGTCATTCTCAGATTTGTCTTTAGTCTCTGATTTTAACATTTGTCTTCAGTCTCAAAAAATTCTCTGTTTCGTCTCCAGTCACACCCCTCTGATTTGTCTTTTAATTTTATATATTGTCTCCAGTCTCTGATGTTATAAATTGTCTCCAGTCACATTCATTACTTTGATTTGTCTCCGTTCTCTGCTTTTGTAATTTGTCTCCAGTCTGAGATTCGTTTCCAGTCACATTCATTCACTGATTCACATCTAGTATTTTATTTTAGAAAACACCTTCACCTTCAAACATTCTCTCATTTCATAAATTGCCTCCAGTCACATTCATTCTCTGACTTGTATCCAGTCTCTGATTTTATAAATTGTCTCTTGTCATGTTAACTCTCAGATTTGTCTCCAGTCACATTCATTATCTGATTTCTTTCTAGTCTTTGATTTAAAAAATTTGTCTCTAGTCACATTCCTTCTCAGATTTCGTCTCCAGTCTCAGTCATACTCCGATTTCGTCTCCAGTCTCTGATTTTATAATTCCTCATCAGTCACATTCATTCTCTAATACATCTCCAGTCTCAGTCATTCTCTGATTCATCTCAATCAAATTTTTTCTCTGGTTTGTTTTAAATCTCAGTTAATTTTCTGATTCGTTCATTCATTCTTTACTATTCGTTCTTTGCTTCATCTCCAGTCTTGTTTATTCTCCAACTGGTCTCCAGTCTCACTCAATCACTGATTCTTCTCCAGTCATATTAACTTTTCATTTCTCCTTCATTCTCATTCTTTCTCCAATTCCTCTCCAGTCTCATTCATGTCTAATTCGTCTGCAGTCTTATTCATTCTCTTACTTCCCATGGCATGACAGCTCATGTCCTGTTTGATCAGAAGCCAGGGTTGGAAACCTACTTAGCTGTGACCACTCAGCCATACCCTACCACCTCTCCTCCTTATAACAACCCTCACAGCGGGAAGGTTTTGGAAGTCATTCTGTAACTTCTTGTTCTGGTCTATAACATCCTGTTGTGCTCAGATAAAAGAAGCTGCACCAGCGGGATGCCACTTTTATATTCCCTATTTTCTAGGAAAACTCGTATTCATATACACACACATCACCATGGACAGTCTAATCCATTTGATTTTTTAATCTCAGCTTGTTCACGTCCAGATACTCAGGACATATTATAATGTTTTGTTGATGCTAGAGAGGGTCTTCTTGGGTTAATGAGAGCTGGCTGCATTCAGGAAGCCTCATGAGCAGGTCAAGTCCTTACTGGCAGCCTTGGAGCTCCTCTTTTGGAAGAGGGTAACAGATCTGGGGAGAGCGCCAAGTCTTCTGGATGTAAGACTAAAAACATAAGCCCTTTTCAGCAGTTTATTTGGATGAGTGTTGATTGAAAGCTTGTGGTAAGTGGTAAACGATGACAAAAGTCTGATGTCTCAAGTTACTGCTAGTTGTTATGGGTAATTGGACCCTAAGTCCTGAGACTGCCATCGCTGACCTTGCGCGTCAGCTTATACCTGCCCTTTCCTCCGATTAATTCTGACACGCAGTAAACACTTTCAGGTTTGATGAATCACTATAGAGTGCTAAATGAATCACTTTGTATCGACCCTGTCCTGTGTTTTTTACTCTTAAGTGGAATTCTTAACTACGTATTAATTAAGACAACAGCCAGCATTTCCTTTACCACATGCATCATTCTCTGGACGCCCTAGGAAACGTTTTGCACTCCATACAATACCACAATGCAGTAAATTACAGGTCTGGATCTCCTGGTGGATAGAAATGTCAGCTGTCAAAAAACAGAGCTTTGGATGGATCACCAGCAGCATCTTTCAGATCTGCAAGAGCTCCAGTAAATGATTTGCTCTTTTTCATTTTCTGCGAATCGTCAGCCTGTCAACAACACACACACGGTCACACACGTGTTGATGGTTCTTTTAAACTCTCCAGCTGAAGCCAGCCATGAAATTGATCTTGGGGTGTGTGTGTGTGTGTGTGTGTGTGTGTGTGTGTGTGTGTGTTGTGCTTGTCTTCGAGGGAAGAATTCCAGGACCTTATTGAAGCAATTATAAGTGACTTCTGTTCCGTGTCTGTATGACATAATGTGAGCTTTACATCATCTTAGGTTATGAGATGAGTTTTTATTTCCGTGGTTTTGGTAGAGTGAACGCTCTCACCCTCCAGCTGCCATACAAATGACTTGTGCATGAACTGTGGGCTGTCTTTTATTTTGTGAAAGGAGAAATTGTTTTCATGCATCATGTTATATTACATGCTCATGTCATATTTAAGCTTGTAACCTGTTTGAATGCAATGTTAACATTTTCCTCATTTACAAAATCAACTAAACATGTAATATGACTTGTTGGCAGTTCCCGGGTGAGACTTACAATATAAAAGACAGACGGGTGCATTTATAGAACCTGTACTGCTCTTCTCCATTGAGTACTTCTGCCTGTTCCCAGTGAATTCTGCATTAGGCCCTGGAACCTCCCCTACCTACTATGAGCAGGATAAGAGGGGTAAAACAGGATGCATCTTTCTTGCTCACCACTGCAGGAAATCAGATTTGTTTTGGACAGACATGATTGGCTCTATCTGGAGCAGCAGAGGTTGGTCGGGTGATTCTGTTTAACCCTTTTGCCGATCAGGGTGACAGGGGCTCTGTGCCTGGTTGCATAAAACACCGTAAGTGAAAATTTCCCTTAAGAGTGCCCTTGAACATCACTTAAAGTGTGTTGCAGAAAAAAGTAAGGGTTACAGAGGGCTTTCCTAACAAGAATCCCTTAAATAATCTCTTTAGTATCGAATCTCCCTTAAGTAATCCTTAAAACCCGTGTTGCATAAAGCTCCTTATCAGTAAATTCCCCTATTATTTTAGGGACTTAGGGACTTATTTAGGGAATTATTTAAAGAATGCAAAACCTCATCTTGCCTCTCGGAGAATATGAGTTCTTGGAGGATTTTGAAGATAAATGTGTACTTAGGTACCTTTTTTGTATTCTTACCTTTTATAGGTAAGAATTTGCTTGTGCTGCCGAGTGCTAGACCCTCTTTGACCTTGGCTAGATAAAACACTTAGTTTCCATCCAGACAGTAGCAAGATGTATGTTACAAAAACAGAATTTTTCAGAAGAACCTGCTTTCCACGTCTTATTGATGGAACGCACGTTTTCTCCTGATGTTAGTCATAAGAAACAGTGGAAGTTTATGGCAACAAAACCTCAGTCACTGCAGATACTTACTGCTTTCCTTTAGTTAAGTGAAACTCCTGAGGGATTTTATGGAACAGACTCAAGTAATTCCCTTGGGTAAGGGAAAATATTCCCTTAAGGTTTATACTTAAGGGAAAAACTTAACTCGTGCACTGCTTATCACTGGAGAACCAAATTCAAATTGTATGTCCTTTGCAGGTTCTAGACCATTTCAGGGGCGGTAGATGTTGCTATTGAAGGGCTCAGCTAATCATGTCTACATGCGAACTCTGACCTGGCCAGTAGGCACTGGTGGTGTTTGAATGCCAGTCTTCACCTTAATGGGAATGGGAATGGTGAATAGTGCCACCTCATGGGACCAATAATCAAAAATATTGTATTTATGAAAACATACACTGTGTATGAACTCTTGTTAAGACCATATACAATACCAACATCCCCATAACATTAAGAATGTGACATTTCCCTTTTGCTTTTGTTCACTGTAGTTATCTAGAACCTCTCCAACACATCCATCTTAGCAAAATCAAACCTTCCTGGAAGTAGTTTTGAGGACATCTCAACTGAGTAGATCCATGTGAATGTGTGTGTGTGTGTGTGTGTGTGTGTGTGTGTGTGTGTGTGTGTGTGAGATGCCCCCTGTCTTCTACTATAATCACAATTGGACCATCTGCACAAAATCACTCCCCAGCACTGTGAGAGGCAAATAGGAAAGCTGTTTCTTCACCCAGTAGATCCACAGGAGCAATTTCCAACCATAATTTCCAAGTCAGCCTCTAAAGCAGCTCAATGGAGTGAGATACCATTTACTTCTTATTACTTTCTACCAACGATGACAAGTGGTGGAGTGGATTTGCCTGGTCCCTCTAAACTCCTGGTCCGCTATCAGGCGTCTTAGCAAAATGATTACATTGTAGTTTGGCATGTCAAGCCTGGTTCCGTGGTGCCTATGGGAAACTGCTGAGCATGAAATTGAGAACTGTAGGTGGTACATCTTATATGCCTCCTCAAATGCCAGAAAATCATCGATCTCATATATTTAAATATGTAGAAAAATGTCTCCAAACATGGCGAGCAAGTCAAACGCCAATTCATTCAGTTGAATGACCAAGCAGTCTTACACACCAAAGAAAACTAGGACCTGGGAGTCAAAGCAAAAAGGTTTCAGTACCAGTTCAGTTTAACAAGGTCAACCAATGCCATCATTGGCATCAACACCTTTACTGTCCTAATCATGTACTGTCTGGGGGAAGCTCTTTTGTCCAGCTTCACCCTGCATAACCTCCCAGCCAGTTTTGTGTCTTGTCAGCACTCCTTTTTTGTTACTTGTCAGGTCTTTTGTTCTTATGCTGCTTGGGAGGTTATGCAGGGTGAAGCTGGCCAAAAGCAACTGGAGTAAGCGCTTTACCTTGACAAAGAGGTAAATACAAGAGGAGGAGATGCTAATGCTAATAAAAACTGACGCAAGGCAAGATACCGCAGTAAACATGCAGTTAACAACAAAGTAACACGAACGCAAACATGCAAGACAAAACAGGACCAGAGAAGAAGGGAAACACATAAGAAATGAGACATCCTGAAAAAGGAAAGAACAAAGAAATAGACGGTTTTTTATACTCTGAATGATTGACGTTGTTAGACATATTTAATGGGGCTGTAGTCCCCCAATTTTTCTCTAGTGCCACAAAATAAACTTGCATTATCAGTTTAAATCCTCAATAGTTTTTCTTATTTATTCTCTCACATTGCACAGTCCTATCTGTTTCCATATTCACAATGTAATTAAATTACTGCCCCATAACATCCCTGAAACCTGAAACAAGGGTTGAACGTTTGGATGAGCTGTGACAGGCTGTTACTCTGCACCACTTTATTAAAATATGCAAGTGAAAACATCTCAAATACATCTAAGATCTCATTATATAATTGTTAGATATATGATTATTCAACCGTGTTTCTATTTTTAGCTAAAAAAATTACAGTAAACAAATCTAGAAATAGTTTTCTTCTAAGTAAAGTTATTTGATGTATTTACATGATAAAAAATATAAACAACTTTAGTTTGTTTTGCTAACAAATTTAGATTAAAGGTATTCTGGCTGGTAATGCCACTTTTGGTTTATTCTTTTTATTGGGTTTTACCAATTGATCTTTTGTCCTCTGGCTCGGGATGCAGTGGACTTTGATTCGTTGATATTTCCTTCAAAATAAATACAAATTAAATTGAGAAACTAATTTTCTGTTGTGAAATGTCACGTTGTTCTAAAAATTCAGTCATTCGTGTTATTAAACATTGGATTGTACCAGTTTATATTTTCATATTTGCTTGTATCTTTGCTTGATCTGTACCTTTTGTTAGTGAGTGGATTGTAGTTAAGTCTGCACCTAATACAAACTTCAAATGATATGTCTGTTCCAAGAAATGTGCTGTTTGATGAGTCAATTTATGTCATCAAATTGATGAGTCAGTTTATCTGAATAGTTGTATGATTTTAATTTTATGCCAGTTTCATAATGTGGCTCTTTTTGGGATATTTTTTACATTCTCTTAGGGGGCTTACCTAGACCCCCCCAGTCAAGTTTTAACCCTGCTATTCACTTATGACTAATGTTCTGAATCCAGCCCATACAAAACATCTTCCAAAGCCTGCTCAGATACAAGAACAAACCAGGCTTTTAAAGCCCTAACTAAGTGATATCATAATCCATTTATTGCCATTACAATACTTTTAATATGGTTTTCATGTATTTTCCTGAAACTGAAGTTAAAGTTTCATAAAAAGGCCCTCGCTCTCCTGATGTAATTACCAACACCAATTGTCTCCAAACGCTTCGGGCTATAATAAAAAGCCCTATCAAATGGCATAAATGAGCCATTTTTATAATTCAGCCTTTGACTTCCTTCTACAAATTGCCTGGAATGTAAAAAACAGCATGCTTGGTTGGCATTGTGCAATTCCACATCATTGTTATGATATTAAAGAAATGTTTTTGAACAGTCTTAGCAGTACTGGGAGGTCTTTCTGTATTCTTCTAATGATGCCCGTATTTTCTATTGTACAGATGTCTGAGTGGAGGCCGAGTCTCTGAATGGCTAATCAGTATCATTACTGTCTGCTTTGAGACGCAGGATTAATGCTGGCTTTGTGATATGACAAAAGACTCGTACATAGGAAACGTACGAATGGGTGAGGACCATTTGAGTCGCTAAAGCATGTATTTTAAATGGTAATTAATTTTTAGATTGTTTAGGCTAATGCCAGGGCTGTTCATGCCCACTGGTTGTTGGTTCATGTCCATCAAACAAATGCATATTTTGAGTCTTCAGATCTAGAGACAACATGGGTTCAAATGGGTTTGGGTACTAATGGTTAGGGTAGCTTAGGGTAGCTTTGAATAAAAGAGTCGATGTAGGAATGAACTGTACAGATACTAGCCCTGAAGAAGCAGCACAAAGAGGCAAACACAAAATTTGGCAGCATAGCAGTTAAGGTACTGAACTGCTAACTGGATCATCTAGGGTTCAAATTCCAGCACTGGCAAGCTGCCACTGTTGGAGCCTTGTACAAGGTGTTTAATGCACCATTGCTTGGATTTGCAAATTGTATGATTTTATACAACAGTTAGTTCTGACCTTACAATCTAATTGGTTGAACGCCTCAAAGCTTGTTCAAGCTGTATGCACACAAACATATAATGTATACAACTATCACAATTACACTAATAAATACATATATTTTATTTTTAGTTTTTGTCCTTTTTTCATTTAATCTTTACTTCATTCTCGAAATCTTAGGTTCTCTCGTTAGGTCTTAGGTCTTTTCGTTATCCCCAGGTTCAGGCTATCCTCTTTGGGTGGCAGGGTATTTAGTGTTGCTGCCCCCATGCTCTGGAACTTCTTGCCAGTTGCTATGTGCTCTTGCTATTCAGATAAAAACCTATTTGATCTCTCAATATTTTGCCATCTCCTCTACAACCTCCATTTCTTCTGATTTGTTCACTGTGATATAATGTGCCCAAGGGATGTGTCTCACTTATCATCATCATCATCATCATTATTATTATTATTATTATTATTAGTAGTAGTAGTAGTAGTAGTAGTATTAGTAGTTAAATCGAGCAAGAAGTTACTAGTAGGAAGTCATAGCGGTCAAATGACCGGTGCTTAGTATATGAAGGTCAAACCATCTCAAAGCTTCTAGTGATAAGACAGGGTAGGGAACTGTGACTGCTGCATAGCAGCAACTCATTTGTTGGTCCTGTCAGTATTAAAGCATGTTTAGTATGACCTTATTTATTTTATTTACATTTTACATTTACATTTATTGTAAAAAAAAAAAAGTTGTAAGAAAGCAACACAACACTCAAAGTGATGCTTAAGCAATCGAACGCACTCCCTCTTAAGCAAAGTTGCTCTGGATAAATGTTTCCTCTAAAGGGGGACTGGTGGCAGACTGGTTGAGGTAGTGGATTCCTGATAAAAAGATCTAGGGTTCAAGTTCCAGCTCTGTCACGCTACCATGATTGGGCTCTTAAACAATGCATATAACCCACAGTTGGTTGGATTGTAACTTTTATATTTATTTCCGTTTTTAGTCGCTCTGTTTCACAGTGTTACCAAATGTCTTCATGTAGAAACTTTCTCTCGTAGAGCTTAACATGCAGACCCAAATAATTTCCGTGAAAAGAAAAATAGTTTAACCATAGCCTAAACAGCTTTGCAACACCTTGAGCGGTGTAGAAATGGTGCCAGTTGAGAGCACCTGTGTAAATATGGGTGTGCTTGATATGTCTTGTTGGCAGACCTACTTAGCTACTGCAGGGCTATACCAACATGAGGTCCTGCCAAAAGCATGTGGCAGTTGCCCTTGTGCAAGTTCATTTTCATCGTCACATGACCGGAGAGGAGAAAGAGTGCTGCCAAGGAAGGTCTTGGGCTGCCAAGGAGTCTTAGCAGAACCACCTGGGGGCTAAAACTAACACTGAAGCCCACCACTGACGGGGAGGTTACTGTCACGTGAGTGAAGATGCTCCTACAATGCAGCGTCTTCATGTCAGGGTTAGAGCAGAGGCCACTATCCTTATCGGCAACACATAATACTTGCTTACGGTACTTAAAACAGGGGTTCGTGATGTGCCAAGACAGGATGCTTACAGGGCTGTTCTCTGGTAGATAAAAAGGTCTCAAATTCTTTTCCACTCTAGCATTAGTCTGAGATGAAAAAGAACAATTACAGCGTTTGATTATCTTGGCTTCTTATTTTAAGACGAACCTATTTCCATTCGGCTCTTTCCAAGTCCCTGCGAGAGATTGCTTTGAACGTTCACAGACGAGATTGCAACTCAGTTCTTGGCCTCCTATCCAGTGCATCTCACCTGTCCACCTTTGTAGTGCTTGTCAAATGCAAGATCGGGACGAACTCTGGAAAGAAAAGAACAAATAAAATAAACATAAAAGAGGAGCAGGCAGATCAACCTGTCACTCGTTCGAGACGAGAAGGTGAACAAACATCGCAAAATGTACTCTGTTCCCCGAGATCTAGTCAGTATTCATTCAGAGCCAGATGCGCTCTTCCTTTGAAGCTGCAGACGCACCAATCTCTCGGTGTGGATGCAGGCGCTCTATCACACACACCACACATATTGAACATGAACCACATCGCACAATCTTGACAGTCCATCAACCGGCTTGCTATCAGGTGCAGCAGCCTAGCTAGGAAGCTGCACACAAACACACACTGCTGGGCTGAGAATAGTCGAGGAAAACCAGCAACTGTGGTCAGGAGCTAAAAATTAGAGATTAGGGGATGATTCATGTTCGTTTAGAATAAGGTCATTACTGTAGAGCGGTGGTTCCCAACCTTTTTTCTTGGAGCCAGTCTTTCATTAGATTTATATAGCACTTTTTTATCATAAAGCAGCTGTACAAATATCTAGTCCCAAAACCCTAATGGAGAAAACCAAGGGCTACAGTAGCAAGGAAAATCTCCCTAAATGTTATAAGAAAGAAACCTTGGGAGGACCCAGACTCAAAAAGGGACCCGACCTCAATGGGCAGCCTCCAATATAATTGATCTGCATCCCACGAGTGAAACAAGATGTTCTCTTATCCCCATCCCCACTTTGGTACTGCTATTCGTGTTATCTGGGTGAACACCTGACCTGATCTGTGTCTGTATCTCAGGGGAGATGCTGTTTATACAGTTCACATAGCAGGATGTTTTCCACTCTTCTTGCTGTACATCTGTTCGGTTGCGTTAAGATTTAGGCATGAGGCCTGTAGGGAGCGTTCCTGTATCACTCTGATTGAATGAAGGATACTTTGCCTTCACCTTGCCCGTGTGCTCCTGCCTCTGCAGTTTAACGCAAAACTGCGGTGACTCTAATCTCTAATGTTATTGTGCCTCCTATAACAGTGTGTGTGTAGGGAGGGATTTATTTAATATTTCATTGCTCCTTCTGCTGTGTGAGAAGGTCCACCATGTGTCGGCTTGGCCCTGGGGAACAGCACCACTCCTGATCCAAATCAATTACCACTTTCAGCTTTTCGCACTCCCTCCCTGCTCAGCTTGTACTTTCTACTCCGGTAAGCTGAACATCCTTAGAAAATAAATATGATGTGAACGTCCACCATAAAAACTGCCCTGGAGGAATGAGGCGCTGTCTATACTAGTGGGCTTCACTTGTATCCTCAAACAGCCTCCGAGAGTTATTCCAACAAACTTAGTTGTTTAACTAAAACCAACATCAGCTGAATAAACAAGCAGATTTGGGGGACGTTCCTGCTTGGTTGAACCTAGGTTAAGGAATATTTGCCAGCTCTTCCTTGCAGAATTCGTGGTGAGACGCACTGGATTGATTTCTTCAAGTCGAACCACTGATAGGTTTACTACAGGACTCTGTCTTGGTCAGTCAAGGACATTAACCTTCCTATCCTTAAGCCGCTGATTTGTTGGTTTGGAGGTGTATTTAGGGGCACTGTTGCCCAATTTGCTGATGACAAACATCTCCTTCAAATGGTGTTACCACCACCATTCTTCACAGTAGCTGCATTTTGGATGGTATTTGGTATTTCACTCCAAACATTTCACACTTGATTTAATCTGACCATAAAAGCTTTTGGCACATGGCTTCAGAGCACAAATGGGACTATGTGTGTAGGAACTTCTTGAGAAATAGTTTCTAGCCACCTGTCATACAGGCCGGTAGGGTAGTCTTGGTCTCGGTTTAAGGTGGAGAAGGAAATTGTTGACTCGTAATTCATTGTTGACTCATTTTTGCCTGGTCATGTGTCTTTGTGTTTCCTTGTATCTTCCTGTTCCTGGTTTCCATGTGGTTTGTTTAGGGTTATTTGTCATGTTTATGTTGTAGTGGGTCTGAGGTTAGCGTGCCTTGCATGTGACTTTGTTAGCTACGCATTAGTGCTCCATCCTTGTGCTTAGTTTGTACTGTTTGGTTAGAATGGATTTGTGTTTCGCTGATGGTTTTGTCTTTGCATTTCGATTCTGATCTAACCTTGTCCTGTGCAAGAGTACCTTGCTGTTTGTTTGTGTGTTTTCACTGCCACCATGTATCCCCCACTATGCTGTCTTTATGAATAAACCCTCAACTCCTGCACCTATATGTACCTCTGTCCTCTCCTTCTCCTTTCCTATGACCCAGCATGCTAAGTACCAACAGAACTGGATTTCTGTTGTAAGAGGTTTGTGTTATTGTGAATCGATGAACACTGAGGTCTTTAGAAATGCTCTTGTGCATAAAATGAGGTGGGATTGAACCAGTAAGCGTATACATAAAATAAATGGTCGAGCTAAATGTTTACTCATGGTTAATGTAGGCAGACATTTGGTGATAGAGTATAATATACTCAGCCTTACTCAGAAAAAATCTGGGCTTTCACTAATTAGGCCTCCCTGTTGTAGGTCTGTCTTCTCTGACACTAAGTGTGCCTTTCATCTCGCTAGTAATCCGGCTCTTCCTTTCATCCCTCTGCACTGGCCTTTAGTCTCCCTTATTACCTGGAGAAAATGTCATCACTCAAACCTCCAGGCATCCACACGCTGTTCCTGACTCACCAGCACACAGAATTGTACTTTTCCCCCTTTTTTTACAGGGAACATATTAACTCTCTGCCTTCTTGGCACTGCGCTGAGTTTTTTACTGCTCACCATGTACAGTGTGTCCATTACCTAGACAAAAGTTGAAATCAGGTGCATTAGGTGATCAGAACTGAACTGCTGGCTGCTACATAGTATACAGTAATATAGGGCTGAGATTTGAGTTTGATGAAATATGACATAAATCATTAACAAATGACTGAAACAGTTTCACCGGCAGTCACGCATGCTTTAAGTGTTAAGGATATTAATGAGTTGGTCATTTTTGCATGTAAATATGAACGAGTGAGCGTGAGTTGCCCCGTGATAATATGAAGGCCAAGCCCAGGGTTTACACATGACTACTGTTAGATTCAGTGTTAGGTTAGGGTTAGGGTTGGCGTTCCTGTCTTCTGTAATAAGTGTTTGGAAGTATACCAGTTTTTAAAGTGACTACTGCTATGACATTGTCAAATGATCTGGATTTTGACTCCTATTCCTTGCCAATCACACTGCAGAAACTGGGGACAGTTTGAATAATAATAATAATAACTAAACAGGTGCATTTCCTGAAGAAAATGAGAGTGTGATTGCCACTCTGCAATGGTCAACAATGAGCATACCTAAGGGGCCTGAGGGGCATCTCCTCTCCTCAGGGTGCACCCCAGACCAAGCCTGCCAAATTTCGTGGCTGTAGGTCAACAACTGATCGAGTTATGGTCAGTGCCCTGCCAGAGGCCCCTGTGCCCAGCCAGGTCCCTCAGGGGCCCCAAGGGCATGACATGTCACCTCAGAATGCACCCAGGACCAAGCCTGCCGAAATTAGTAGCTATAGGTCAACAACTGCCAAATTTTGTGGCTGTAGGTCAACAACTGATCGAGTTAGGGTCAGTGCCCTGCCAGGGGATCCAGTGCCCAGCTGAGGACATCTGGGGCCCTACGAGCATCACGTGTCACCTCAGAGTGCACCCAGGACCAAACCTGCCAAATTTTGTGGGCGTAGGCCAAACTGACTGAGTTAAGGTCAATGCCCTGCTAGGGACCCCAGTACCCAGCTGTGGACCTCACAGGCCCCATGAGCATGACATGTCACCTCAGATTGCACCTGGGACCAAACCTGACAAATTTTGTGGACGTAGGCCAAAACTGACTGAGTTATGGTCAATGCCCCGCCAGGGGCCCCAGTGCCCAGCCGGGGACGTCAGGGGCCCCATGGGCATGACATGTCATCACAGATTGCACCTGGAACCCGGACGCTTTGGCGCTGGAACGGGGTTAATATCTCGAAAATTGCAGCAGTTGATAGCCGGACTAAAAGGTGGAATAATAATTAGAAGAAGAATAAAAATAAGACTTTCAGATAACAGTGGTGTGATTGCCCTAATAATCACACTACTACTACTACTACTACTAATAATAATAATAATGCATTTAATTTATGGGCGCCTTTCACCTTATGAAAATGAATAAAAACAATCTAATACAATAACTATACAATTAAATCAAGATAATATCTGGTGGAAAAGAGTTTCAAAGATGAGGGGCAGAGTAACTAAAGGCTCTATAGTGGACAAACGGACAAACTGAATGGTAAGTTGAAAAGCAAAAGAAGATCTGAGTGTACAAGAAGGTGAATATAGCTGGATAAGACCAGAAAGATACAGCTGTGCTGAATTATGAAGAGCCTTATAAGTGAGGAGCAAAATCTTAAAGTGTGTACGAAACTGAACCGGGAGCCAGTGGATTTGCTTAAGAACCGGGGTCATAAGTTCAGTAGCAGGAGTTCTAGCAGCATTCTGAACCTGCTGGAGTTTATAAAGGGCTTTGTGGAGTAGCCTAAAAAGAAGAGAATTACAGTAATCAAACCTGAATGTGACCAGAGCATCAAGAATAGCAGTGCTACCTAGGGAAAGAGACGGACGAAGGTGACTGAGGACGATTGTCTTAGAACACCTTGTATAGGGACTTCTTCAAATTAGGCACTTTTATCAGTGCATAGCAACCCTGAGTGATATGTTTATGGTGATTGGTCCAGGCGTACAACAGATTATATCAGTAAACAATAGATCTTTGGTAAAAGATGGAAAAAACACAAATGGACCCACAGTGTAGTGCAGGCTTTACTGAATAAAGACAGAATAAAAACGTATAAACTGCTGTGCTGTCTGTACAGTTCGCTCAATAAATGCAACAGTAGTCCATCCATGTACTGGACAAGGACCTATGCCATCTTTAACAATGTAGTGGGGAACTCTAGGACCTACAACGATCAAGAATATCATCTGTGACTAATCTGCTAAGGAGATGACCAAGAAACAATCAAGGAATCTGGTGTCCTGTTACTTCTGGCTTATTTGTGATTTGATGTTACCATAAGGACTGGACTGGTTGCAAAGTTCAATACTGAAAGTGCTGTGAATCTCATCCAGGAGCTGGAGAACTAGGGACTGTGGTGGCCAGCGGTTAAGATATTGGACTATGAACCAGAAGATCCAGAGTTCAAATCCTACCTCTGCCAAGGTACCACTGTTGGGTCCTTTGGTAAGACTCTTCATCTAGATTGACTGTAAGACTTTATGAATTGTAAGTTGCCCTGGATAAGGGTGTCTGCCATATAAATATAACTAAATACATTTTATTTGTCCACCCATCATTTTTTGCGATGCTTCCAGTTTCCTTTAGATGTATCGTTAAGCTTGTGCTTGTGTGACTGCATATTCTTTCAAAGAATTCTCATATTTTTCAAAGAACATCAATTGCCTTATAATTCCACTGGGAAAAACAATTTAAAAGTTCACCCTGCTTTATAGTTAGAGGATAATTGGCACATATTGGACATCTGCACACTTTATTATGTCAGTATTGATGGCTGCTTCTGCTTTTTCCTCAGACTTTTCTATTTGCGACTATCAAGGCAATTTATGCGGAAAAATTTGACAGCAATAAATAAACAATGCACCGTGTCCTGACAGATTTGAGTACACAACACAAACAAACTCCCTTTGTTTTGCAGAACACGACTGAACATGTTATTGTTTCGCAAAATGCGTGTATTGAAAGCCTTTGGTGAACCGGTTCACATGCCTACGCCGTCAGCTTGATGGGCTTTAGCCTTGCTGCTGTTTTTTCCTGAAATTACTGTGACAGGGTTCGCAGAGAAACTGAAATTGATTTGGTGCATTGTTTACGCTGTTACGAACACACACTGATGGAAGACCTTAAGACACCGAACGTAGATTCAGGACAATTACACAGGAGTGAATATTACTGCTTGAAATTGAAATGCTTAGTAATTATTATTCACATGTGCCCTAAGGGCTGCATTTTAAGCAGCATTAATCCTAATTGCAAAAAATGTTATTGTTTATTAGAGAAACCTGTTCAGTAAAGAAAGTAAATTGCGTGTGCATGCACCCATGGCCGAGCCTCCAGTGTACAGCACTCTGATTTGCCAGAGTATTCGGTAGTTCCTCATTGCTACACTCACAGGCTTGAGACATTTTAGAGCCCTGTTTTTAGTTTCTTTCCACAAACTTTCACTGGTTTGCTCATGTTTCTGAGCTGCTCCAGCATGATAGAAGCTATGTAAGTTCCATTTTGGACTCAAAATGGCGAAAATATACCAGATTGCCAAGAAAAGTTAGATTTATATAAGATCTCGGATTGTAGAAATGGAGTTGAACCCTATTAAGGTCAGAGAAAAATGTATATATTAAAATATACACTGAACCAACATAAATTCTTGCCAAAGAAAGGTTTAACTAATTCATATCTTTCCGATCTACTGCTGTACAGTACAGACAGGTCTTCTGTGAATCCAGCAAATCTTGATTGGCACTTATATCGACCCTTCAGTCTGGTATTGTGTTCCTGTTGTTGTTGATATTTCTGTTTTTGATTTTATTCAAAAGAAAGCTGAACAAGCCAGGTTATTTTTGCTTGTGCAACATCAGCTGACAAGCATTACCAACAAATAAAAGCTTTGGATGAATCGTTCTTCAAAAATTCAGTAAATATAATGCATAATGCTCTCGATCTGATGGTGAGAAGTGGTTGGCCAGACCTGACTCCCTCTTGCCACGTAGTAGAGAGTATCTCATTAAATGTACATCTCAAACCTGGTACATGCCTGCCCTGTACATGCAGTGCTCAGTAAAAGCCCCAAAATGCAAAACACTGGCTCATACGCATCCTTCTCTTTGGCAGGTGTGTACTTAAAAGTGTAACTCGCCGTGTTGTCTTAAGAGTTTGCTAATAAGTACACTGGAGATGCACCCACGGGCATTGCTGCACTGTTGAATTTGCTAATACAAGCTGAATTATGCATGAGGGAACATGAAAGAAAGAGAGTTAAGCTGTTTTGGGTTGTTGACAACCAACTAAGCTATTTGTACTGTCTTATGCAAAAGTTTGGGCATCGTTGGACAAATGACACCCATTTGCATGAATATGTTTTAGTTTGGTATCTGCAATGGTTTCCTGCATTCATTCGTTTTCTCAAAGCATTTGGTCCCGATGAGGGTGATGGTGGCTCACAAGCTTTAATTCCACAGATATTGGCTGGAATTAACCCTGAGTTCCCAGTCAATCCTGTGATATTTGGAAGAAATCCATGTAGACATGCGAGAAAACATACCAAACTCGAAACATACATTATCCAGAGCAAAGCGTCTAATCCACACCATTATAACGTGATGAGAGAAAGTTGAGAGATAATTGCAAAGAACTTTTTTTGAGGGACTACAGAAGATAAGGCATGACATGTCTTCAGTGTGAAATTTGTCTGTTTGGACTGCAAAATATCTCTGTGTCATGCTTTGTGGCGATAAGGAGACTGAGACCGGACATAGACGCGAGTAAGCAAACACACTGTGTTTGACCAAGAAGATATGGCAAGGCAGAGGCTAGTGAAAGCTAAGAAAGCTAACAAACTAGACATGCCAAACAGACTGGACAGGCTAAACCATGAAACTATAATCACCAGAAGCAAGCAAAGGAATGTGAACACGGCTCTAAACAGGTAGCAAACATAACATACATATAAAAGAGCAATAAACACAGCTAAACAAGGCTACAAACAGGCTAAACATAGACGGAAGTAGCGTACTAGCTTTAAAAAACAACCAAAAATCTTAAAACAGACTTAAACGTGGAACTAACCAGGTACAAAAGGTGAACAGGATGGTTGCACAAGAACCAAAAAGAGACAAAAAAGGATTGAAATAAAGGATTAGATGCACTGTGATGTATTTATATGGAAGGGGAAAATGGTCAAACAGGAAAGAAGCCAGAGTATGCAGGATTATGCAGGACGAAAACTGCATAAATTGTGCTTCATCCTGAGAAGTTTGTCTATGGAACAAGTGCCATGTTTGTCTGTCCATGTCTAGCATTGACCTCATGGTCAGACCCGTCCCCTGCTGGACCCTAGCTGAGGTCTGAGGAGAAGGTTGGAGGCTGGAGGCATTAACAAGTTGAAATAATGACAGCTCCTTTCCTTCTTTGAAATTCCGTTTCTTCACAGACTAAACGTAGGCTCCACTGATACACACATCTCTGTCCCAGGGTTTAAAGCTGGGGTACATGGCCCGGTCATGACTCTGATTCCAAGAATGTTTTTGATTCGCATGTCATGTTCAACTTCAACCAAAAAAGGAGATGATACAATAGTGGAATCGGCCACACATCCCATTCCAGCAGTGCCGCTAAATTATTTTACAGGGGATTATTGCAATTGAAGATTAAAATGCCTCAAGATTAAATCCCGAAACTGGGCCAGAGATATAGTGCAGGGAATTTCACTGTCCTTTCATTTCTCTATCCTGGACTGAACTCTGGATCTCGCTGCATGATGGGACCTGTGTAAGCCGAAGCATATTGTCACTTCTTTTAATATTACACTAATTTTGTGAATAAAATTTGCTTGGTGGAAAACTCGTCCACTTGAATGGAAAATGACGCAACATGCAGAAAAACTGCCAGACTTGGAATCATGGGCGAATAGAACTACTGGAAGACTGAGCATGGGGACGTACTTAGGACACTCAGCATAAAGGACTACAAAGATGGCAAACAATCTGCCAGTTAAAGTGCATCATTGCTACAGGATTCTCATGTTTATGCATGTCTTTCAGCTAAAGTTATCTGGTGACTGACAAATCAGCAAGCTGGCAAATAAAACTACTTGGGTTTTGTTGGGCAGCACAATAAAGTAGCTAAATAACTAGCAACAGAGCTGTTATGTTAGCCTCCATGAAACTAATAACACAGCATATAGTACTGTGCCATAGCCCTAGTCCACCTTTAGATGTGTTGTTTTAGAGATGATATAATGACCATATATTACATTGTCGATGACTGGACTCAAAAATCGTCACTCCATAAAACTTTTCCACTGATCTTCAGTCTAATCTTTGGGAGCTTTAGCATATCTTAGCCTTTTCACCCTGTTTCCCTTCTGAAAAAGTGGCTTCTTGGCTGCTACCCTGCCAAAAAGGCCATCCTTAATCAAGCTTATTCAGACTGTCGAAGGGTCAACTTGACATCATGATGAAGCTGCCTGATGCTGCTATTGCTGAAGTGTAAGTGGAGGTCACACTAAATACCACCACTGTAGCCTATAGAAGCTGTATTTTCAGATTTTCTTCACTTTTTTAATGCTGCATATAAATTTCCTGTATTTTCTGGTTGTTTTCTAATAAAGAGACTGAGAAATAATTATTAAATGGTCAATATACCATTGCTAAAACAACGGTATATTTAATCCAAAGGTGGCCTAAGACTTTTGCACAGTACTGTACATTTCACGTATAACGTCAAACTAACCTAAGCTTCACATTGCAAGCCTCAGCCAGAATTAGAACCCAGTTCTAATTCAATTCATTTTTACAGAATAGGAACAATGCTTCAATAAATACATACATTAATATTAGCCAGTAATAGGCCTAAGAAAGGAGGAAAATGGACAAAGAGACTGTTAAATGCACAACATGGAGTAAACAAGTAAAACGATGACGCTCGATCAAAACGCACGGCCTTGTTTACAGTTCTGCAAAAGGTCAGCGGGTAATTATAGTCTGAACATCACAGGGCTGAAAGAAACAAGAGCCGTCGGATCAAGCTGCCGAAAATGTCACTCTGATTGGAGGGGCTGATTGGACGTTCCATTGCTGAGATCACCTGACCGGACTCTCGCTGCTCTTCAGACCCAGGTCAGGGTCAAAAAACAAATCAACAGCTAAACACATCCAATTAGAGACAGGAGAGAGCAAATGATTTGGATAATGGGAAAAAATCAGTGCTGTAGGCACTGTAGGCATTGAGAGGGTTTGTGTGTATGAACGGGGAAACTTGTGCCATCCATCTGTGTTCAGACACCCCCACAGTCATGAAACTGCATTCGCCTCATTGACTATAATGTTTCGCTTTGTTTTCACTTATTTTATGTCTTTATATTTCCAATATTTCATGTATTTATTGATTATTATTATTGATGTCTTACATTCCTTTGCTTGGTGCATGCTTTTAATCATTAATTATGTACGAATATAGGTGTAAAAAACAATCAAAAACAGGTGGAGTCGTATTATATTGTGGATGGTTCCTCTGTCTCATTCATTCCTGTATACAATAGGTTTTGTGTTCACTTTTTGTTGGGCTAGAATTGCAAACCGTACTCAGCACTTTCTTCCAGAGCTTGCCTCTGAATTTCTCTGCTCTCGAACCAATTCTTGCACTTTGCCAGCACTCCATTTAAATGTAAAACATCTGTGTGTATGGCATTGTGCACTCAGGCTTGTGGAGTTCCTGAACTTCATGCACTAGAGTCCAATTTAGGACACTGTCCGTCTCAATATATGGGTGCGTATAACTTTAAACTGGTCAATTTTCTCAGAGAATAAAGTGCATCCCGAACGGCGGTAGAGGTTTTATTATATTTGCGTTCCCATTGTGGAGTGCCAAATGCACTCGCGTCCTGTAATGGGCTTCTTGTTTATTCTTGTTTACTGGCCACGTTTCCCTCAGCACATGACTGCTAAGCTAAAAGTAAAAAAGAAAGAACGGGAAGCACCTGCACTACATGGACGAAAGACGTCAACGTTCGCTTTGAGCCAGATCTCATTCATCAAGGGAAAAGGAAAGGGAACACACACCAGGGCAAGACAAATACATGGAAGAACAAGTGTTTTAACCCAGTGTGCACAATAACAACAACAACCAGTGCCCGACCCCATACACAACACATTCAAGAATAGGTACAGGTTTCTGTTTACGACCAGCAAAATCAAGACAAACGTGATACTCAGGGCTGGGACAAGCAGAGCTCAGCAACCAAAGAAGCATACAAGAAACAGCAAAAGCACAATGGTACTCAAACCAAATGCAATCGAATGGGCAAAAGCCAGCAAAGCAAGCAGAAAGCTGTCTACTCTCTCTCTGCACTCTTATATGCGATCACAGTAATAATGATGTTAGTGACCTACAAAACATGCCCAGCTCTGCCAGCACGGGCCCATAAGAGGCACAGAGATTGGGACAAACATGCAAGATTACAGTGCATTCTACAGTCAGAGCATTTCTATGAAAGTCGTTTAATATAGTTTTATAATATGTTAGATTCACCACAACTCATGGCCACCAATCATCATCTGCGAAATCTGGCAACCCAGTCATTTCTTTGTATGATGCCTAGGTTTGAAAACAAAGGATCCAACAAGCTGAACAGATTTACCTTGGTTTCCCATGTCAGAAATCGTCTCACTGGAATTATCCCTCCCCTCATTTCAGTAACTTTACCTACGGCTTGAGAACTGTTTGGATTTGGATCTGCCGAGGCTAAGAGCTAAACACTGGAGATACAGTGACTGCAGGACTTACCATATTTTGACTTCACGATGGGAATCCAACAATAAACAGAAATACACATTCAGCAGAAACTGTACTGAATTCTGCATTTTGAATATTCTCGGTTAAGGGACACGTATCACACGTAGCATGAGCAGTACTCGGATGAGGAAGTCGGCAGTGCGTGATGTCGGGAGTCAAGTGGCAGGAGTGATGAGCGCTGGGAAATGTAGTGATATATTAAGGTCCTTGGCTTACGATAAATTCAACTTACAATGGATTTGTCGGAACCTATCCCCATAATAAATCGGGGACTACCTGTACTCTGCACAAACTCTGTTGGTGCTGCTCAGATCGGTCACAAATCAGCCCACGTCCACAGAGGACAGAAGATCTGAGTGGATAAAGTTTATTTTGATGCAACGTCCCAGCTACAGGCAGCAAAAACCCGACGGTGTATGAGTCAGTCCTAATAAGAGTCAATTCCATGATTCAATTCTCTAAGAACTAGGAGTCGATCTTAAAGCAGTTGGAGTTGATTCCTCACACAGAAACTGACACTTTCAGAAACTAAGACAATCAGGGCGTACAGTGAAGTTTAGTTATCAGCTGTAGCCCTATAAACTACCAGCTACTTAACGTTTAAATGGCCTTACTACAACAAATTAGTTCAGCTTAGGACATTTTAAGATTAAGGGGACGATTTCAGCTCAATTCAAGACGCCATGAATCACTGAGGGCAGTGGAGTGAGCGGCGGCTCATTATTATTTAAAGCAACATGCACTCAAACGTTCCGTTCTAAAAAGTGCTGTTTAGACACTGTGGTGTTTGACCAGAGCGTATGACAGACATTTCTGTAAGACCCCAGGGAGCCGTGTTAACTCGTGGAAAACTGGTGCAACATGTCACCTTTAACTTGAACAAAGCACAAGGGTTACAAAACAAAACAAGGCAGACTCACTTAAGAACAGACTGGATGAAAAACAGCGGAACACAAATGCAAAAAGACGATGCATTATTTATAAAGCGTGCCTTCTTTTCTTTTTTTTTTTCCTTATATGGAAATGGAATCTGCTGTGTATTGTACCTGTGCTTCTATCTAGCTTATCATCCAAGGAAGAGGAGGAAGGTTTTGTGAGCTGTATCCTCATCTTGCTGTCAGGAACTCCATCAATATTTAACGTCTTCCTCGCTTTTTAACTTTCTGTCAATATGTCCAGCCACGACTATTGGTGTTTCAGCATGTGTGTAGCAGAAATGCCATTACGTTCTCATTCTACTTAGGTTTAGCCACGGAAGTGGATTGGTCTTTGGGATGAAGCTCTCAGCGATAGATTTGTTAGTTAAGAACCCCTGAAAACCAGGCATGACTCACAGACAACTCTATCATTCTAACCTGTAATAAACACCTCATATAAACAGAAAAACAAAGTAGGAAATGAATATACATATACAGTACATATACAGTCGTGTTTCTTCAACTGGACTCATTCCCTCTTGGTTGTGTGCAGCCAGCGAGGTATGTTTATTCGTTTACATTCTATAGTGTGAGTTTATTTTTTGGTCCTACAGTGTGTGCGATCGGTAATGTGTGCTTCGTAACTGTAGGTGGTTTTCATGTTTTGGCTGGTCCAACAGTTTATTTGGACTGATGGTGGCCCTGTTTGATCTAGGACACACTGTAACCACCTACACAACGCTGTCTGTAAATGGTGTTTGATTGCAACCACTTCTATACCCTCACCCTGATTTGTGTACTGATCACCACAAAGTTAATTGTTGGTTAGCTGGGAATAAAAGTGCACTCTGTGTGCTACATTCCAAGGATCATGTAACGAGCAGAACAGTTAATCTCGAATGAGACGACTGAGTCAAAAGGTTCTATCGGTTTGAAGTGACACAGCTTCAAGGGCCGAAAGGCCCACCGTCACTAAAATCAAACCAAATGAAATGGAATTTCCCTGTGAGGCCAAATCAGGATGAATAGCCAATTGAACTGTACAGCCCAGATCAAAAGTCACAATCAAAAACGCGCAATTCGCGTCAGCATGCTGAGAAAAGACTCGACCTTAACAGGTTCCAGTAGAAATAAAAAAGCAGAACATGAACCCTGTCCCGAGCGAGCCAATCAATAGCAATTTCGTCTGTCAGAGAAAGAGGACAAGATACTACCCCCTGGAACATAGTTGTATTAAACCATAACGTGCTCCCACAAACACCAGATGAACGTTATTAAGGACAAAAAACATGCACTGCTATTTCACAACAACATGCTCTACATTTCATGTCCAAAGTCATGGGCATGACATTAAAGATCCACACAAACCCAGAGCAGCCATTCAGATTCCCTTCAAATATTATGGCTGTTTTTTCAGACTATCCATCTGGTCAATTTGTCCAATTTGTACTGTTTTGGACCTCGGTGATCACATCATGGAAAACTGATGACTAAATCAGTGATATTGTCTTTTTTCATGACATTGTTCAGGCTTGTTTTCCAGGGCTGCTATTATTAACCAAAAAAAATGCACAATACAAGCACAATGTGGTAAGACTGATGGAAGCTATTAAGAAGCTACTAAAGAGTCCTAAGAAGTGGTGAAAGATCTGGGATGGATTCATAAAAGTGTCTTAAGTAGGAGAATCTTAAGAAAAAAATGACAGGAAATTGTAATTCTTGAAGTAACTTCTTAAGAATTATCTTATTTTTTCTTAAGTCTTTTCTTAAAAATAATTGTAAGAAGTTGTATTCTTAAAAACATGATATTCTTAAAGGTTTTCTTAACCTTAATAGCCTCACACTTGTCTGTAAGAGTTGACCAGAAAAACATTGAAGTTGACCAAACTTTAAAAAGTTTAGTTGAAAAGCTTAAAAGCCTTCTGAGTGAAGGTCATTTTTTAAAAGACATGAGGAAAGATATGGCTGACCTTATTAATTATGCACCAGGCTTGTGAATACCCTAATCTGCTAACGAAGGCAAGTCATTAATGACCACTTTGTCCTAACACGTGGTCCTCAAGCTCCCGGACGCCTTTCAAGCTACAAAGATGTACCGGGTGTTGAATTGAGTTGTTATATTGTGCTACTTCTTCCTGTGAGTCGCAGTAGATGGATGTGTCTGTCCTCCCTGGGTTTGGTCCATTGTTTGTGCTCGACTCCCTCCAGGGCCGATGGACGCAGCTTGTGACATGAATAAATGGACGTTGTTGAAACGTATCTATTATATCGTGACACCACATTGTTGATGATGCCCAGCCTGAGGGGACGGGCAGATTACACACTTCATACTGAGTGGAAAAATAAAACATTGGTAGAAAAAGAGGGCGACGTTTCCAAATGCTTGAAGGTATATTAATGTCAGTGTGTCACAGACTTGCCCTGCCTGGTGTGTGTCACCAGGACATTGTGTTAGTTCTGTCTCATAACAATCTTTTTATTGGATAGCTTTCTTGTTTTTGGTTTCCTCTGATTAGTTTGTACCTTGTGTTGCTGGACGCTGAATCAGAAGACAAGTTTTTTGGCATGTTAGCACCAAATTTTGGTCTTAGTGCAACCCTTAAAACCCATTTGGTGTTTGTTTTTCCACATTTTTGCCCCCACTTATCCTGGTCAGGGTCATGGGTGAGGGGAGAATTCTGTTAGTTGGTCAGGAGCTTAACCCAGGTACAACATCAGAGCACAAAGGGCACAAATGTTCAGCTGCCAGATTTTATTTATACTGTACACATTAAACAGTTTGTTCTTGTTTTTCCTACAACAGCTTGTTCATTAAACTATAAAACAACTGATAGAACTGGAGATTTGAACACCTGAGAGACCCATTTCAACCATAATTAGCTAGTGAGGAGTTTTCCCAGGCTCGACCAGACATGATCTGCAGATCAGCAAACAGTGTATTAACTTTATGTTGGCTAAGCAGTGAATAGGCTATTTTGCGGTGCGTAGTAGCACATTTATTTGGTCAGGCCACTGATCTCAGTTTGTCAGATATTGACGTCTGTAAGCCGCATATGATCACCGGATTAGGAGCTTCTCTCATGGATTGTAAACTCTGCCTGATCAACCCTAGTCAAAAAACCTTTGAGGCACAAAGCCTGACATTATTAAGCATTTGTTGTTTTATATGGTTACTTTAAGCTTGTGTTTGGTTTTCCTAGCTGTGACTGTGTTTGCAAGAGTGCAGTGTTTCCCAACCTTTTTCCTTGGAGCCCCCCCATGAGTATCAACGAATAGACTGCACACAGAGACCAAAAGAATAAAATGATTCATTGACAAAATGTAACATAAATTCTAGCTTTTTTTTTCTCTTGTCCCTTTCATAGTTTGTTTTTCATTTTTTCCGTATCCGTTTTCAAGACAGCTAAACATTTTGCTAAAATCAAAGCTAAGCTTGTTAACATCTTTTTTTAAAGTAATTTGATATAATTTTTTTCAGTAAGTGTGTTATTTACATTTTATTTCACATAAGCAAATAGTTTTTTTTTTTTGGACAATAGACAGTAAAGTTATTTCTTGCAAATCTTTATTTTGAAAAAAAACTATCATGAATAAGACATACAATTATACTACACTTTTTGAGCGAAAATATATTAAGTAATTTTATATACAGATTTTGTCCAGTGATTGTGTTATTTTAATTTTATTTAACATGCAAATTGTATTTTGACAGTAGACGCTAGAGTTATTCCTTGCAAATCTTTATTGCCAAAAATTTACGTAAATTATTCATATAATTATAATATACTTTATGAGTGAAAATATATTTTTAAGTAATTTTATATACAGATTTTTTGTGTTATTTTAATTTGCTTTAATATGTGCAAATTGCATTTTGACAAACTCAGAGCACCTCACAGAAAACAACGACTCTAAGCACACAAGCCGTTCTACCAAAGAATGGTTACAGAAGAATAAAGTTCATGTTTTGGAATGGCCAAGTCAAAGCCCTGACCTTAATCCAATGGAAATGTTGTGGAAGGACCTGAAGTGAGCAGCTAATATGAGGAAACCCACCAACATCCCAGAGCTGAAGCTGTTCTGTACGTAGGAATGGGCTAAAATTCCTCCAAGCCGGTGTGCAGGACTGATCAACAGCTACAGGAAACGTTTAGCTGCAGTTATTTTGCTGCACAGGGGGGTCACACCAGATACTGAAAGCAAAGGGTCACATACTTTTGCCACTCACTAATATGTAATATTGGATCATTTTCCTCAATAAATAAATGGACCAAGTATTATATTTTTGTCTCGTTTGTTTAACTAGGTTCTCTTGATCTACTTTTTTAGACTTGTGTGAAAATCTGATGATTTTTAGGTCATATTTATGCAGAAATATAAAAAATTCTAAAGGGTTCACAAATTTTCAAGCACCACTGTATATACCCAGAATCCCGGAACCCCAAGGGTTTTAACCATTTCAAATGAGTATTAAAGTTCAGGAACACTTTTAAAAATATCACCCATTCCTACACCAAAGCCTTCATGAAATGTAGAATCCTAATTTCCACCTCACCAGCTCTCTTCCTCATAATTGTTATTACATTTTCCTTCCCACCAGCCATGTTTTCATGACACAGTGAAGTCTAGAAGTGCTAAACATTTCCCATCAATGTGTCGGGACTCACTATACTGCCAGCATTGTCAAAAAAAATGACTTTCATGCATGCAATCACACTTTCATTATCTGTGTGTGCTCATGCGCCACTGATGAAATATTTGTTGCACGCTAACGAGTTGTGTATCGAGCTTTGATTGCAGCCTTCTCGGCTCCATCGCTGATTGCCAAGGGCTATGAGCAGCTGCATGGGTTTTAATGCTGCTATCCAATTTATTGCTTATTAAAACATGCTAATTGCTAGCATGGACCTCTCTTCCGCCATATTGATGAAGATGAAGGGGTACTAGATAATAGCTTTGCTCCGTGCCACCACCTCTGTTTATTCAGTGGACATTATAGTCTATGTGTAGATAACGATGATCTAAGCTGAAAGCCCCTGAATTCAGTTTTCTTATTTCATCTAGACCCCTCCCTTCCAAGTACAACCGCTTGTATGGAGTGAAATGTGGACAGATAAAGCAGAATATTTCATGGATCAAATTTCCTGTCTGTGCTCATACAGAGGCAGCTGTGATCTATTACAGAGAACTTACGTCTGGAGAAACAGCTGTGGGAGAATTTGACTTGAAGGTGGGTGAACATGTATACTCATTAGAGTGAAAACAAACTCAGTTTATAAATTTATAAACCAATTCAATTTCTAATTACAGCAGAGCTCATAAGCTGGCAAACGAAACCGGGTTTTTGTCACAGACCATACTAATTAGAATGGTATATTTGTACAAAACCAGTGTTACCATTACAAATGTTGAGACATGGCCAGAAAATCACTCATCAGCAACTCCCTCGCACGGGGCACCCATAACATAAGGGGTAAAGGACTGAGAAGTTAAGGCTGCAGAATGCTCCATTTCCAAAATTTGGTTGCATGTAATGAGTCTTGAGACTGTTCCTGTCCATGTTAGCCACTTTTCCATTAACTGGGTGTACAATTCACTCAGAGACTGAAGTTGTCTTTTGGACTTCATATGTTGTCTATATCTGGTGTTCATGATTCGTTGTAAATTTTATGTTTGTAATGTTTAATCTGAATGGTCAACTACAATAAAGGGATGTGAAAACGTCACTAGTGCCTTGACCACACCTCCAAGAGGAATCAAATGGAAGGGCAGGCTTATTACTGAAGCCTCCACGTTTAACCATTTAACCATAAATTGATCCTGTAAGCTATTATTTAGTTTGGATACAGAAGCCTCCATTTCTTGTAGCCAGTGCCTTAGTGAATCATCAAGTGCTCAAGTGCTTTTGCAGAGTCCAATAGTAATGTCTAATGTTGCCAATATAATAATAATAATAATAATTATTATTATTATTATTATTATTATTATTATTATTATTATTATAATAATAATATAGGCAAGTTTGGCGACTTAATGAGGTTACAAAAAACTAGGAAAAGGCAGTGACATTCATACCTGATGCTACACATAATGTGTTTCACTGAGCAGCCCTCATGATCATACAATCACATTTACAACGTACATAAACATGTACTACAAGACCGATGTCATTAACACTCTCAAGCAAAAGTATAACTATGGCTTCAGCTGAGGAGAGAGTAGGCAAGACAGACCCTGTCAGTAGGTTTAAAGTGACACCTAACGACCGGTTGGCTGAAAGCTTGGAGTCTCAACAGGGTACAATTTAATTGCTGGCAAGACATTTGTCATATTTCAGGAATGGCAAGGGCGAGAGCTGAGGTTACCAGCTTTTCGAAGTAAAGTGCAAGGAGGGAAATCGAGCCTGCCATAAAAGGTGGCGAGAGAAGAGTTTGGCAAGATAACAGGGGGCGAGATAAAGTTAGACTGTACTACTGTACTGCTATTTGTATTTATAGGTAAACATATCTAGGTATATATTCACATAGATATGTATGTATAAAGATATATTAATACAACACTAAGTATATCTATGTATATACTGTATACTTCTCTACCGTATATCTCATCAATATGTTAATTAAACTGTAATGTTTCCATTAAATTAACCAGTTATTTGCAGAAATTTGGTACATGTAAGTTTGCTGTCTGCAAATATTCTTTCATTTAGGAAATCTTCTAAACATGTAATTTGGCCAGGTTTTCTTTCCATAAAACTGTAATTCAAGATAAATTAAAATGCATGTACATAAGCCGTAAGTAGCTACATACATTTATGCACCCACCTACTTAAGTACCTAAGAAATCAAAAAGCCATGGACACTGTAATTCTGAAGTATGCTATTAATGGTATTAATCTATTGCTACATGTACTTACACTTAAAGTCTGAACACAGATGCCTGTGATTCAGCTCTGTTTTACCTGGAATTACTCCGTGTATTAATGTGATATTCATGCAATCAACTGAACACCCTGTACTTAGGTCTGTTTTTTATGCACATGTCTGTTTTTATGCATTAAACATTGGTTCCACTTTTCTCACATGGAATAATTCCTGTCAGAAATCTGATTAGAAATTACAAATGATTATTTTGGTGGCAGCCAAGCTGCCCTTCCTAGCAGATGAGCTTCGGTGATGGGTGCGTTTGGACGTGATCATTTCCATCTTTGACTAATTTGCAGAATGGAGCACTAAGAGTTACACAGCAGAATGAAAAGAAGAAATTTTAATAGAGGTTCAGATGAAGTGCTCTCTCACTATTCTGTTTCTTAATCGCTCAGTGCTTATTTCTCCCCGCAGGCATGGAGGTGTGATGCCTCAGGCAAATTGTTTCATTCTGCTATTGATTTATTGCTGTGCTGTTCGATCTGCAGTCTGCCCTGAAATACTGAGAATGTATGAATAGTACAAGACTGATGTGAGCCAAATATACTCTGGTCATACCTGGAATGATTAACAAACGGGTAACAATTGGTAAAAAGATGACCATCACAAAATAGGAAATAAAATTCCCTAAAAAATCCATTTGTTTGTTAATCCTTAGGCTGAAAAAATCCCTGCTGATTTTTTACTAAGAGGCTAAGTTTCTTTAGTAATTAATCAAGCGGGGACAGAGTAGAATACAAACAAATGAAATGTGTTGACCTTTATAAACCAAACAATACCTGCAAAGTTCACTGTTAGGCAATAATTCCAATGTTTAGTCAAGCTGATTGGAAGGACGGTTACTGTGGCTGATCACCAATGATCATGGTGCAGAAATTTGATTTTTTTTTATCAAGTTTGGTCTTTAAAACTGAGTAGACACCATGTCCATGGTAACAAAATACTTGGAAGGTATACCAAAAGTAAACCTTTGTTTCATCTTACAACAAACATAAGTATCAGGACACCACCGGAACAGGGTTCTATGGTTCAGCGGGGTTTTGACAACAAAGGTTTAGCAATGGTTTTCCAGAATTGAACCCAATGTCCATTGTTAAGTAAGTTGTTAGTAAAAAATTCTTTAATATCATAGTCTACATGAAGCACCATCTGACAAGAACCTCCAACTGGATCCACACTGGATGTCCAAAACCACTCAAAAATGGCTTCCCTAGTCATGTTTAGTGAATCTTATGGGAAACCTTATAAAACCTGCAGGTGAGCTGAAGACGAGAGTGCACAAGAGTGGATTTATGAAACATCTGGACCCTTTTTATATTGTGGAGTGTCCCAGATTTCTTACTTGTATTCTTCTGCATGCATACAGTCCTGTGCAAAAGTCTAAGGCCACCATTAAATTAGACATACCATTGTTTTACCAATGGTATAATGACCATATATAATTATTTATCAGCCTCTTTATTTAGAATACAACCAGAAAACACAGGAATCGGCTTCTATAGGATACAGTGGCAAGTATTTAGTGGCAGCTGTTCACCAAGTTGACCCTCCTACAGTCTTGATCAGTAATGATCTTTTTGGACGACAAGCAGCCAAGAAACCAGTTTTTTGCAAGGGGTACAGTGTCAAAAGGCTCAGATATGATAAAGCTCACAAAGACTGGGATGAAGATTAGTGGGAAAGAGTCACAATATGTTATATGTAAACAACAAATGTAACGGTGACCTAAAACTTTTGCACAGTACTCTACATATGAATGAAGTTAACAAGATAAAGACTGTATGTTATCAATGTTATACCTTAGCATAAACAAGCAATTATGTACTAAGGCATTGTAACTCCACACTTAATAAGGTGCTTGGAAGGGAGCAGCAGTTTGCTAGCTCATTAGCGCGGTGATCTGGATTTGAGGCTGGTCGCCACACAGGTACGACTGGCCATATCTGAGAAAAGGGACGCTTCTGAGCTCTGCAATGGATTGGCGATCCCTGCTAGACTATTTCCCGCCGACTGCCCCATGAACTTGAGCAGAATAAGCAGGGTTAAATTGTGAAAAAAAAACTCTATAGTTAGCACCAATACTATTCAGCACTTTACAGAAACTATTCATTGAACAGTCTTTACGCTCTCGTTAGTGCAAAAGACAGAGTGCAAAGCATTTCTAAATCATCTGAAGTAGTCATTTGTGATGAAACACATACCATTTATTATGAATTACTCAAATAAATTATATTTTTCAGCAACCAAAATGAAGACTTCCCCCGGAAAAAAAACTTCATCAACAAAACAAGAAATAAATTGCAACCCATATTTCATATTGCTGGTTGAACCATGCTCCAGGTTGCTGTGCTGCAGTTTATATGGGCTAGCATTCAATCTCACTTCACTGTACATAAGTACACACATACACACACACACACACACATTTTCAAAAGACCAATGTATTATTTTCACACTAGGCTTAACTCGTATTGATCCATGCTCTTTGCAAACGATCTATCTTTCTTATTGAACCAGGAGAGGACTGGGGGTCAGCGTGAGTACCCTGTTAAAAACCTGCTATCAGCGCTGACATTCTTTCCTGGCTAGTGTGCTAATGAAATTACTAGCAAGCAGATAGATCGCTTGTTTACATGACTGGGGAGTCACCCTTAGGACATGCAGCATCATAGTCAATAGCAGATCAGATTATTAATGATTTCATTCAAATATTTGTTCACCGTCATAGCCGCAAGTGAGGTTTATGGGGTTTATGCTTAACCGGCAGCACAGGGTGAAGGGTGAAGGGTGGTAACTGACTGTAGACAGGGCACCAGCGCTGACTCGTGTAAGACACGGGAAGCCCATACAGTGTAGTGTAGCTGAACAGTGCTGGATGAGAGCACTAACTCTTCTCTACTGTTTAGTGGAGATAACAGGAGCTCATCAACTATGGAAGAGTGCAAGGTTTCCTCATATCTCTCGATTAGATCTCAGATCTCATGATTTCCTAATCATAGGCCGGAGCACTGCACCAATCAGGAACTGTTCAAGGCCAGACAGAAAAAAAAATAATAGAAATCCTCCTAACAAGCATAACAATCTGGTTCAATAACATCGAATGCAAATGAGACCCTCTCCAAGATAATGCGATTTCACCCTTGCTTTTAATCGGGGTCTGTGCGTGATGCAGGTGTAGCCCTGTAACATCTGAAATAGATACCCCTATGCTTCGTTATCTCTGTAATTGCTACGGTTATGCCTCCCTATCCAGGAGTTAAGCGCTGAGCGGTAATCGAACTTGCATGGAGACGGCTGATCAATTTAGAATCCATAATAAGGCCCAAAAGCGCATTGACACGGGTGGAATCTGTTATCTTCCAGTCTGTCAATCAGGTCAGGCTCCTAGATTTATTGCATGAGAGATCAGCTGTATTTTGGTTCCCTATAAGCTCTCCAAGGGTCCGAGCAGTCTGCTTGTAATGGCGCGACGTTGAGACTAAAGACAGTTAATACCACTCTGTTTTCACAGAAGACCATGACCAGTATGTTCTTAACAAAGGGTGCAAAACAAAGCTCAGCTTCATGTGCCTACAATAAGGGCTTTAGGTCACTGACTAAAGCTGTACCTGAAAACATTTATAACATCTACATTTGCCTAAGTATTGTCGAATATACACATAGTAGAAGTAAAGTCACGAGTGGCACAGTGGTTAAGATGCAGATGAGTCAATACACAGCTAAGTTTCTACTGTTGGACCCTGGAGCAGTGCCAGGAGCAAGGTCAGGGATCGACTGATATTACGTTACATCCTTACACACTAAGACATTCTTCCAGGACCAGTTCCGGTTCCACTCGAGCTGTTCTTCCACAATAATTCCCCTCCCCTCTGAGCGCGCCACATAACAAAACTTTCCCAATGAAGACACTACAGTAATTCTGAGTACTCAGTAATGCCAGTACGTATATTATCTATGTTATTTTATTCAATGTTTTATTTCTATACACATGTCCTACATGCTACAGTTTTATATTCTGTATTTATTATACTCTTCAAAAAATTGCATTATGTTTAATTTATCATTGGCTATGTATTATTATATTTTATTTAAATATCTTCTGTCTTTTATTTTTGATTAAGCTTCTGTTTATTTCGTGAATTTCTATAGACTTATTAATTATGTAGCTTAGTTTAATTCTTACATATAGCATCTAGGCCGCCCAAGGAGGTTTGGTTCCTTTTTCAGTCTTGGTCCTCCCAAGGTTTCTTCCTTATAAAGTTTAGGGAGTGTTTCCTTGCCCCTGCCATGCTAGGCTTACTCACTTAGGGCTTTGGGCCTAGATAATAGAAAGTTGTACAGCCGCTTTGAGATAAAACTCTTTTAAAGTGCTAGAAAAATAAATTTGACTTTGTCTTTGACTTTCTCAGTGATTTTACTGAATTTATTGTAACTAAGTACAGAATAAGCTATGCAGATAACGCACTTTTTAAGTCCTGTCTGTCCATGAGTCAGTGATTAAGGTTGCCAGATCTGCAACTTGTAATCAAAAGGAAGATTACAGCAGTGTCCTTATATGGTGTCTTATTATTACATATCCTACATAAAGAACATATTAACTGACAGAAAAATGTACCATAACGTAGCTGGTATAGCTAGCAGCTAGTAGCTAGACATTTCGCACAGATGCTACTGCGTATTCAATCTATGGATATCATTTACCTAATGTATGCAAAATGCTCAATCCCTAATCTGCTTACCAAAAATGACCCAGTGCTCCCAGCAACAAGCTGCTGCGTATTGATAACTGGTAAACCTAAGTCACGAACCCCTTATGTAAGAGCGAGAGAAGCTAATTTGCTTGTTTCTGAGTGCACAGCGGATGAACTGCATATTCACGCCAATATTAGGCGTAACAGAGAAAGTGGTTACAGAAAGGCAAGCCCTGAAGTCTGCTCATGTGCTAGATGTGATGTTTTCCCAAGGTGAACACCCGTGATAAATGGCTTGTCGCTCTGGACACAAACTTTTTGACCCAGGAAGTATGGAACTTGTGCTGCATTATAATCAACCCTGAGGACTCTTGCCATTTTTTTGTATTTCTTCATTACTTTTAACCTTCTAATTACAAAAGTGTAGTCAAACAGACCATTTTAGATATCCTAGGTCATTTAGCATGTCACTGGCATGTTGTTTTGTAGTTTAACAGCTTATAAAAAGATTTTAAGCTTATTATACATGAACGGTTCTTTGCTTTTGAATAAATTAGGGATGCAGTGATACTTCATGTACATCTAATATTGATTAACATTGATTTATTCCTGTGTCATGCTTGGTTGGAAGACAAAACAAAAGGAAACACTCACTCTAGCTCGTGAGCCTCCAACACTAGCCTATGTGTGATTACTGATTGATATTTAAGTTATAAGTTGTAAGGTAATGAAGTTATAATGTATACATTATATTTATAGTGTATACATTATAGTTATAAGATAATTAAGTTAGTGTATAAAATATAAGGTAAAGGTGTATACGTGTTAATTAGGGAAAGCAACTAACGACTTTCCCATGAGAAATAATGAAAATTTTGTCCTTGCTCTCCAAATATTCATAAAATTTTCCCTGGAATTAGTTATGTTCAGATGATGTTACTATATTTTACTCATACAGGATTTATAGAAGGTCCTGCCTATTTTTCCTGACATCATGTAAAACACAACACTCCTGTGTAAAGGCCTTTTCACACCAAGCATGATTTTCACGACAAGTTTTGAAAAAGAACTTCACACTGAGTCCGAAACTGACCGACTGCAACCCTGAGTAAAATCTTTAATCAAAGTCTGTTTTAATTTCTGCATTGTTAAACTCAGGCTGACCAATCAGAGCTCGGTTGCCGGGCAGAACAGCTCAGGAAGAGCTTACAGGACGAGCAACAGGCTGCCCCTAACAACATGGATATTAAAGAAAAGATCTGGTGGAATAGAGCTGAAAGGCTGGAGAATGATGGAGATAAAGCTCACAGGGACTGGATGGAAGCGTCTGATTATTTATCTAAGTGCATTCTAAGCTGTTCATGCTCACAAAAAACACAAACTAGAGCTTCCTGCACTCATCTCCGCTCGTGTTTTTGTTTTTTAAGTTGATGATGTGAGATCTCTGACACATTAAGAGAAGGGAAATTAAAGAAAACACAAGTGGACAGGGAGTTTATAGAGGGTTTAAACAAAAAAACGTAGTGCACTTGGTGCAAAGGTCTCACTATGTGAAAAATCGAAGCTGATTTTTGTGCGAAAAAAATCATTCAAGTGTGAATAGGCTTTAACATCTTTGGATATTTTATTTAAAGCGTTTTTTTTTGTTTCTGTTTGAATAGCTATGGATTGTTCTGGTTGGCAGCATAATAGCACGGTATTTGCTCTGTTAGGGAAGACAGATCTCTGCGGGAAAGAGGGTATTATTAGAGCACGGTACGGATACAGAGAGGTGTACTGAAGGGTGATGGGAGATTTAAGTTATTTCGGAGCAGCGCTCACCCTGCTACTTATCACGCTGCTGGTCGGAAGGTCAAATCCTGGCTATGCCAAGCTGCCACTGTTGGGACCACGAGCAAGTCTTGCTCCAGTGGTGCTGTCTGTGTTTTGACTTTGCTTCGAGTTGGGACATACAAAGACGAGAATAAAAATGGTTTCGTCTTCTTATACTTGACAAGAAAGCAAAGTAAAGAGACTCAGTCATTTGGACTATCAGTGGTCGTTTATTCCAATCTTTTATTTCTTTTGCCTTGAGGTGCCAGGCACACTTGAGGGCACAAATAAACCCACGTTAAGTAAAGCCAATTTGTCAGACATTCATGGCAGACGCACCTCAGACCACCTCCCCGCTTGCAGTACGTCCAAACACTTATGCAGATAAGATCTGAGGAGAAACTCATTACAGGCCACTGTGTGGGATCTTGTTATCATTCAATGCACATGCATGCACACAAATGCAGAATGTGCTGTGGCCCTGAAGGCAATACAGAGTGTGGATCTGAATGCTAATACCACAATCTGGCATCCTCTGCCCTACAGTTTTAACTCGACACGAGTTGAGCTTCTTTGAGTCACACATGCAATTAGGGATAAAAGTCTGAGCCGCTACTAATAGAGATTAGATGGACTTTTTGGCCACTAGGGGCACCGTTGAGCACCTTCCATCCGTTGGGTCCTTGCCATAGTGCATCACTCGGTAGTTTAGATAGAACGTACTTAAAATGGGAGGATCATGGCTTCTTCTTACAGTGGGATTGATTCAGTTTAGGGTCTGCAAGCTTGTCGGCTAAAGATAGTAGCATTAAATAGGCACGGGTCAATATTTCTGGTGCCCCTATTATGTGCCTGAAGAAATTTCACAGGTCTGGGCTGGATATTTGCGGCTATTACATCTTGTTTGTTTATTTGGAACAACTTCATACACCACAGTAGATTCTAGACAAACCTGAAGTACAGATATGTGTGACTTAACATCCCTGATATAATATAATATAATACTGATACTCTTTATACCTAAGCATTTTTTCACCATTTTGGAATCGAAACTTGGAATCGATGACAGAAACGATACCCAACCCTAGTCCTGCAGTTTCCTGGCTGAGAGGTTGGAGAGTTTCAGGTTTGTAATATGACATGCTACTAATGGAAGCACATGGTTTCTAAGGTTTCAACACCAAAGTGTGATGACAAAGCACATCCTAAGCTTCGAAATTTAATTAATAGTTTCAATAGTTTCAATGCGACATCTTTCATTTTTAATCAAAATGATTACAGCTTAAAGGTGGGGTTTTCTTACGTAATATAAATTAACAATCATATCTAACCCTTGCCAGATGTTAATATAGCAGAAAAGAAATGTTCTGATATGTAGTATATAGATGATTATTAGGTCTGTCCTCTTTAGAGACAGTGAATAATAATAAAAGAAATGAAAAACCTCTGCATCTAATCGCCTCCAGCTCCAAAGAGACAAGATGGAACGAGACACGGATGGTGTCTGATATGCTCTTGAGATCGCTGCCTATTATACCATACATAACAGATCCTGCAGGTATAAATGCATTGTGTTTGAAGCTGCTGACAGGTGATAATGTACAGCATTATCAATTTAGGACTGGCATATGGTGAGGTTGTGTGGGACGTGTTGAGCTGTGAGAAAGTGTATCAATTCTCATTAACACCAATAAACCCCTGCATCACACGTACTGTAGAGTATCTGAGAAACAATATACGCTTTTTAGAGCGCTTTATAGACAGTGCATGATAGTCCGCTTCCAATCCATTTTTTCCTCTTCATTTGAAATTGTATTTGTTCCCTTGATTAGCCGAGAGCTTTGGAGAATCATTCACTGGACATGGGACACCTCATTTCTTTTGTGCTATCCAATTATGAAGATTTTTGATGGTACAAAAAGCTTTTAGGAAAGCTCAGGGTCATAATGAAGACATTTTCCAGTTTATTAGCTACACCTGCCTTGTGCTTACATTCAACGGGCCATTTATCAGGTTCACCCACCATAAAGGAGAGTTTGTAGGTCTATAATTACAGACCGCAGCCCATCTACCCGTCTGTCATTAGAAATGGACCTACACAATCCCTTTTTTATACATTCTGCTAAATCTCATAATAAGACACGGTAATATTCAGTACAAACTGCACCATTTTTTACACAAGTTCTTCTTTCAAACTCTCCACTATACCATGTGATTTAAACAATACTTATCCAGAACCTTCAGAAATATTGTATAGCTTTTTTAAATATATAGAAGATATAGAATATAGAATCTACCACGCCAGGAACATGGATAAACCTCTACTGATTAATAAAAACATTTTTGGGAGTAGAATGCATTATGCTGAACATTAGAAAGTGTTAGAAATACTCTAAGTTCTGTACTTTCATAGTGCATAAAGGTGTACCTGCTCTGCAAGATCGGGACATGTGGAATCATCGTGATCGCATTATTTTTGGTGCGTGCACCCTTGCCGAATGTAATCCTAGGATTCCGACTGGTGCTTCATTAGGTGCCTGATTGCTTTGCCTAAAAATTATATAAAATAGATAAATACAGTCTAAACTCTGTCAGTGGGATTAAAGTGACAACTACCAATAGTCTGAAAGCTTGGCGGCTTAGCAGGGTAGAATTTAATTGTTGGCAAGACATTTGTCACACTTCATGAAGGGCGAGAGCAAGAGCCAGGGTTGGCGGCTTTTCGAGATAAAGTACATGGACGGAAATCCCTAAAACCGAGAGATTGACAGGTTGAGATGAGGTAAAGGAGGGCGAGAGAATCAGGTTATACTGTAAATAGATTCATAAAAGCTAAAGTAATGAGCCTGTTTGGAAAATGCAGAGTAAAAAGTACAGATTTTTCTTTTGAAATGTAGTAAGTAAAAGTAAAACCTAAAAGTTACATTATCAAATAAAGTACAGATACCTAAAAAATGACAAAGTCTGCACTTTACGTGTGACACAGACCACTGGTGCTCCGAGTTACACGCATACTTTGAACAAAAGAGTCCCTATACTTTTGGTTTGCCTATAATAGGCTTGATTTCATTCATATACTTCAGCGACTTCATCCGATGAAAACAAACAGCGTGGCTTTTTAAAAGGACCGACGTGATGATGGTGGCTTGTTGCCACAGACGGAGGTGTGCGACGGAATATATTAAGAGACAGAGGCATGCGATTAATGGTGTCACAAGTCGATACGGAACAAAACTATTCTTATTCAGCTTAATTCAGCATTTGCATGCATGCTGATGCTTCTTGATCAGGCTTGAAGAGGCCTATTTTCTGTTTGATGGAAGATGCCTTCTGGCACGAGCACAATCCAGGCCAATTTAAATAGACACATCAAACAGTTTGGCCACTTATGCCTTCAGTGCTGCGGAATTACGCAATGCTTTTATGTTGAAGCCCAGCATTTTTCTAGGCAGTGTGCGACCTTAAATAACCTTATGTCTAAAAAAGTGGAGTACAGTCAGTGGCTGTATGAATATGTGCACAATCCCTAATAAGATCGTCCTCTGTGGATTGTTGCAAGGCTACTCTGAACATCTCCTACACAATTATACACAATTATAGCTCGATGTCCCTCATATTCTTCTAGACCCGAGATCTTGTGTTGTCTTGTCTCGCTCAGAGGAGGATGGGTTCCTTACCTGAGCCTGATTTCTCTCACTGTTGCCTCTTGCTGCTTATTTGTGGTCAAGAGCCACCTGAACCATCCACAATTATGCAATGGAAACCTCTCGATGGTAGAAGGATATCAACCACTGGACTTTCGGTGCCTTGAGCAACACAGAACAGGGACTGTGGTAGCCTAGCAGGTAAGGTACTGGACTCTGAACCAGACGTCCAGGGTTCAAATCCCACCTCTGCCAAGCTGCCACTGTTGGGTCCTTGAGCAAGGCCCTTAACCCACCATTGCTTGGATTGTAAGACTGTATCACTTGTAAGTCGCTCTGGATAAGGGCGTCTACTAAATGCTGTAAATGTAAATGTAAACAGAATCCACACCTCACCAGAGATGGGATATGAACCAGGGTGCCACCCTAAGCCACCCTGGTTCATATCCCTATGGGCCTCCTGAGACTCCTGTAGGGGGCTGAGCTCCCCTGGTCTGTATCCCACTTTAGATGAGGAAAAGTCTGATTCGCCGCTTTGTCTGGGGTTTGGTGGGCGGGGCTTGTGTTATGTGCTCTCACTGATATTGTTAAAGCTGTTACTTTATTAATGTGAATGAGGCTCCATTCATTTACTAGTTTATGTTTAATAGTTGTAGACGAGCAATCGTGGCATTTCCTATGTCTCCTACTGGTACAGTAGCCAAAAAACAGAACCGCTGCCCTAATGCATCCAGACTTTTGTACTTCCTCGATTTTATTCCGGCTTCCTCTTTTCTTCCCTCAATCAATTCATTGTTACAGTAAGTGCCTCTGGGTCATATCTAATACTCCCCAGCAGAATAACTCTACAAGCGCCTTTATGAAACGTAATGAGTCCATTTTGACTTGCGGAGGGAAATTTGGATAAATGCTCGGTGCAATTTCACAGCAAAGTCATTTTATCCTGGCTCAGACTCTAGGCGGACACATTACAGGCACCTTCGGTGATTTGTCATGCTATTGTTAGAGCATTCGGGATGCCGAGCCATGATGGCTTTAACTCAGCTGAAAAATCAAAAGGTTTGTGACAGAGGAGAGAGGATATTTGGTTAAAAAGAGGGTTCTGGTGGTGCTGAGATTTGCACGGTATTGCATTTAACCAGTGCTGCGTTATACTTTGCATTTCGCTCTGCTTCTGATGTACAAAGCATAAGCTTTACACATTTGGAAATTGGTTGACATTGTTGACGTTATACTGCATCATACTTCTATAACATACAGTATACAGGTATGCGCTGTTTAATGACAGCATTATGTTCTGTGAACAAGCCATTGACCGAACATTACCGTAATCACATAACCTGTTTATGCTACTGTATTATAAATATAAAGGGTCATTTCACAAGAAACTGTGTGCAAACTGCTGAAAACACAGGTATAACACAACCATCTACACAGCAACCGAAACCTCAACTGTTCCACACATCACTCTGTAGAACAAAATATAAACACAAACAATGGAATATAAACATCAATAAACATACATTGCTGGCTGCACACAACCAAGAGGGAATGAGTCCACTTAGAGAAACACTAGTTTACAGAACAGGTAATGCAGTATCACCTTTTAAACACTTTAAACCTTTAAGTGGATAAATCCAGCACGGAGCTACTAGTAGGAAGTCACGGCGGACAAAAAGAAAAAACACAAACTTAAGTAGACTTTCTTTCTTAAGACACTTTCTCGAATGAGTGACTAATTTACCTGCAGGATACATGCATGGTAACCTTTTCTTTGCCTGATGTTAAGGTCTACCTTTGTCTGCAGGAAACACAGAGACTCATAGCTTCAGATGAGCTGCGGTAATAGAAGACACAGGATGAGCAAGCAGACAGGAGGAAAAGACAGCAATAAAGCTAACTGCATTTCCACTGTACTCTGACCCTTTGTCTCGGCTTTCACTAAGCTTGATGCCAAATCCTATATTCACATTTGAAATTTCAGCCCCAGGGTCAGAATGAGAAAAATTTGATTTACCCAGTCTGGATACAGGAGATTCTTAGGCACTTTATTTAGTGTTATTGCTATAGAAAACCTTTTTTTTGTTTTGGTAAAAGACCTTCGCTGCTCTACCTCCGCAAGGCCGATATTTGGGCTGAAGGTTTGAAGGTCAATAAGGAATCAGTCTCGCTGTTTTCCGGTCCAGCACTGCAGTTCATTTGTATTCATCATGGGATTGTGTTTATCATTTTTGTCTGTTGCGTGGCATTCTGCTCAGGCCTCCCTCAGGAGGGACGCCTCACCGGCCTCGTTCTCCCTACTGGCTGTATCCACGATTAATCCGTACGTGCTGTTTGGGTCAAAATAACCCCTCGCATTTTTAAATAAAAGTTGAGGTCACTACAACTATTTTTCCCACAGTAAAGTGCTTTGCCTAAAAAGTTGTTACTGTATATGCATAAACACCATGTGAAGAAGCAGCTCTGACCATAGCGTAGAGTTAAACAGTGTCAGCTCCAACTGTTAAGCATGGTAGGGGATCACTTAACTGTACGAATTGCATTGTAGCCTACTAAACTATTGTATAGAGCTGTACTATTGTTCTGACCTGTGTCACGCTCCATAGTCCAATTACATATGGTATCCTGTGGCACATTTGCCCACATGACCACCCTGTTCCTCTCAGACCAATGATGTGCCCATCTCAAAGTCTGTCTGCTGGGCAAAATGTCTTTGAGTGCGTCTTAGAGGCATGTCTAGCACTCAACGATCTCTCACCAAGAGGTACACTAGCCAAAAGTAGTCTCAGAGAGCCTTTTTATAAGACAGCGGGGAAACACTTTTACGCCCTCTTGTGGCAAGACCCAACGTCTAATCAGGACACACCTGTAATGCTTTACACATCTGCCTGCCATGTTTTGCAGCAGTCCAACATTTCTATCTGGGTGCTTTATTGTTTTGTCAATGAGTATATGAGCATATATATGGAGCCACCAGTAGGAGCAGGACAGGTATACACCCTGGAGCAGAGTACTGGACTTGTAAAAAGCTGACATGGATGCAGGAGAACATGTCTTAGTTTCATAAGATCAACCCTTGAAACTTTATATAGTTGCCATCCAACCCTCATGCATCAGTATTTCAAATAAGCAACTGTTTTTCATAACAGAGGCAATTGAATTAGACCAACACTTTCTGGACTCATCTGAAGGTGATCTGATCCGAAGTAAACATTGCCCAACAGTTGTTTTCAACTGTGAAATACAATGCAAGTATTTAGACCTTGCTGCTCCGGCGTCATTGCCGGTTTGGATTTGGTTCAGCGGGAGGGAGAAACCCGAGCACATTTCAGTATGGCATCCTGACAGAATTATTAATACCATTTTGCATCCCACAGCTGCACTTGCTTGTAATTAGCTGTATAAAGTATGGCTTGCCAAATCAATAGCATTATCAAGGCCCATTTAATGAATGAGTCTGATGGTGGTTCAAGTCAATAAACAAATTCATGAGAGATCCCTGTTCCTCATTAGCCATCTGTCCATTGATAACCAAAGTAGTCGATACAAGTCGGTGGTAATGATTTGTTTTCAGAAAACCAGAAAAAGAATAATCTGTAGTAGATTAGATTGGTTTCATATCAAATTCATGCAACGCAGAGAATGAGGTATTATTTCGTGCCCGGTTTGAGTGGCACATTTCCCCACAAAACACAGAAAAGTATAATATGTTGGTTTCAAGGGTTACATTTACATTTACAGCATTTAGCAGACGCCCTTATCCAGAGCGACTTACAAGTGATACAGTCTTACAATCCAAGCAATTGTGGGTTAAGGGCCTTGCTCAAGGACTCTACAGTGGCAGCTTGGCAGAGGTGGGATTTGAACCCTGGACCTTCTGGTCCATAACCTTATCCACTAGGCTACCACAGTCCTACTCTTTACTTAGAGAACCTGATGATCTTTCCAGTCATATTTGTGCAGAAATACGTTCAGGCACCAGTGTATTTATTTTTTCATCTTCTTTCCAGAATTGGCACTTACACACTATTAACAATACATCAGCAACAATGTTTTCCAAGTCTTTTATTATCACTTTTAATAATAACACAACACTTTTACAGGAACGCAATTTTCACTGTTGTTTTCTATAAAGCGATTCAGGCTTTTCAGTAGAGCTTGGCTGATTATACAGAACTTTCTAACAGTCCGAATGTCTGCAGATCAATAACCCATTACAGAATTACTAACACCCAGATCTCCCACTAAGTCTCAGTTCTACTACAACAGCTTGAAGTCTTATTTTAGGGATCATAGCCCAGGTAAGCAGTAAAAGACTCCCAGGTGAAACACACAAACAGAAAAATTGTAGGGCTTTCTCTGGCCTTAAACTTTTTTATTCCCATAGTGCTAATGATCAAGCCTTACAACTTCATCTTGCTATAATACCAAAATGACACCTTTGGCTTCCCATACACACATTCTCCCACCTCTGTCTGTTTTTATAAATTGTTTCACCTGTCCTGTTTTCCCAATGATTGTATTTGTCTGTATGATTGTATATATTCATGCAAATAAACCTACATACAAAGGTTTGCCCCCATTACTGATGCACTCGGGTTTGTTTTATTTATATTGCTCTGAGTGTAATTGGTTAGTAAAAGTTCACTTGTGAAAAACCCCCAAAACAAAACAAAAAATGACGCGTGCCCAAAGTTTCTTTCATGTTTTTAAATAGATTTAAATATATGTGCAGCAGAGCATAATCGGTGACATTTCAGATTACTCTGACATTATAAAATACCGAACGTGCTGGTGGATCTGAGAGTGAAATGATTTGTCGACTTGTTTACTTTGCTGCGTGATTGGTGGCTCGTTCCTTGTTGTACAAGTTGATAATTAGGCAGCTATTTGTTTATTCAGAGCCAAATCCTCCCGTGTGTGATTCAAAAATGCATGTAGCATTTTAGTGATTAGCGCTGAGGCGTTCTGATTATGCAGCCTAATGGTGAATTATTTATCTAGCTAACTCGATTTGTCATGTCTCTCGGCTTGCGTTTCCTGGGACGTTGGATGCAGAGCTGAAAGCCAAAGCCGGCATGAAGGTGAGCCCTTTTTTGATTTTGACAGTTACGTACGTTTCCAAAGTCGACTATCCTACTTTCTCATACCGTGTGAGAAACGTGTATGAATCTGAGGTCACCTTAGTAGCTTATACTAATGAAGGATATGCTGAATATCACACCAAATACGACATCTTTAAAAAATGGAAGCTGCAACACTTACACAAAATGACCTTTGCAGTTCATCTGGTAGCCACTAGAGGTGCTAGAGCCATAATTCTTCTCTATGCATTGAAATTTCTATCATTTAGCAGACGCCCTTATCCATAGTGACTTACAATTGATACAGTTTTACAATCCAAGCATCCAAGCAATTGTGGGTTAAGGGCCTTGCTCAAGGAGGTGAGATTTGAACCCTGGACCTATTGGTCCATAGTCCAGTACCTTAACCGCTAGGCTACCACAGTCCCATGCAAACTATACAGTCAGCCCCAGACTGGCATCTTTGGTAAAACATATTTTGAAATCCTGTCAGTCATTTGTTCTAATCCAATGTTTTGCAGTTTGCCTAGTATCCACTAGGGCTATTAGTGGCACTAGAGATTAATTTCTAGCCTTTATACTTTAGTAACACAGTATACTTGGTACCAATGTTAGATCTCTTTGGTTTCTGTTAGGTTTCTGTCAAATACCTGTTCTATTTTTGTTTTTATTTCTTAAGGCTTTGCATTTCCCCTGGTAACCATATGTACCATATGTTCCGTTAATAAACCCCTTTACACCTTTAATAATATACTATACAATCAGCAACAGAATTATTGGCACCCTTGCTACCAATGTTAGACCTCTTTGGCTTCTGGTTCATTTTTTATCTCTTTAGTTTGTGCAATTCCCCTGGTAACCACTAGGTCTAGTGGCGCTAGAGCCAACATTCACCCATGTGCATTGTTAATAAAACAGCAAGCACCCCCGGAGCATGGGGAATGCAGTTTAGCGTACTAGCTCACTATTCAAACATTTAAAAGCGAGATAAACATGCTATCTGTAATAATATGAGACATTGCTGCCTTTTGAATGTCATTTAAATTTAAAATATACCCATAGCAAATGTATATGCATATACAAGGTATGATGTGTGACATAATAAATACCAATTTTTGGCATTCCTTGTGCTGGATATCTAACAGTTTGTAATATATTTATCATAAACCACTCACTACTCATATGATGCTATAAGTCGGGTGCTTCAGTTGAAAGCTACACCGCTGGTTTTAGGTGTTGCCATTCTTCTGGAACTAGTGCATCTAGAGCCCAGTTTCTACCTTATGCATGTTTAATAATATGCTCAGCAGAATTACTGGCATCGCTGGTATCAGCTCGTAATGGACTCTAATGGTTATTGAACCAGCGTGGTAACTGTTGGCGATGAACTTGTATTAAAATACAACATTGTTGGCATCGTAAAGGTCTCCAGCCGGGTTTATCGGGTGTTGCCGCACATCTGTCTGCACTGAGAAGCAGATAACACACATGGCGACAGTTATTTCCCCAATGAGCCCTCCAGTGAAACTACTGAGCCAGTAATAAACTCGACTCAGAAACACCCACTGGTGACCAAGAATAGTCATCCGGGCAATGCAAGATGAGAAATGGCCAGCATTGTGCTGAAGGTCCAGTTTGGGTGGTCTGCTCACCGGCTGTGTGTGCGGTGCAGAGGACTGACGCTCTGTGGCTGATGAAACCCAGTGAATCCTCCACTGATTGATGACTTTCATTTGGACCTGCTCAGATGCAGTGTGCTGCTGCCCCCTCTGGGCTTGGTTTCATTTCAGGGTTAGGTGAAGATCAGGTGCTGTAATTAGAGCCGGTCTACAGTTATCATCTAGAGAATCGACTCGCTCTCGATTGTTAAACACCAAAAATATCTTTAATCATGACCTTGCGTGCACACTGTTGGTGTAATTGAACTGATTAATGCACAGCTATGCGCCATTATCCTGTATTTCCTCGGATAGTGTTCACACACACCTGTAATTAAATTTGCAGCGTTTAGCAGACGGAATGGCAGAATTAAAAGCCACTGTTTTTGGCTATGGCTTGTGTGGAGTTTGCATGTTCTCCCCATATCTGTGTGGATTTGTGAAGTCTCTAAAGTGTCCCGTCGTACGTTGGCGAGCAAATGAAAATATATTCACAGAAAAGTGAGTGAGTGAGTGAGTGAGCAAACACCCATATCCAGAGGTCTAACAAGGTACAATTAAGCATTAGAGGGTGAAGGGCTTTGATCAAGGGCCCAACAGTGAGAGCTAACCCTAGACAGGATGCCAGTCCAATGCAGGGCACATGCACATACACACACTGAGTCACTCTCTCACACTGGGACACTCTTAGAGAGGCCAATTGGCCTAATCCATGCCTTTGCAGTGTGGGAGGGAATCAAAGTACCCGGAGGAAACCCACACACAGACGGAGAGAACATAAGCGAGAGCGCCAAGCATTCAAAATTGTACAAAAGCGAAAACCTTGGCACTGACAAACCCTGTCAAGTAGAAACACAGTCAAAATTCACACGCTTGTCTATTATTATTCTCCACTGGAAACCTCCTGAGGAGACTCGTTGTTGTGTTAAATTACTAAATCAAGCCTTGATCATTAAAAGAAAGAGCCTGGGGTGAGTGGCAGAAAGCTATTACTATGAATAAAATATAATAAAATCTTACGGATTTGGAAAAATGGACGTCTGGCATGATGTGCCTATGCCAGACTGACTCACACCGCCATCCAGGAATGAATTAGTCAGGCTGAACCAGAGACAGATAGAAAAGATATCATGAATAAATAAATAACAGACAAAAACTGGATCATTTGCCAAAGATCAGTTGACCAGTTTGGCTAATTAAATGGAAACAGATCACACTTCTCTGACTGCAACATCAGGCTTATCATGAACGATGCCACAACACCGATCACCCATTTGACTCTTTCATATAAAGGTTAGGGAGTTGCAGCTCATCTCGAGGCTTAACCAGAGGTCTGTCTTGGTTTTCAGGAAGGGATATACTGCTGTAGGAGGTCAGCAAGAACAATTTAACTCTTTAACACTCCCAAGCTGTGCTAGTTAAGAAGTTACAGTAAGTAACACCTCATTTCCCAAACTACCCGTACAGGCGTCCTTGCAGGAATGGGCTAGAGGTGAGACTTAAATTAGATGTCTCTTGGCATTTGAGAATTGTCTAATAGAGAGATTACAGTGAGACAGGGTCAGTCATCTCAGCCCTCCCTGTAATATTACACCTGCCCATGTTCATTACCTCGTGGACTGCTCTGTGGCGGAGTATGAGCAGGAGATATCTGATATCTCTATCTGTCTAAAAAATCCTTAAGAAGAGCAGTCTGGCTCCTCCATCTATTCGCTTAAGTCGTTCAGTTGCATGCTTTGTTCAAATGGGCATCCTGTACTTGACACCAAGAACAAAATGGGAAATTGCCTGAGCAACATAAAATAGGTAACAATGTTAACATGTTTAAAGGTTTGGTTAAATATCTAGGTGGTCCAGGAGCTAAGGTGCTGGCTGAGGTCGATCATCACTAACCAGCACAATTAACTATGTGATCAGGGACCATCTTTTCTTCCTGGTGTCCTTCCACAGCTCTTTGGTCTTGGCCATGGTTGAGTTTGGAGTCTGACTGTTTGAGGCTGTGGACAGGTGTCTTTTATACAGATAATGAGGTCAAACAGGTGCCATTAATACAGGTCACGAGTGGAGGGGACAGAAGAGCTTCTTAAGAAGAAGTTGCAAGGTCTGTGAGAGCCAGAAATCTTGCTTGTTTGGTGGGTGACCAAATACTTATTTTCCCACCATGATTTACAATTCAATTCTTTTAAAAAATTCTTACAGTGGTGATTATTTATATATATATATATATATATATATATAGATATATATATATATATATATATATCTATCTCTATCTATATATCCTATCTATATTTATAATAGTGTTGTTGGTATTTTTATATTTCCATCATTTTATTGTTTTCTATTATTCCATATTCGAACTTTATTGCGTCTTGGCTCTTGCTCCTTGCTTATTTTTATCCTGTCATTTTATCTATTTTCCAATTTTGCTCCCCTTGTTTTATTATCTCTCTCTGTCTCTTTCTCGCTGTTTACTTTTATTTTATAACATAGTTTTCCTTTATTAAAACGTCCTCTAGAGACTTGCGGTTAAATATGATATAATTTAGAGGCCAGATGTGTTTTTCTTATATATTCAGACTTATATATGAAGGCTTATTTCAATAAATTAATAAATTTGATAAATAAATGCAGTTATTGCACAAACAAGTGCAAAATTTATCAGTAATCTGTGGCTAAAACACCAGAAATTGTCAGTAATTACGATCTATTAGCTGCAGAAAACACCACTTATTTAACCACTCACAACTAATCAGTACTTATTTAATTACAGGAAATATAGGAAGAGAATTTGCTTTATTTTATCTAATTTTTTATTTACACAATTAATAATAATAATAATAATAATAATAATAATAATAATAATATGAAGACATGTGTTGTACAGCTATGAGTGGATCAGACAGAGCAGTGCTGCTGGAGTTTTTAAACACTGTGTTCACTCACTGTACACTTTATTAGAGACATTCACTCTATTGCTCCACCTTGTAGATGTAGAGTCAGTGACAGTAGCTCATCTGTTGCTGCACAGTCTGTGCTTCTGTTTGGTAATTGGAACTGATAAAAATGGACAATGAGCTTGGATGGTCAAATAAAGTGCTAATAATAATAATAATAATAATGTAAAGTAGTAATGTGTATCAAGTAAAAGGGCAAATCTAGTGAGCTTCTATCACAGCACCAGTCTCTTTCCACTGGCTGCAGATCCCTCGGTTCAGCCAGATTCAATTCTGCTGCAGGACCTGAATTTATTTGGGCTTCTAAGTTTATTTCGGCTGTACAGAACTGAATTAGCGAGAGACACAGGGAAAGAAACGTTAAAACAAAAAGCATGTGAGTGCGGGTGAGCAAAGGGCATGCAGTAAGGGAGTAAGACTCGATAGCCCGATACGAATGGTAAGAATAAAGGCATTTAGGATCATACATTCATTTTTATACCTGCTTAACGTGATTCAGGGATGCCCCGACCAGGGCCTGACCGGCACCACTCCAGTGTACATAATGCAGACGAGTGGAGAACATGCAAACTCCATGCTGGTGAAGTCTGGGCAGGGAATTTAACCGTGTACCACATAGTAGTAATGCTGATGTGTATTTTTTCTTTGTCACAAACCTTGTGGTGTACTGTGGTGCTTGAAAGTTTGTGAACCCTTTAGAATTTTCTATATTTCTGCATAAATATGACCTAAAACATCATCAGATTTTCACACAAGTCCTAAAAGTAGATAAAGAGAACCCAGTTACACCAATGAGATAAAATGTTATACTTGGTCATTTATTTATTGAGGAAAATGATCCAATATTACATATTAGTGAGTGGCAAAAGTATGTGAGCCTTTGCTTTCAGTATCTGGTGTGACCCCCCTGTGCAGCAATAACTGCAGCTAAACATTTCCTGTAGCTGTTGATCAGTCCTGCACACCGGCTTGGAGGAATCTTAGCCCATTCCTCCGTACAGAACAGCTTCAGCTCTGGGATGTTGGTGGGTTTCCTCACATGAGCTGCTCGCTTCAGGTCCTTCCACAACATTTCCATTGGATTAAGGTCAGGACATGAAAGTTCCAAACATGAACTTTATTCTTCTGTAACCATTCTTTGGTAGAACGGCTTGTGTGCTTAGGGGCGTTGTCTTGCAGCATGACCCACCTTCTCTTGAGATTCAGTTCATGGACAGATGTCCTCCTGACATTTTCCTTTAGAATTCTGTGATAGAATTCAGAATTCATTGTTCCATGAATGATGGCAAGCCGTTCTGCCCAGATGCAGCAAAACAGGCCCAAAGCATGATACTACCACCACCATGTTTCACAGGTTCTTATGCTGGAATGCAGTGTTTTCCTTTCTCCAAACATAATGCTTTTCTTTTAAACCAAAAAGTTCTATTTTGGTCTCATCCGGCCACAAAACATTTTTCCAATAGCCCATTGTTGTTCAGTGTTCTTCTGATGGTGGACTCATGAACATTAACATTAGTGAGAGAGTGAGAGAGGCCTTCAGTTCATTAGAAGTTAACCTGGGATCCTTTGTGACCTCGCCAACTATTACACGCCTTGGTCTTGGAGTGATCTTTGTTGGTCGGCCACTCCTGGGGAGGGTAACAATGGTCTTCTATTTCTTCCATTTTTACACAATCTGTCTGACTGTGGATTGGTGGAGTCCAAACTCTTTAGAGATGGTTTTGTAATCAACAACTCTTTTTCTGAGCTCCTCAGAAATCTCCTTTGTTCGTACCATGATACACTTCCATAAACATGTTGTGAGGAGCAGACTTTGATAGATCCCAGTTCTTTAAGTAAAATATTTATAGTAGAAATGTAGAAAATTCTAAAGGGTTCACAAACTTTCAAGCACCACTGTGTGTGTGTGGGGGGGGGGGGGGGGGATAGTTGAGTCACTATTATTGGAAAAAGTACGAGAGAAAAGGAAGAGGGTTTTCAGCACCCTTTCATCTCACTAGAGAGCCCTATTAGTCTATCCTACAGGGGCACATGTGGAGAGACGGGAGCAAAGCGGGAGGTTGAAGTCTGGAGGATGAAAGCGAGAGAGAGAGAGGAAAAATTAGATTTTCTGTCAATTTCAGTCCGCGTTAAATGCATACTCACGTTTTCTTTACCCAAATACAGGAGGCAGCATCATCATGATGAGACGATAAGGACAAATTCGGAGTGACTTTGCTTCCCAAACACTTTTGGGTTCATTTGATGGATTTTGGCTGCTGATCACAAACATCTACAAATTTTTCCCATCACGTACCGCCAGCCCAACCGTGCCTGGGCATGCACTTAATGTAGGTGTGATGCAAATGTTGTCTTAGGCATGCCTGGGCATGTTCAGTCAGATAAGATGCTGGCAAGATGCCTAGAAGAGGTGGACGAAGTTGCCACAATGCATGAATGCTTTTCCGGATGTGGAAAATGACACTGATCCTGGTCCTGGTCCGGGACGTACATTTGTCAAAAGCTGAAGCAGGCCTTCTTGGATCAAGATTGATTAATGGGATTAAATCCAGTATATTTATTTGAATGCTTCTCCATCCTGTCTAGTATCAACAGTTCAGTCTGGTGCTGGTGGTGTAATGGTGTGGGGAAACAACAACAACAATAATAATACACAGTTATACATATAAATAAAATAAATAAATAAATAAATAAATTAATAATAATAATAATAATAATAATAACAACAACAACAACAACAACACCACAACAACAACAACAACAACAACAACAACAACAACAACAATATATAGTTATACATATAAATAAAATAAATAATAATAATAATAATAATAATAATAATAACAACAACAACAACAACAACAACACCACAACAACAACAACAACAACAACAACAACAACAACAACAACATATATATAGTTATACATATAAATAAATAATAAAAATAATAATAATAATAATAATAATAATAACAACAACAACAACAACAACACCACAACAACAACAACAACAACACAACAACAACAACAATATATAGGGTTATACATATAAATAAAATTAATAATAATAATAATAATAATAATAATAATAACAACAACAACAACACAAGAACAACACCACAACAACACAACAACAACAACAACACAACAACAACAACACAATATATAGTTATACATATAAATAAAATAAATAATAATAATAATAATAATAATAATAATAACAACAACAACAACAACAACACCACAACAACAACAACAACAACAACAACAACAACAACAACAATATATAGTTATACATATAAATAAAATAAATAATAATAATAATAATAATAATAATAAGAACAACAACAACAACAATAATAATAATAGCAGTAATAACAATAATAATAACAATAATAATTATTGTTATTATTATTGTTATTATTGTTATTATTATTATTATTATTATTATTATTAAGATATTATTGTTCTTTTTCTTGTTCTTTAATAATAATATATATTAATATATTATTATTAATAATAATAATAATAATAATAATAACAATAATAATAATAATAATAATAATAATAATAATAATAATGGTTAGTGTTGTTTTTTAGTTGTTCATTAATGAACAGGCTTATAGCTTAAATAAAAAAAAATCATTCAATTAATCAACTAATCTATAAATCATCCATCTACTTATCTGTCTTTTATCTACAGTACTGTGCAAAAGTCTAAGGCCACCATTGGACTTGTTGTTTTAGCAATAGTATAATGACCACTTATAATTATTTCTCAGTCTTTTTATTAGGATTTTTACACACATTTCCAGAATAATGGTTTCTGCAGGAAAAAGTCAGTATTTAGTGTGATCTCCTTGAAAAAGTGGTTTCTTGGCTGCTACCCTTCCAAAAAGTCCATTCCTGATCAAGGTTCTTCTGACTATAGAAGGCTGAACTTGGTATCTGGATAAAGATGCCAGAAGCTGCTTTTAGAAGCTTTTTTTTCATGTTTTTAATATTGCGTACACATTTCCTTTATTTTCTGGTTGCATTTACTAATGAAATAATAATGTAAAGTCATTATAGTCATTTGTCATTAGCATTGTGGTGCCTTTTTCAGTTCTTCTTGAATGAATGTCCTCCAGAAGGCCGTGTCGTTCTTCCTTAGCACTGGAGCCGCCTTCATTTGCCTCTGCCTCTGACTGTAGTGAGAGAGCTGTGCCTGTTCCAAGCTTGGATGGTCAAATCAATTTTCCTTGCTAGATCAGAACGTGCCCTCTGCCTTTCCAATCTGTGCCCCATCAGACCGCTTTCATGCCATGCACCCACGTCGCCTACAGCTGCCCAGTGTGATGCCCTGGCACCAGCAATGTGGAAAACCAATTTGATTTAGTGGTGCAAGCAGAATGATTCATATCGAGCTCAAAATGTGCTAAGAAAGGCGTCACTAGTGGACAGATGCAGATATACAGCATGGTAACACAACTCAGCATGAGCTGCGCAGGCACTGAAGTTTAACCAAACCAATAGTTTTAAAGTAAAAAAGTATTTGTTTTTGCAGTTATGCTATCGCAAAAGACTATTCTACTGAACTGCCTCCGTCTCTCTTATCGCTGCGTCCTTGAACACTACTCCGTTAGCACGCTGGTCCTCAGGGCACAATATTTCAGCCCACTTCATGTATGTATATGGAAATGATGACAGTAAAAACCCACTTAACTTGACCTGACACATTCTGGGCATCCTGCCACCTGAACCTATCTGCGGCACCTGAATACAAATGAAGCAGGATGTAAAGCAGATTATTAACTGAAATGATGAAATAGCCACATTGTTAGCCCAGAGTACACTGATAGCAGTGCTGGAATTAGAACGTGTAATTTAGGCTTCAAAATGATAAAAAAGTATCATTTTTAAAGTGCTTTTTGGACACAGAGGCATGTCATGCCATTGATACTCCTGCACAATCTGGCATGCTTTGGTGTAGCTTTCATTTTTGAAAACTACAGCAATGCTTTAGCAATGGAATAATGACCATATGTAACATATCTACGATCGGTCCCAAAAACGTTTTGGATTCGTCACTCCATTCAACCTTTGTGAGCCTTAGTGTATCTTAGCTTTTTCACCCTGTTCCATTTCTGAAAAAGTGGTTTCTTGGCTGCTACCCTTCCAAAAAGACCATTCCTGATCAAGCTTCTTCAGACTGTAGGGTCAACTTGGCATTCCGATGAAGCTTCCAGATGCTGCAATTGCTCAAGTGTAAGGGAGGTCACACTGAATACTTGCCACTGTAGCCTTAGGAGATGTTTTTCTGATGTTCAGTTTTTTAATACTGCATACAAACGTCCTGTATTTTCTGGTTGTATTCTAATAAAGAAACTGAGAAATAATTATACCTGGTCATTCTACCACTAATCTAATGGTGGCCTAAGACTTTTGCACAGTAGACAGGGGATGAGAGGAATGCTAAAAACCTGTGGCTGTGCACAGGGCTTCCAGCATGACCCAGCGCTTTGGTTATTAGTATAATAAAAGAGCACGGCTACGTGGGAGATTAATAAGGAATCAAATCATGCTAATGTGCATGATGGGCTTCTCTCACTTGCCTCATCTGTGCTCATCTCTCAAATCTTCCTTTCAGCTCCATTCCCCCAAAATACAATCATTTCCATTTGTTATATACACGCATAGGGGGGTTGATTTGGAAAACAAAAGCATAAAAATAGGCAAAAATGCAAGTGTAACTGGTCAGATCTTTCATCAGCACTCTCCTTCTTCTCAAGCTTGCTTCATTTCATTAAGATGGGTGAACGTTCACAACAAATGAGCAGCGTGACATGCCCGGGGCCTCGGCGTATGACACGCCACATAATGGGAAGCCTCAGTCATGCAGGCAGCCTGACACAGCAGCCTCACATGGAATGATGACATAAATAATACATCGGTGCGACTCTCACTCACAGTAGCTGGCTATCTCAAATTAACCACAGAAAAAGAACAATGCAGAAACAGAATTATGTTCTATGTATCTTCGGAGAGGAGCCGGGGAGCTAATTTGGGCCCCATGCTTGGCCGGTGATGAATAAGCCAAGCGTGGAGTCAGCACTCTCACATGGAGCGAATGTAATCCAGGATAAACCTCATTTCTCACAGTTCCACATCCCCGAAGTAACATGCCCAAGTGTGTGATTTAGATCCCAGCCAATTATAAATGAGACGTACAGTAAATAACATTAGAAATTAGTGTCGAAAAGGAATGACCTACTTACAGTCCCAAAAACTCATCTTGTTAGGGTCGCTTCACTTGCACTGAGTGGATATTCAATTATACAGCTGATTGTGTGAGTTAGATTCAGGATGCGGCTTCATAAATTCATAGCGTGCTTTTATAGATATGCAGGGACGGTTGTTTTGTATCTGGACTTCCTGTAAACAAACCGGTTTTCTGGGTTTCTTGTTCTGTTTGAATACATTAAGGGCGTTATTAATATAATCCAGCTTCCCGCTGAAGATCCTACAGTGACTAAATCATGCCGATTCTCACGTTATTTTATTCATATACACTATTGTCTTATGTGCTTTTGCTTTATATTCTACATATATAGTCTACTGTATATATTATTTTATTTTAATTATTATATTGTCTTTAAATACAGTATGTTCTCTATTCATTTAGCTTATGTTTAAGCAATTACTGCAAATGTATTAATTAATTAGCTTAGGTTAATTCTTCCATATACTGCAACATCTAGGCCGCCCAAGGAGGTTGGGTGCCTTTTTGAGTCTTGGTCCTCTCAAGGTTTCTTCTTTAGTCAGTTTAGGGAGTTTTTCCTTGCCACTGCCACCCTAGGCTTGCTCAGTTATGGCTTTGGGCCCAGATAATAGAAAACTGCAAATGCTTTGTAAAAAGTGCAATAGAAATAAATCTGACATTAAGTTTCACTTATGATACTTTGAATATAATGTCTATAGAAAATCAGCTTACTCTGTCAAAGTCATTACTTTTTGTCACAATATAGCCTGAGAAAAGACAATAATTAAAACTACATTTCCCCAGATTTATGAATACATTATAACCCTCTAGATCACAGCGACAGTCATTTTTGAACTTACTATTTAGTTAGTAAAATATCTGGTTTGGATAAGTGATCAGCCCCTTTGGAGTAACCTTTATAACCATGCTCAGGTAAAACCAGTCACCTTCCAAATCCTGCCAGACATCAGTTATATTAGTTTTGGTTCCTCGTAGTTCACTGTATTTAAAATGGTGCTTTCAAAGAGATCCAGGATAAAGCTGTGGAAAGGCACACGTTAGGAGGAGGATAAAAGATTTCAGAGGCTTTACCAATCCTTCACTGGGCAGTTCAGAGAATTATTGAGAAGTCAGAGAAGCTACCAGTCACGCCCACTGCTGAAGATTCACCTCCCTGTCTACAGAGGTCACTATCTCCAGCGGTTTGGTCAGCTGATCGTCGTTAGTGGCGGTTGTATATATAAGAGCTAACTCTAGGCCTGGATCTTTGTGAATTCTTGTTCTAGCCTAGCCCAGGGACCGGATTCATGAAAGAAAACCCTCTAAAATGTGTGTTTTCTTTCTCAACTTCACTCGTAATAATAAGTTACATTTTTTCTTCTTCAAATAACTTCTTCAGAATCATCTTCTTATTTCTTACCTGAACAAGTAGCATTCTTGAAAGCATTATTTCTTAATCCTGCGATAATCTCACACTTGTCTTAGGTTGACAAGATAAGGATCAAAATTTACCAAGCTTTATTTGAATATTTGGAGTTCTTTAAACGTATTATTCCTGTTGGCTATTTCTTCTGCCATCACCTCTATGTCTTGTTTTCTAAAATGTTTTTGAACACTTGGTTTTTCCTGGGTTTTGCTGCCTTAAACAACGGAAATAAAGGTACAGTAAATGCAGATGCAAAATATGTCATATATTGTACGCTGTAAAATGCAAAATGATGAGAAAATATTTAAGAACTTCTTAAATTTTTTGTGAGAACTGCTTTGAAGAACATTCTTACGGACTTCCTAGTGCTTGCCCTAAGAACATTTACAGGTTTTATTCTTAGGGAAAGATTTCATGAATCCATTTTTTTTTCATCCATTGCTGTTATGACCCTTTGTTCTGGTATCTGAGTATTGGTTTGTGTTTTTTATTGACCCTGGCTGTACTGGATTAATAGTTTGCTACATAAAAGCTGTACTTGACAACAAACCCATTTGAGAGTCCCTGTGTGACCCCATCAAGTGCCCTGTGGCAACTCTGAAGGACTCGCAAACATTTATCGCTTTGATTTGTCAGTGTGTGCGACAGTCTCATAAGCTTTACACAAAGCCTGTATGGCTGAGAAAGAATCCTCTTCTGAAGCCTCTTCACACCATCCAATATAAAGCATACATACCTCCCATGAAGCATCATGTTGTGAGATGGTTTAGTTCAGCAGGGACTAATTGGTCAGCGACCATAAATCTCACCACCAAATAGACAATAGGCTTAAGATTAGGAAGGTGAGTGGCCAAGTTAGAGCCCTGACTTAAATCGGACTTGAAGAGAGCAGTCCAGACTGAAGTCGAACATTTTGGCAATGTGTACAAAGCTGGTAGAGACACATCCAAACAGACTGAAGGGTGTAGTTAAAGCAAAAGGCAAAAGTCATTTTTCCAACCCTGTTATTCTCTTATTGTTTTCTTAATTTTCAGAACTGTTGCCTTTTTTCATTACTTGAATGTAGTAAGGCAAGATGTGCGAATAAAGGTGGAATAATATATTTAAATGGGTTTTGATAACACAAAACATGTAACTATTTTATAAGGGTATGATGAAATGTTATAGGCATTGTAGAGATCTCGCATTAGGATGCACGCAGCATTGAGTGAGAGGTTTGAAATGGAAGAACTCCATCTCCCTGCCTTCCTTCATTCACGCACCGTCACCACATTCATGCATCCAAACTTTCACACAACACACACACACACACGCATTTGTCTTTCTAACATTGTGAGGACTTTCCATTGACGTAGTCATTACTGCTAACTAATTCTACACCTAATTCTAACCTTAACTTCAATCGGCGTTTTGATTTTTCAAAAGAAATCTGCAGTTTTAGAACTTCTCTGATCTTTCTATCCCTGCGAGACGATTTGTTTCTCACAACGATATAAAAACCTGCCTCCCAACACACACACAACTGACGTTCTTCTATCTAGGTTACCATTCACAGGTTCTCTAGAGTGTAATTAAAAATGTATCACATGATGCAAAGACTTTGCTTTCACTTCTCTGAATTTGCTTCTTTTTCTGCAATCACCTTGATCTATATATAGTTTTCAAAAAAATCTTCTACCCTGGACGTGCCAAAACATCCCTCTGCACCAATTTGATATTTTATAAGGTACTTTATGTGCCAGGATCGTGAGGATTTTATGTACAGTACTCATGGTGTGAAATGATTGCGACGATTAGAAAGTGGAGCAAAATATGAAGCGTTTCACGCCAAAGCTGGGACTCTTCAGAACACGTCCATATAAAAAAAAGCATAAAAGGCACAGCGGTGACAGAGACAGAAGAACACATCTATAAAGATGATTACAGTCATAGAGCAGCATTTACTTCGTTAATGGTTATCGATTTTCTAATGACAGGCCGATCTTCATAACAGGCCGAGTTCTGTCTCTGGATCAATGGTCAATTTAAATACATGATTGTTGGGCAGGCGGAACGCACTCCGGGCGCAGCGTGAGCAGACGACTTCACGTCATATCACCTCGGTAGGCGCGAGTTCGCAGATGATTGGTTTTAAGACACATTGTCAGCTACAATGCACTCGGTGACAGTGACAGATTGCAATCAGCGTTGGGCTTGACAGCACGAGGTCCTCGCCGTGTTGAACAGGTGTAGAACGGAGCTATTTCAGGCAGGTGCCACGATCTTCCACTGATTCAGTGATTCTCATTTTCATATGCAGGCGTTGGCGATCACGTGATCCCTCCGTAAGATGCAGTAACCGGACAAAAAAATGAGTCACCTTCACATTTTACATTTATGTCATTTAGCAGGCACCCTTATCCAGAGCGACTTACAATTGGTACAGTCTTACAATCCAAGCAACCGTGGGTTAAGGGCCTTGCTCAAGGACCCAGCAGTGGCAGAGGTGGGTTTTGTACCCTGGACTTTCTGGTCCATGATTCCAGTCATGACCAGCAGTCCTTTTCTTTTTTTTGTCCTTTTCCTTTGTGCGTACTGTACCCGAGCAGCTTTCTGAGCAGAAGTGAGCAAAGGCCTTTTTGTATGCCACTCTGCTCCGTATGTACATAGTATGCAGTTCTTTGAGGAGTGTTCTTTCAGAAATATATTTTAAACCTATATAATATATTGTGGAGCTGCGTTGACTTGTAGAAAGAAATCATATTGCCTGGAAGGCACAATTCTGACGAGAATTTCCTGTGAACTGGGATTTTTGACACTGCTGGTAGACCCGTATGACCATACACTTTCATATACCTGCAAATTCAGCTACTTCCTTTACACTACGGCCCGAATGCAATCACTTCTTTTTTCCAATCACTAACATCTAACATCTGTTTTGTGACGCATTTTCCACACATCAAACGAGACATTCTCCGCACTGTACCACCTCTGTTCAATCTATGACCCAAAGGTATTATAGCCCGATCATCCTTGTGAAGCACCATATGCAGGAGATTGAAGTTACCACCACCTTAAACAGCAAGGTGACTCATTTTGAGGCCAGCAAGCTTATTGACATTGTAAATGCTGAACTCCAATGAAACCATTCTAAATGTATTGAAAAATAGTCTGAAATATTGACACGTCACTAGGCTGAGGTACATCCTGGACAGGGAACCAGTCCATCTCCGAGATTTGAACCCAGGTCTTTGATAATTGACGTTTTCAGTAATTGGCTCTCACCTTGGAACAACAGGAGCTGCAGATCAAAGAATTTGCTGCTATTGTTTAAAGCTACGGTCGACCTGTGTACTTACAGATGACCTGCAAGGCAAAACTTTTATATTGCCAGGACAAAAGACAAAAGAAGATCAACGTCTGTCTCATCAGTCTTGTGTTGTTTTTGCCGTCACGCCTCGTATATAAAGTATTTGTATTGAAAACGAACTGAAACTGAGAGGAGCATAAGGATTCATTGCTGCTCGGTGATCTTCATGCTGAGTTACTGCTGTTTGCTACAGACATGGTGAATGAACCGAGCCATCTTCATGCCCTCGCTGCATTTTACAAGCCCGGTATACGGCATTGTTACCTAAATGAAGCGTGCGATGTTCAGCCATGTCCTTGAGCAGGCGTTTGGTTTATTTGTGCCGAATGTACTGTATCTTTTACCTTCAGCGTAGACGCAAGATTAGAATTCATTTCTGAGCAAGTGACAAGCAGCTCTGGTAGAACTGCAGATCTGAAAAGATCTCCCTGAAAAGACCTTGGTTTTATGTTGGTTTGTTTGCTGTTTGGTTTACTTAACGTCGCTATCACCATCCGTGGCCATTTCAGAGACACACAAAGTTACATCACGCTAGTCATACACAGTGGTGTGAAAAAATGATTGTCCCCTAAAAATAATAACTGGTTGAACCACCCTTAGCAGCAACAACTGCAACCAAGTGATTGTGATAACTTGCAATGAGTCTTTTACAGCGTTGTGGAGGAATTTTGGCCACTCATCTTTGCAGAATTGTTGTAATTCAGCCACATTGGAGGGTTTGTGAGCATTAACGGCCTTTTTAAGGTCATGCCACATCATCTCAAAAGGATTCAGGTCAGGACTTTGACTAGGCCACTCCAAAGTCTTCATTTTGTTTTTCTTCAGCCATTCAGAGGTGGACTTGCTGGTGTGGTTTGGATCATTGTCCTGCTGCAGAACCCAAGTTCGTTTCAGCTTGAGGTCACGAACAGATGGACGGACATTCTCCTTGAGGACTTTTTGGTAGACAGCAGAATTCATAGTTCCATTTATCACAGCAAGTATTCCAGGTCCTGAAGCAGCAGAACAGCCCCAGACCATCACACTACCACCCACATATTGTACTGCTGCTATAATGTTCTTTTTCTGAAATGCTGTGTTACTTTTAAACCAGATGTAATGGGACACACACCTTCCAAAGAGTTAAACTTTTGTCTCGTCAGTCCACAGAATGTTTTCCCAAAAGTCTTGGGGATAATCAAGATGTGTTCTGGAAAAATTGAGATGAGCTTTAATGTTCTTTTT